>OU343065.1:17233614-17833614 GCA_910593695.2 Ocypus olens | reverse complement strand
AGTGCAACGTCTACAGCGCGACCAACTTCATGTATATTATAATAGGTGATTAATAATACGTTTTTGAGGATATTTTTAGAAAGAAAATGAGTGTTTTATAAAGCATGCACATAAATATTGGAATACTACTAGCCATTTGATTTTTTTTTGACGAAAAACACAAACTACGAAATAACCTCAAAATATCACCATTAACAATCTCGTAATGTCGACCGTTTTGACAAGTGTTGTTTAACATCGAAAATGTTAATTTACATCGATGTTAGTTGACAGACAGTGTACAGAATAGTATATTCATAATATCTGTCGATGTTAGCAAATAACACCGCTGTTAACGCTAACATTTTTGTTTAGAATGACACCATAAAACACAACCCGATTTGGAAAATGGCGCAATGCTTCTGTGGAAAACAATATATCAAGAGAACTCCCAAATAATGTCAAAATTATTATTCACAAAGTAATACAAGGAAATGCTTATTTAGCACATCCTGAAAATCTTCTCATTGCTATGCTAACTGATACAAGGCAACATATTAGAGAACTGGCCGTCTGAAGAATTCTTAAAGCTAGACATGACAATTTAAAAAAATCGAATTTTTAAAGTTCCGAATATTAATTTCAACGCACAAGACTATATCGATCTTTTTGACTGGATTAACTGTATTGTGACTGAACCTCCCATAACAATGAATATATCTGAAGAACAATTGTTACACATCTTAATAAAAAAGAAGAAATTTGACAATTTTCCTTGTCACACTCAGGCAGTCGAAGGATGCATTAAAACAATTACGGATGCATCATTAAAAGTCTGCGGTGAAAAATCCAGGGATGTCTACATACGAGCCAAGCTTGACGCAAGAAAGGACTTACCAAAATTTGAAAATAAAGGACAATATCACGCTGCAAGAAATGATTAAATAACTCCAATAAAGGAGGGTGGGTGGGCTGGGTGGAACTCGTAGTGTGGCCACCTCCTCGTGGTGAGTTCTGGGTTGGTTTAATATTCAACTCACTAATATTGAATATTGAATTAAGCAAAGAGCTGCACAATTGCACATAACAATTAATAACACATTAAATTTCAAAATTGTTTTTTTTTAATATCGTTGTGAAAGCCGACTCCTTATTAAAATATTTCAATATTTATTTATACACAACTATATAAATCAATAAATATTCATTTTATAATGAATTCTCGTCAATTTTCTAAAAATCAAAAACTAACATTTTTGAGCCCCATAAGGGACGGCTAGATATTTTTTTAAAAATTTGAAATTTTGTGTGGTGTATTGTATAACCAAGCCACAAGTTTTCATAGGTCCCCAAGTTTGAATTTCCCAAAAAAACATTTTTGGCCATTTTCAGCCCACCCTATTGTATATAGAGTAAAAATAGGTAAAAACAGATATGCCATCCATTCTTGTTTTGCAACAGCCGGCATGCTTTCGTATTATGAATAAAACTGAATCATGTTGTTTGTTAAGCTGCATATGACCGTGAGTATAAGTGAAAGCAGGTCTTTTCATAGTTCCTAAATTTGACAATAATTATTGGCACTGATAAGGTTAAACTGTATTAGGAACTTAGAAAAGACATGCGGCTTATTATTCGTGACCTGCTTTGACTATTTTTTTTTCGATCTCACAGTATTAAAATTCGAATAGAGATGGATTCATACGACAAAAACACGTGTGATTTGTTTTGGTGACTGATTGCTACACCAAGAAATTTGATGGATTAATTCTAAACACATCCACAAATTTTGAAATATCTTTTTTTTGTAGAAAATAATTATTACTTCTGAACAGTTTCTTGAACAAATAAAATAAAAAAGGGAACTCTTGGTTTGTTTCACAATAATAAGAGCCTAATTCGAGAAATACTTTTTGATATCTTATATATACCAAATAGAACTTTTCACATTAAATTAACCAATCGGTTTCACTGCTCTACAACATCGCCTATAAGACCCTAGTCTATACTGCACAGCAATAAAACTGGTCGGATAATTGTAAATGTTGATTTTTTCATTATCGTGTTTGGTATGATTCAATAATTTTTCATACATGCATCACTGTTCAATTTGCATCAGCAATAATCAAACAATTAATATTATTATTCACTTACCCATAAGTACAAAGGGCAGAAGTCAGTACGAACTTCTCATCAAGGATGGAACCCGAGCACATGTGGCCTCCGTAGATCTGAAGTGAAATTTGATGGGGAGCTTTCTCAATGGTGGTTTCTGAACCTCCGACGATCCTGCCGTCCAATCTGGGAGCAGAACGGCCCTGGCCCGCTAAAATTGATTCGACAATTTAGATATAAATTAAAATATTAGATTACTAGTAAGGGAAAAATAATAGAAAAGATTTAATAACATATTTTTATAATGAAATATTGCGAAATTTTTTCGATTTCATATTTAAAATTCTGTTATATTGGCAACACAACTACTTGTAAATTTGGTTGCCAATATGTTGTTTAGGCTCCTGAATTGAAATAACTCATTTAAATCCGGATTTACAGGTCTAATTTGATTGCTCATTGAATGAAGGCGTCTGGATGATTAACGAAGGTTCAGAAGGGCCGCCCTCATCAGAAGTTATTGAATATTTTGTTACTTTACACTCACAGATGTTTACACTTTACTTGCCAGCTGTTGGTGCACAATCGGCCTCAGTTTATAAATCAGTGGTTCTTGAACAGTTACAGAAAACTTTGGAAATAAATATGCATGCAACCCAATATCTCAAGTTCGCTTATTGAGAACCTCAGGCATTCAATACACTCAACACTCAAATAAAGGCGGCCCAAGTTAATCACCTCAAGTTGCATCATAGTGCGGCCAGGCTTTATACAGGGCGTCTACAAAGTCTGGCAACAACGGTTGGTTGGCGAAAAATTGTTATTGGAAGCCATTTTTTTTTTAATAAAAATTTTTGGTGTGCGACCCCTGGGTGGTTGGAGGCTGGGCTCAACTCGTTTGAAAGATCTGAATAAAAAACCATTACTAACGTTGGTCCCAGGTCGATACACCCAATCAGTCATGAATGGCGAGAAGTTAAAGTTTGGACATAAAATCTCTTTCTTTACCGAAACTCCCCACACACAGGTCCTTAAAATCAGGACCTGGACATTTCATCCACGGAATTTTATGGGTGGGGTAGTTTGTTGGGGTAAGTGATAATCACCACTGGCTCATAAAAATACCAGAGCAATTGCCGATCGGCAGAATACCAAAAACGCGACAAAAAACGGTTCCGCACGTGCCGGCAAAATGTAATGGTCGGGTTCTGACATTTGTATGATGATTATTACAACCGCAAACCCTCCCCGGCGGCCTGCTTTGAGTAGACAAAATGAACTGGTCGCCCTGTCTGCTTATCCGAGGGCGCTGAACCTCGTATCCTCTTAATATTTTCAAATTAAACTTTTACCACAAGCGCTAAAATTGTTTGACTTGTATTTCTAAAATAGATTCAATTTGGATTAATTTTAGAATTTCGAAGCTAATTCCAGCGAAGATTCATTTCTTAAACTTTGTCAATCGCCAAATGCAAATTTGCCTCAAGACGCGAGTGTTGTAATTTCGTTTTTAGTTGGGATGTGACAGTTGTTGTACTGCAATTTGAAAACCAGATTAATTCTTGAAAGATTTTAAAATTTATAGGCTTAGTACAGCTGAAATTATTTTTTTTACAATTGTGCTAATTGTCGAATACAATTTTTTTTCTATAGTTCAAGTTTTAAGCATTGTCAATTTGTTTGTCAATTATTTCACTGGAATTTAAAAAACTGGCGGATTTTGAAATTTTAAACCTAATTCCAGCGGCAATTACCTACTTTTGAGTAGTTTTTTTCTGAAATTTTGTACTCTTCAGTTCTTTCTGGAGTATTGTCAATCAACAGGAATGTTTAAATTAGGTTTTAATCGATAAAAAAATTGCACCTCATCCCTACAGTTTAAACTTCAATCGTAGCTATTTTCATTTCAGCTATGATATTTAGACTGTTATAGTGTAATGTCAAAAAAACGTTTTTTAGATTTTACAGCTAATTCCAGTTGATATTAATGTTTTACAATTTTCCTAAGCGTCTAATAAAATTTTGCTCAATACAGTTCGAGTTTTAGGTCATTTTCTTCGCAGACGAGTTATTATTGTTTAACTTGAATTTCAGAAAAATGTTTGTTTTAGATAAATTTAGAAATTCTTGAGGTAATTTTGGCTGAAATTTATTTTTCACATTGTCTTTAACCGTCATTTTAATGTTCTTATCCACAGTTCAAACTATTAGGATTCTAGCTGTAATATGTTAATTATTTCAGTAGAATGTAAATTCATTCTAGGTAGATTATAAAACAATTAAGTTAAATATAATTAAAGTTTTGAGTGTTGTCATTTTTTTAAAATTGTTTTAATGGGACAAAACAATATGTCCATTTTAGAAATAATTTAAAAGTTTTAAACTAATTTCAGTCTGGATTAATTTTTTGCAACTCTTTTTTACTTTCTCCGTTACGAAGTACGAGAAAGTATTGTGATCGTGATTTTTTTTTCAAAAATTTTTTTTACGGAAATATCCGTTTTGGGGTCCCTAGATGCCATTTCAACAATTTCTGGAAAAAAAAAATTGTGTCTGTGTGTGTGTGTGTGTGTGTGTGTGTGTGTGTGTGTGTCTGTCTGTGCGCGCTGTATCTTAAAAACTAATAAAGCAATTGATATGAAACTTTCAACATCTATCTTATTTGATAATCTGAAGAACTGAAAAGCTTTTGGTAAAATTTAGTACACCGGAAGTGGGCGTTTACCTTAACTGTTTTTTGTTTTTTGCCAATATTTTCTTAAATATGAAAAATATCACAAAAACATTTGAACAAATATTGAAGACAATAAAGAAATGAGATTATTTTGTTTGAAAACATTTTTCATAAAATCATTGTTATTCGAGAAAAAAATTTATTACTTTTTTTTAATTTTTGGTTTTTAATTATGAAACGATAATAGTTACAGCAAAATTATGTTAATAATAATTGTAGACAATGCCAAAATGAATATGTTATAAAGAATAAGTTTTTTTCGAAATCTCTTTAGTTTTTGAGTAAACTGAGTTTTTGAATTTGAAGTATAATTTTTCCATCGTTCATAATTTTGACGTTTTAAACGTCAGTTTCATCCGAGTTCGATGTACTTTTAAAATACGATTTAAATAGAAAATAAACTATGAAACTGTAAATATAAATGATGATATCATCGGAGAAAGTAACATGATGGCCACATCACCATTTTTTATTTTGTTTTTAGGGTGAATTGAAAATCCAAAGCTTTTGGTAAAATTTCGTACACCGGAACTGGGACTTCACCTTAACGTTTCACTGATTTTTTGCGATTTTTTTTCAAGTATGAAAAAGTATTTAAAAAACGTTAAATGACAACTAAAAACTAAACATCCATGTATTATATTCTATAATTAAAAAAAAAATAAAATAGAATTATTTTGATATTTTAAATAAAACAGTTTATTTGTTAATATCACACTTTATTTTTTAGTGACTAGAGTTTCGATTCAGGTCGACCTAGTATTGTCCTTCTCATTTTACTGCGCATAAATACGTGTGAGCAACAATGGTTGCAGATTGATAGGTAGGCAACCAAGTACGCATGTTGGTACAACTGATCTTATGAAAAGAAAATCCCTTAGATTCCTTTCCCTTTGGCGTAGCAAACATGTTTCTGTTTGAAAATGATCAGCTTATGATCGAAACTCGAGTCACTAAAAAATAAAATGTGATATTAACAAAGAAACAGTTTTATTTAAAGTTCCAAAATATATCACGAAGTTAACGCCTCAACCACCAATCAATTTATTTTGATAGTCTTGGTTTATAAATCTGTAATTATATTGGTTAACGTTAATTACAGGGAATCCTAAGAATAAGTAATCTTTGAAAAGTTTTGGAAAGAAAAATGATAAATGTGAAAATAATTAGAAAAATCTCGATTACACATCAATTCGGAGAAAGTTACATGATGATCACATTACAATGGTTAAAATAATTATTATTTAACTTTTTTTCTTTATAATTTCATTTGGTTTATATCTTACTAACACTATTGCCATTTAAGCTGTTAACCTTTTCACGCCCAGGTTCGCCACATGTGGCAACAAGCAAAAAATGAATACAAAAACATTGTACAAAAAAAATTACTTCTTTAGCGCCATCTATGGAATATGTTTTCATATTTTTTGCATAAATGGGAAAGTTTGTGACAGTGAAATCATATTTCGTAAAAAAAGTTAACAACAACAAAGAAGGAATTTTTCATCAAACCTGGGATTAAATCAAAGCAATATGGGCGCGAAGTGGTTAAAAATGAAAGGGGCGAATTAAGGAGATAACCTGACAAAGTGGGCGTTTGGCCCAAAATAGTTGAAAAACACTGATATAGAGCTAGAGGACCCGCGTTACACATATGCACCTTTGACTGTACTCGAACTGTGTTCTGGGCATATCTTTTCATGCTGCAGTATCACATAGTGTCAGAAAAATAAAACGGTCGAAAGAATAATAATTTTTCGAAACCCAATTTCTTAAAGAAATATATTTAAATTAACTATTATAATATTATTTGAAGGAATTTAACGGGTGAACGAATAATTGTTCTTTTTCAAACCCGATATTCCATTTAATTTCTATGATAGTTTATCGAAATGCGCTTTGGGAAAGCGCGGCTGGTACTGGATATTGGCGTAGCCAACTAGAATTCTGCGAAAGCAAATTTTTGCATAATAATTTATATTTAAATTAAAAAAGACAACTACCAGATATTCAGAGTTATTCATCATTCAGAAAAATGACAGTTCCACAGCACATCTTCTATTTTAAGTATTTACTCTACTTACAAAAATTAAATTTCATATTATAATGCAAATAATACCACCGAATGCTAAGATATGATGTTAAAGCAATATTAAATTGAAATTATTGAAAATTGTGTTGGTTAATAGCAAATTATATATAAAATATTTTGCTTACCAGCGGCCACTGCCACTATAGCTGCTAATAAGGTGAATTTTAACATGTTGAAATAATTTTCAAATCACTGCTCCTAGTATATATACTAAATTTTAATGGTTTATCTTGAGATATGCTAATAAAAGATCGAATTTATTGATAAAATATAATAAAGTAATCACTTATTTTTGTTTGACCTCCCTTTTTTAAGGACCACTTGAAGATATAACGGAGATAGAGATACTTGATTGGCGCAAATAATATTGAAATGGTTTATTCTACAGCTGATAAAAAAACAAGCTTAGAATGGTTTTCCATATTCTTGGTTTTCTAAACGCATGAGCTGTTAGAAAATTAAGTTTAGACTTAGAATTAAGTGCGAAAATGGTTATTTATCTATCTTGTGTGAAAAGTGCATGTTTGCCGCAAGATATGCAGATCGTCAAATCTTAAATAAAAATACTAAATCGGTGACTATGAGCATGTATTCCAATGGTTTCAAATTTAATGAAGGAGATAGCACGGAATAATCCAGAGTTGATAATGGAATATTTAATTTATATTCAGCAATCCGTGGAAAAATATTTATGTGTTTTATCGAATATGGTTGATGAGTTCTCCATACTGCAGATGCATATTTGACACGTGATCGGGCTGATTAACAATATGAATATTTTACAGTATGAACAGAAAAATCCCGACCTACTCTCGAAATAAATTCTTGAAGTTTGAGTGCCTGATTAGTTATCATTTGGACGTGTGCCAAAAATGTTATTTAGCCATCAAACAATACTCCCAGATCTTTAATTTCAGCCACAACATCCAAATTAGAAGATACAAAATTATAATATTAGATTAATTCACAAATCTAAAGTAAATGAATACAACAAATTTAACATAATTTTAGAATATGATCATGATACGTTTAAATATCTAATGAAAAGAGAAGTAGTTAATGTAGGTTTTTCTCGAGCAAAAGTTGTGGAAGCAGTAAAGATAATCCATTGTTACAAATGCAGTGGTTTAGGCCACTTTTCTATCAAGAGAGATGAGTGGCAAATGTTCACTAAATCATGACAGAGTTAAATGTAAAGAAGCTGTATTAATTGTATTAACAAAAATAGTTTATTAGGATTAAAATTAGATATAAACCATGGTACATATGATTCCATGTCCATGTCTCATTAGAATATCTGATTCAATTAAAAATAAAACTGATTACGGTGATATAAAATAGCAATTAAATAAAAGTTTGTTTTAATTCAAATTCAGGGTTTGTTAAGTCACAAAGATGAACTATTTGCATACATTAAACAGTACCATTTACCATTTGTGGTTTTAACTGAAACCCATATTATAGAAGACATCACTGAGTCTGAAATATCAACAGAAGATTATATTCCAATTGTATGTAATTCGCACAGTAAACACACAGGAGGCGTTATAATTTTTATTCATAAAGATATTGAATTTGAAATTCTGACTAGCTTTAATATCCTAAAATCAGTATGGATTCTGGGTATAAAGTTATCCGATTATGAAATATGGGCAATTTACAGGTCACCATCAGGAAACGTTCCGTGGTTTATTGCAGAAATGGAAACTTTTATTTTCTCATATATCAAAAGATCCAGAAAAATTATTATACTGGGAGATTTTAACATTGATGTAAACAAATCAGGCTATACGTATTCTAATATGTTTCTCAATTCGATGAAAAAACATGGATTCGATCAATTGGTTAGTCAATATACCAGAGTTGCCCAAAATTCAAAAACCAGAATCTATTTGGTCTCTAGTAATTTTAACATTAAAGCCACAGTTCAGAAATACCCCAGAATATCTGATCATTTTAACATAATAGTTAGGCATGTTCATTTAAATAATTTAATTAATTTAGGAGATACAGTTACAAACAGAAATTTAAATTAAATAAATTCTAGTCTAGGTTTCAGAACGACTTACGGGCCTTAAACTGGGTAATAAATGATGAAAATGTTTTAAGAGGGTTTTATACTAATGTTACTTGTACGCTGGATATACACGCTCATTTAAAAACTTACAATTGTATACCTTTTAATAATCAATGGTATACAATACAAAGAAATAAGAGAACTTTACCAGAAACGGTATATGATATTTGAGAGGGCGTGTTTATATAGTTTAGATGAGAATTGGATTGACTATAGAAAACACCGCAACATGGTCACGGCGTTAATTAAATCTAAAAAGAAAGTTTAGTATTCCCAGTTAATAGAACACAATAGAAACAATCCCAAACAAATGTGGAAAGCTATCCAAGAGGTAATTTGCAAAAAAGAGCGAACAAAATTTAGCGAAAAGTCTTTTAAAGGTATCGTGCAAACTGATTTTAAAATAATAGCCGACCAATTTAATATGTACACCATCAACAGTATTGAAGAACTTACCAGCTCGATCAGTTTCAATAGTTTTGTTCCTTATTTAATAACTAATATTCACCAAACTTCCTTTAATATGGTACCAGTTGATGTAGATGATATTAAGTCAGGAATCGAACGTTTATGTCAGTCCCTTAATCGAAGGAATAGATTTATTGTTTATCAGTCCTCTTTTCACCTATTGTCCGACGGTTCTGTATTGTGTACCAAATGTAGAACTGGATAAATTACAAGTTCTACAGAATAAATGTCTTAGATCTATTCTACAGTATGACAAAAATGGTGATGTGGCCATCATGTTACTTTCTCCGATTTGACGATTAGACCAAAACCTTGAAAATACTATAAAACATTAAAAAATCGCTACTTTAGGTTAAAAATCTAAAATATTCGCCAATCAAAAATTCGCTGATAGAAATCAATAACTAAACAATAAAACTAAAACTTAGGCCCAAAAAAATCCAAATATCGAAAACTATGGCCTAAACATAAAAAAAACGCAAACTAAAACATCGAAAATGTTGTCCAAAATAAAGATTATTTAGGCAAAACAATTAAAAATTTGGAATAAATTGAGGCAAAAACAGGTAAAGGTAAAGATCTAAAATATGGACCAAAAAAATGCAGACCAAAATATTGTAAATTCAAGTAAAAGAAAAAATATTTAGCTAGCCCCTAAAATAATTCTTTGGCTTTCCGACCAGAAACTCGAAAATAATGCAAAAAAATAAAATAAAAAACAATAATTCAGGGCAAAAAATCAAAGCCCGACCAAAAAACTCGAAAATACCGGCAAAAAAATCGCGCATAAAAATCAATAATTCAGATTAGAAAATTTAAAATACGAGTATAACACAAAAAAACTCAAACTTAAACTAACAATTAGGACCTAAATATCAAAAATACGGACCAAAAAATCGAAACTTTTAACACGCAACCTAAATTTTCACGCCAAAATAAAGAATATTTAGGTCAAAAATCAAAAATTTGGAATAGAAAACGAAGGCCAGAGATCAAAAAATGCAGATAAAAAAATCAAGTAAAGGAAAAATAGTTTGCCGTTTTCACCTTCAAAATAACCCTGTAGCTCAGAGTGAGTTTCTGAACAGAAACTCAAATTGAAAATGAAAAAATCTAAAATATGGGCCAAGAAAACAAAAAATTAGACCAAACACTGAAAATTTGGGACAAAAAAATTAAAAAAAGCAGGCCAAAATAAAGAATATTTAGGCCAAAAATCAAAATTAAAAAAAAAGAAATTACAGGCCAGAGATCTAAAAATGCAGATAAAAAATTCAAGCAAAGAAAAAAATTGTTTGCCATTTTCACCCTCAAAATAACCCTGTAGCTTAAAGTAAGTTTCCGAACAGAAACTGAAATTTAAAATTGAAAAATTTAAAATATAGGATGAGAAAAACAAAATTTGGACCAAATACCGAAAATTTGGGGCTAAAAATAAAAAATACAGATTAAAAAATCGAAAATCTTAATAAACAAATGGAAAATTTCAGCCAAATAAAGAAATCTTAGGACAGAAGATCAAAAATTTGGACCAAAAAAATCGAAAATACAGGTCAAAATTTAACAAATGAGGCCAAAAAATTGAAAGCATGGGCCTAAAAATAAAAAAAATGCAGACCAAAAAGTTAAAAAATCGAAAATCTTAATAAACAAATCGAAAATTTTGGCCAAATAAAAAAATCTTAGGACATAAAATCAAAAATTTAGACCAAGAAAATCCAAAATACAAATAAAAATTCAACAATTGTGGCAAAAAATCGAAAATTTTGACCAAAAATCGAAAGCACGAGCTTAAAAATCAAAATATTGACCGAAAAAGTCGAAAATTTCAACAGATCATTTTAAAATTGGAACCAACATAAAGAATATTTATGCAAAAAATCAAGAATTTAAAGGAAAAAAATCGAAGAAACAGGCAAAAATACAAAATACGAGCACGAAAATTCTGGTCTAAAAATAATTTGCCCCAAAAATAACACAAGCTCAAATTAAGATACGATCTGAAACTCTAAAATAATGACAAAAAAAATAAAAAGGGGTGTTACTTTTTCCGATTTGATGGTACAGTACTTTATGTTTACACTTTCATTGTTTATTTTCAATTGAAATCACATTTTAAATGTGCATAGAGCGTTTAGTAAAATTAGATGAGTCTGACGTTTAAAACGTCAAAATTATGAATAATGAAAATGACAAATTATACTTTAAATTCTAATACTCAATTTACTCAAAAACCGAAGAGATTTCGAAAAATATTTATACTATATAAATTGTTCATTTTGGCATTCTCTATAATTATTATTAAAATACATTTGCTGTAACTATTATCGTTTCATAATTCGAAACCAAAAATTAGAAAAAAAAATTAATTGCTATTATTTTTCAAAAACCATACATTTCACGAAAAATATTTTTAAGGAAAAAATGTTAATTTCTTTGCTTTCTTCAAGATTTGTTTGAGTGCTTTTATAGTACTTTTCATATTTAAAAAATTATCGGAGAAAAACAAAAATGGTTAAGGTAAACACCTACTTCCGGTGTACGAAATTTGACCAAAAGTTTTTCAGTTCTTCGGATTATCAAATAATGCTTATGTTCAAAGTTTGATGTTCATTCAAGTAGTAGTTTTTTAGATACAGCGCGCACAAGCAAACAGGCATACATTTTAACAGGAATGCATATTTAAAAAATGGTGATGTGGCCTTTATGTTACTTTCTCCGACTTTATGGTATCATAGTCATTTATGGCCCTTTCATGGTTTATTTTCAATTGAAATCATATTTTAAATGTACATCGAGCGTTGTGTGAACTCGCATGAAACTGACGTTTAAAACGTCAAACTTATGAAAGATGGAAAAATTATACTTCAAATTCAAAAACTCAGTTTACTCAAAAACTAAAGGGATTTAGAAAAAAACTTATCCTTTAAAAGTTGTTCATTTTAGTATTCTCTACAATTAATATTCACACAAATTTGCTGTAACTATTATCGTTTCATAATTATAAACAAAACATTGAAAAAAAATTAATAAATTTTTTTCTCGAATAGCAATAATTTTATCAAAAATATTTTCAAGCAAAAGATGTTCATTTATTTGTTGTCTTCAATATTTGTTTAATGGTTTTTGTGATATTTTTCATATTTCAGAAAATATTGGCAAAAAACAAAAAACAGTTAAGGTAAACGCCCACTTCCGGTGTACGAAATTTTACCAAAAGCTTTTCAGTTCTTCAGATTATCAAATAAGACGTATGTTAAAAGTTTCATATCAATTGCTTTATTAGTTTTTGAGATATAGCGCACACAGACACACACACACACACACACACAGACACACACACACACACACACACACACAGACACAAATTTTTTTTTTCCAGAAATTGTTGAAATGGCATCTAGGGACCCCAAAACGGATATTTCCGCAAAAAAATTTTTTGAAAAAAAAATCACGATCACAATACTTTCTCGTACTTCGTAACGGAGAAAGTAAAAATCAAATGTTGATATGCTAATTAAGTTAAATCTATTCTCGGTCCGGCAGTCACTGTATTTTAGGAATATGTGTTTCGTTTATAACATGGTTAATCACCATCTCCCGGAGTATCTTAGTGTCGCAATTGTTAAAAATAGTGACATTCATACCTATATTACAAGATCAAGGAATCATAACAAACTATGATTATAATTAAATGTATTAGTACAATAATTAAGCTTTCGGCGACCCGCATGTATTTGTGTGTCAAGATAGTGCTAAATTCATTTTTAATTGTTTTTGTGATATGTAATCCTGTGTAGGATATTTATATATGTATTTTCATTACATTTAATAAAATACTACTATTAAATCAACTCCGCAAATACTGTATTTTACGTTAGACATTCCATAGCTGTTGTCGAACGAAATGATTTTACATTTATTGATGTTAAGATGTAAATCATTTTTGATACTCCAAGTGGAGATGCTATTCAAATCCGCCTGTAGTTGTTTAATAACCTCACCAGTGTCTATAACTTTATATATCTTTAAGTTATTAGCACAAAATACTATATTTGACTGTTGAATTATGTTTCAGATGTCATTTATAAAGATATTAAACAATATTGGGCCAATGTGAGAGCCTTGTAGCACCCCCGAGATGACTAAACATTTTTTGGAAATGAAATTACCGATTTTGAAATATTGCTTACCATTAGACAAATAGCTATAGATCCAATTAATTACGCAATCTTTACAGCCCAAGCAATCCAACTTCTGTAACAAAATTTGATGGGACACTTTATCAAACGCCTTGGAGAAGTCAGTATGGATAGCATCGACACGTTTTCCATTCTCCAAGGCATCTAATAACCCCCATAAGAAATTAAATTGGTATTTGTTATGCTTCTGCTTTGTTATACATGCTTTTATGTAGAATAAAACACTTTTAACTTTGTTTTATAACACTTTGATTTATTTGAAAAAAAATAAATTTTTACGGATTGCTGCATATAAATTAAATATCCCATTATCGACTCTGGATTATTCCGTACTATCTTCTTCATTAAATTTAAAACCACTGGAATGCAGGCGCATAGTCTCAGATTTAGTATTTTTATTTAAAATTATTAATAGTCATATTGATTGCTCCTTTGTACTTGAACTGATTGGTTTTCGATTCCAACAAAGGGGACCCACAACACGCAGCACTACTATCTTTAACGTCCCATTTCACAGAACCAACTATGGGTACAATGCACCCTTATCACGGACCTTAAGAATAGCGAATGGCCTGATAAGTAACACCAACTTCAAACTATTTTCAAACAATATTTCGGACTTTAAATGTTATTTATCACGAATTGATCTATCGGCATTTGTTTCTAGTCAAATTTAAATAATTGCAACTTTCTTGCAGGGGTTTTCATTATGTATGTCGAGCGTACTGCATCATATTGTTTTTAACTTGTTTTTGTTTGTTTGTCACATGTTGTCGAAATTTTAAATTTAAATTTTAAATTGTAATTTTAATTTTTGTATTTTTATATTTTATATTTATATTTTATTTTATATTTTGTTTTATATTTTATATTCGATTTAATACTTAAATGTACAGGGAGAATCCCGTAAATATATATATTATTATTATTATTATTATTATTATTATTATTTGTTTGATGCAGACTTTAGTTTTGATATTGGCAAGCTGAATTGTCAAAGAAATAAATCAAAGTGCTATAAAAACAAAGTAAAAAGTGTTTTATTCTAAATTAAATTGGTTTTAATCGAACGACCTTTATGAAACCCATTCCGTTCAGCTACAATAATGGATATAAATAACCCTTCTAAGTGATCTGTCAAGATACTATAAAGTAATTTAGGGATTGCTCATTGCCAACACACACCTTGGTAGTTACTTATACCACGGCGGTTTCCAGATTTGAAAATTGGAGAAATATAGTTTTCTTTCCAGATATCTGGAAATGATTGTTCATCAATAGATCGTTGAAATAAAATTGTTAGAAGATGTGCAACTATAAATATGCAATTGATTAGGAAATGATTAGAAATCAGGTCAGGTCCATAAGTTGATAGCGGCTTCAACACAGATATGGCATTGGATACTTCCATAGCATCGAGTTTTAATTTAAAAAATATGTCAACAGATGGATAGATATATAGATAATTTATTTACATAGATACATACATATTGTATAAAATAAATGTTCAAGTACATACATATAAATATAAAATTCTTTAAGTCGGTAAAAATGAAATATTATTTGGAATAGTTACAAAAACTCTGCAGTGCGTTATATAATCTTATAGAGGCACAAAATGGACTATTTTTATGTACGTTTAGGTGGCTGTTATAGTTATTGTGTCTGGTGTCTGGTGCTTCTTTGTGCAAATTGAGAATTTCGATTTATTTTTAAAATTGAAAAGTAGACAATCCAATATATACAAAGCACTAACTGTTAAAATATTGAGTTGTTTAAACATGCCTCTACAGGAGTAGAGTTTTTTGTCAAATATAGCCCGCAATATTTTTTTTTGCAGTACAAAAATCCTGTTAATATTTATTTATTTATTTATTTATTTAACATAAACGAGAAAAACCCAATACAAAAACGTAAAATAATGTAAATTATAAACCATAAATATAATACTTAATACTATAATCTATACAAACTAAAACTAGAATACTTACAACAGTCCATTATAACAACCAAGTGTTTAAAACGGTGTATGTCGCTTAAAACTATATTTGAAACCGTTATAAGGTGAATTAAAAATATCGAACCATTCATTACTATTGAATACGTTTGCAAATCTCATAATTCGACTAATAGGGTTATTGTAACTAATATTTGAAGCAAACGTATTTATACGAAATAACGGTCCAGAACGCAGCAGACGATTACTAGATTCAAAATAAAAGTCCAATTGATCCAAAAGATCGGAGCAATCTAGAGTACCATTAAGTAATTTATGCAAAAGACATAAATCACAAAGGCATCTGCGATCTTCTAAACCATGTATCCGTAACATAAGCTTAATATCAGAATAAGAGCCCTGTGTATGTGGCGATCCAATTTTATGTTCGATTGACCTAAAAAAATTATTTTGGACGCTTTCAAGTGATTGAACATTGGACAAAGTATGAGGAGACACAAATTACAGACGCATATTCCAAATGGCATCGAACTAAACCGCAGTACAAGGATTTAATACAATCCACATTAAGCTGCCTACCAATAAGCCAAACAAAACCCCACATTCTCCGTGCCTTGCCACAAACAGTTGTTATATGTGAGTTAAAAGACAGTTCATGATCAAATAAAACACCTAAGTATATTACCTCTGATTTATGTCCAATTGGTATGGAATCAATGGTGTAAGCAAAATCAATACATTGAGATCTCCTTGTGAAAGAAATAGCAAAACATTTCTTGTCATTTAGAAATAATCTATTTAAATTACACCACTCACTGATATTGATAATATCATCTTGGATCACCCTGCAGTCGTTGATTGAATTAACACATTTAAATAATTTAAGGTCATCCGCATACAATAAAAAACTACAGTTTTTTATTACGTGTTGTATGTCGTTAATAAACAATATAAATAGTATAGGGCCACAATGGGACCCCTGAGGTACACCCGAGCTGACCTTAATAGCGTTAGAAAGAAAACCATTAATGCATACAATCTGCATTCTATTTTGCAAAAATGACTGGATCCAAGATAATGTTAATTTATTAAATCCAAGGAGGCTAAGTTTCTTTAGTAAAATAGAATAATTTACTCGATCAAACGCCTTGGAGAAATCCGTGTATATAGAGTCAACTTGATGGTTCACATCCAGTGCGTTTGATAGGTATTGTTTATAACATAGGAGATTTGATACAGTTGATCTATTAGACACAAATCCATGTTGCTGTGATGAAATGAGATGTTTGGACATCCATGATAATTGAACGGCAACTATATTATCTAGCATTTTAGGTATAATTGGCTGCAAACAAACTCCCCTATAGTTATCGACTAAATTACGTTGGCCAGATTTGTGAATAGGTATGACATAACTGGTTTTCCATTTTATGGGAAACATGCCCAATTGTAAAGATTTGAACATTAGATCATAAATAGGACTACATAACGAGTAAATACAATTCAGCAATAAACAACTTGATATTCCATCGGGGCCGGGCATTTTACTAAATTTTAATTTAAGAATGAGCTCAAATACATGTTCCTTCGAAATTAAAAGTGATGAATCATTAACTGAATCACTACTTTTTGAAATACAGGTGTCATATTGAATAATCTCATCAGTGTAAGCAGTTGAAAAAAACGCGGAAAAAATATTTACTATGTCCTCACCATTTGAAAATTTACTCTTGTTAAATTCTATTAGATTTGGTATACTATTTTCATCCTTTTGGGCACGAGCATATGCCCAAAATGCGCTTGGATCAGTAGTGAGTTTAGCTTCAACGGTAGCTAAATAATTGTTATAAAGAGAGTTGGACAATAACTTACACTGACGACGTAGGTTAGAAAATAGTTCATATTCATTCAATGAACCACTTTCTTTGAAACTTTTATGGGCCAGTTTTTTGTTACGAATCAAATTCTTAAGTTCAGCAGACATCCATTTAGGATAAGAACTGCCATTTAGTATCACATTTTTGGATGGAATATATAGGTCAATGCCAAATTGTACAACCTTGTAAAAACAGTCAGCCATTACATCTATATCAGAACATTTTAACAAATCAGACCAATCTGTAGAATAAAAATATGAATTAAAATATGAATTATGACTGTCGAAATTTGCTAAGTGGTACAAGTACATTTTCTGATTTGTGTGTAACTGTTGAGAATGTTTGATGGGTAATGATATATCGTAGGCTGAATGGTGATCGCTTAAATTTAATAATGCATTGTCAGAAAGAGCAACGCTAGCACCTGCGACATTACAAAAAAATAAATCTAGAAATACTTCTCTAGAATTGGGAATATTATTTATTTGCGATAGATTCAGAAAATTGTAAGCATCAACAATGCATTTAGCTTTTGAATCTGATGGTTTCAAAGTATGCGCAATTAAACCATTGTTGTTCCATTTAATAGATGGTAAATTATAGTCACCGCATATTAGTATTTTATCCACATTACAATGCTGGTAAACATCCTCCAACGACGAACAGTGATTTAAGTATCTTAGAGCTAGGAGAAATGTAAACCCCGCCAAAAATAATATTAAACTTATTTAAACTGTTACATGAACAAAAATGTGCTCAACATCAGAATTCGCCAATATTTGATATGATTGAAAGCATTTTTTTACAGCAACAAGTATACCACCACCTCTAATATTGCCTGTAATGGTACGGTTAGTTCTAAAAACATTATAATTTTGCAGCTGAAGCTGACGGTTAGAAATATCATCGTATAACCAAGTTTCCGTTAAAATGATTACATCAAAGTCATTACAATTGACTGACAGCATAAGTTCCTTAAGTTTAGTTCTAATTCCTCCACAGTTTTGATAGTACACATTTAGTTTTTTAAACTATCACTAGAGTGCGCGACTAACTTCCTTGTTGCAAAGAAAGGAATATATATCATTGTTAAATTTAATAACCAAATTGGCTTCACCGTTTGATTTTCTTTCATTAAGTTCATTTTTAATTTTTTTGAAATAATCCAACTGATTCCTAGTACGGTCTGTGCAAAAATAGTGGTTAGAAGAGGAGTCCAGCGCATTACTTCTGAAAACATCTTTGGATTCCGATTAATTACGAAAAATAATTTTCACAGGTCTAGGTCGAGCATTCGGTTGATCAGTTCTACCCAATCTTATGATTTTTTGGGGTTTAATGTTGATTCCACGTTGATCCAAAATTTGCTGAATACCGATGAAATCATCTTTGATTTTGGTAGCAGTATCACTAGCGGAAGATTCAGGCAAGTTAAAGAGCAGAACATTGCATACTCTTTTCCGTCTGTCGTCAATTTCCTTAACAATATCCTTATAGTGATCACTAGATTATCCCCATCCGGCTGGTAGCGAACTTGTGAATTTTCCAACTTTAGAATACGACTTTCCAATTTATCCAAACGATCAGACAATGTGTTTATAATTTCATCCTTGAATTCACGAAATTTTTCCGAAAGAATACGTTCAAGCGATTCAAGAGTGATTACATCACCGTTAGAGTGTGAACTCGGATCGATGCATTTTCGGCAAACCCAGTCTTGTTAAGAATTATTAGTGATGAACGCAATCTCAATTTCCTTCAATCCTGAGCTTTTAATATGAATAAATTTTTTGCATTTTCCATGGCATTTAATAGACGGCGTATTGGGTGTAACACCTTGGTTACAAATACCACATTTATTTACCATAATGATAACTAAATTTTGTTATAAACACGTAAATGAAACAATGAGCAAAAAAGGAAAAAAAACACATAGGATACACACTTCACACCAACGGGGCCCTTCGTGGTGACTAACACAGCAGACACACAGGAAAAAGGCCGCGGAAGGGTTACGCTGAGATAATAAACAGAGGAACTTTCGAAATTAATAATTGTAAAAAAGTCTGAGTACGGTTCTGTCTGATTTAACCGTAATGTGTTGAGATCGATCCGCGCGCCACTATTTCCACAAATGAACGCAGAAAACGGATAGGTTATAATAATATAATCTTGAAAATCACAGTAATTACTTACGGAATCGTCATATGCACAATACTTATAGAAAATCACATCTCAGTAAGCACTAACACCATAGTAACAAGTTAACAAACCTTTTAATTAATGGAATAATCACATCAATTCAGATCGAAATATTGCACTGTTGTTATGGTAAACGAACTCAAGATTTTTGAGATGCATGCTATTTCCCCAGAAAATCACTCCGAATCTTAGAATGTATTTAAAGTTTGCAAAATATATATTTATTATAGTTTCTCTCCTAACTGTGTGCTTTAGAACTACGACGGAGTAGATTACTTAATTTAATTTTGATTCTACCTTATATACATCTCAACATAAAGCGCTGCTCAACAAGCATAAAAATATATATCGAACAAAAATAAATAATGCTAAAAGAGACGCAAATGAAAAATATATAAATAACAGCAATAATCAAACTAAAGCTATGTGGAATATCATAGGAAATAAACAAAATACAAAACAAGACATAAATAACAAGATTGATGCCGATAGCCTTAATAATTACTTTACAAATATTGCACAGAAACTTGAAAACGAACTGAGTGAATCAAACATAAACTATGAATACTATCTAAAACAGGATATACTATCCCAAATTAATTTTTCTGAGGTCACCTTTAATCAAGCAAGAGAAACAGTTAACAAAATAAAAAGTAAGAATACTAAAGATTATTATGGTATAAATCTTAATCTTATAAAATCAGTAATAACCATAATAATCGTTCCTTTAACACATGTAATTAATGAATCAATAAGGGAAGGGATTTTTCCCGGCAGTCTAAAAATAGCAAAGGTAATACCTGTATTTAAAAATGGTGATCCAACAAATTGTGTAAATTATAGGCCGATATCACTTATCCCTATTATATGTAAAATATACGAATATTTATTATCCGAACAATTTAAACAATATTTCGAAAATAATCAATTATTTAACAAAAGTCACTTTGGATTTAGATCAGGTTATAATACGGAAATGGCTGTTATTATTTTATATTGTACTGAGGCTTTGGAAAATAAACAATATCTTGGAATAACATGTTGCTATCTTAGCAAGGCATTCGATTGTTTACCTCAAGACACCATCATATCGAAATTGAGGTATTACGGAATAGCCGCTAATAGCCTTTCGTTAATAACATCATATTTTCAAAATCGACATCAAGTAGTTTTCTACAATAACAAACAATCAGAACTTAAAGCGCTAAGACACGGTATACCACAAGGGTCAATTCCAGGCCCAATATGATTTATAATTTATATAAATGACATAGAAAGCTGTACAAAAAAAATCCATTACTTTATACGCAGACGATACATCTATTATATCGTCAAGCTCAGAGTTGAATAAACTTAAAATTTCAATGTCAAATGGGAAAGAGGAAGCAGAAACCTGGTTTCTGGCAAATAGATTATCACTAAATAATGATAAAACAGAAACAATGATTTTTTGTCAATCAAAAATTGAATATAATACCAATTCACTCAAATTTTTAGGTATATACACTGAGGAAAAAAATGAAACACTTTGAAATTCGTGAAATTTCGACCATTTTCAAACCGCCATAACTCGGTGTATTTTCAATTGATTTTGCTGAATCTTTGAGGCCGACAAACTTTGAAGTGTCATCTTTAAAGTCATGCATGCGAACTTAAGCGTAACCCTTTCCGCCACCCTCTAGCACCCCTGTGAAAAAAAAAGTTTTTTTGGAAAAAGTCCAACTTTGACGATGTCTACGGAGTTAAAATTTTGTCGACTCGATCCACCATAAAGGCATTAAAATTTGATCAATTCCCTATGCAGGACTCAAAGAACGAAGTTCCTACGATGATTTGGCACCAAGTTATGGGTGTTTGAAAAAAAAGTGCATTTTGAGGTTTTTTCGCACATAACTCAGTGACTTTTCAACCAAATTTGATGATTCTTTCAGGAATAAATCCCATTTTGGCTCTACTCTAAGGGGGTGAACTCAGAATATAATTATTCATTTTCGAACCCTTCAACCCCCGAAGAAAAAAAAGCACGTTTTTGGGCAAAAAACATCCAACTTTGGCAACGTGTACCGAGTTGGAAAAAATGTGTCGACTCGATCCACCAAAAGGGCATTAAAATGTGTTCAATTAACTGTGCAGGACTGAAAAACGACGTTCCTACGACGATTTGGCACAAAGTTATGGGTGTTTGAAAAAATGAGATTTTTGTGGTTTTTTGACTCATAAGTCCGAAGTTTTTCTACGAAATTGTTTTCGTTTTCAGGAATGAAATTATCTTTGCATGTTCTTTGAGGTATGCACGAAAATTAATTGTTTGCGCGAAATCATAAAAATCGCATTTTGTACTTTAATAATAATAATAACATTTAGAACTCCATTAACAAAAAACTTTATTTTAGGTCAAAAAAGGCTCACTTTAACGATCTCTGTAAGGTCGGAAAAAAATGTGGGCCTAACTTACCACCATTCATCCATTTTCCCATTCGTCCAATAAAAACAAACAACACTGACGGAAAAAATAAAACACTAGAGATATGTCAAAATTTAGGTAATTTTTTAAAATGGCCATAAGTCAGCTACTATCCAACCGATTTCAACATTCTTTTGAGAAATCAAAACCAAAAAGTGTCCCCTTTGAGAGGGTTTACCCCTCAAAGACAGGGCTCTACCCCCTGCAAACGAAAAAATATATTTTTTTTTTAGTAAATGAACAACTGTGTACAATGTGTACGAAGCTGGAAAAAAATTTTGAATCAACAAAATTTAATCAATTTCCACCAAAGTTTGCAAAAAATTAAATGGATACGACCTGTTTAACCAAAGTTATGTGTTTGAAAAAAAAAATTTGGGGTTCTTTGCGCCTACGTTGGCGGTTGGAATTCACACATCGTGTGTATCATTTGTATGTGTCTAGGCAAGAGATTTGCTAATTCATTTTCTCAAAATTTAATATTTTTAAATCGGTGCTTTCTGAAATGTTTCGTTTGTCTTCGCTTCAAATGCTTTCGAGCACAAAATATTCTCTTTTAAAAATGTTACTGCAGTTTTGTTTCGACCTTGAGAGTAAGTAAGTAAGTAAGTGCTTTATTCATGTCTTGACAGCAATGTCTTACATACGTCACATATACATAAAAATAAAGATAACATAAGATTACACAGTATACAAATATAATATTACACATAAAAAATAAAAAAAATACAAGTTTTACACGGAGGCAATATAATACGAGAAGTAATACCAATGGATACAGCTGATAGGTGCAATATGTTTATTTAATAGACAATGTATAAATAAACTAAGAACAAAATAATACAGTAATAATTCAAACGAATAAATAAATAAATAAATAAATAAATAGATAAATAAATAAATATAAAAATGAGTAAAATGTATATAAAATCAAGAAAATAAAATATTTAAAAGAGTATCACGGTTATTAAAATTAAAATATCATTTGTTAAAATGGTTAAAAGAGTAATAAAATTATTTAAAATATCTGATAGTAGTTAAAATACAAAAAATATGAACAAATTAAAAAATTACAACAATTACAAAATCACAACACAACATATTAAGAGTAATTACAATAGAGTCACTTTATGATTGTGTAATGGAAATTGTACATTTTAAGAATTCATCAAAAGAGTAGAAACAGTTCTCCGTTAACAATTGCAACACCATTTTCTTGAACTGTTTCATTGGTAACACCTTCCAATCACTTGGTAATTTGTTATAAAATTTTATAGCCCAATAGTTGGTGCTGTTACAGGATTTTGTTTATTTGTATATTTCCTTTATGTCGGGTTGCATGAGAATATTCTAAATTGGAGAACTTATTTGAGTGTTTGTAAACGTGTAACACGCAATTTAGAATATATAGAGATGGCAAGGTTAAAATCTCTAAACGTTTAAAAATTGGCTTACAATCGTCTCTATATTTTGCTTCTCCTAGTATGCGTACTGCATTACGTTGTAGTCTAAATATTCGATGTCTACATGAAGCATGTCCCCATGCCAGAATTCCATATCTTAAACGTGACTCAATTAGACTATGGTAAGCGATTTTAATTATATTGGCCGGGACCCTACCGGCAAGATTGCGTAAGAAAAAAATATTTTTTGCAAGAGATGCAGCAAGGGACATTCCTTGCTTTTCCCAACATAGTTGTTAATCAATGTGTACACCAAGGAAACAATGACTCATCATTTGTTTTCCTTTTTTCAAACTAAACACATTTTTTTTTGTTTTGGTATCATTTAAGACAAGTTTATTTTTGGCAGCCCACGTGTTAACCTCTTTCATTGCTAACTCATTCCTTATTTCTGTTTCTTGAATGTTTCCACCATCACTTATGATAGTGGAATCATCTGCAAATAAGATAGTGTTTGCAATATTAGTTTGTAAAGGAAGGTCGTTTATAAAAATTAAAAACAGTAAAGGCCCCAGAATGGAGCCTTGCGGAACCCCATATTTCATCTTTTCAGATTTTGAAAGTATTTCATTAAAGTAAACACATTGATACCTATTACTTAGATAAGATTTAATAAGACTAACACTAGAATCTGTGAAGTTGTACGCGTTTAATTTTTGTAAAAGTAAGTCATGCAAGACACAATCAAAAGCTTTGCTCAGATCAATGAACGAAACTACTGAGACATTTTTATTTTCAAAAGCGTTCGTGATCAGATCATTGAGAGCAAGGACAGCATCCGATGTTGACATATTAGTTCTGAAACCAAATTGACTTTTACTAAAAAAAAGGCCATTTGTTTCAAAATACTTCAGTATTTGACTTTTCATAATTTTTTCAATTACCTTCGATAGATAGATAGATAGATAGATATAACTTTATTCACATTAGCCACTATATACAGATATATTTACACATAAGGAAATATTCAAGCGGATGTGAGACGTCCAATAATTTAAGTCTAAAAATTTATAAAATTTTGTATAAAAAAAACTAAAATATATATAAATCACACTTATAATAACATATACAAAGCATTCACATACTAAAGCGTATGATCATGTTACGGTACTAACGGTTTTCAATCCTAGTCGGACTTACAATCCTCTACAAATTCACTAAACGTATAATAGCATTTACCTATTAGAAAATGTTTCAAGTTTCTTTTAAATATTTTTATGTTTCCGGATATCTTCAAATGTTGTGGGATCAAATTGAACACAAGCATGCATGAAAACTTGGGAGATTTTTTGTAGAGCTCGCTGTTATGGGCTTGAATTCTGAGGTCGTGTTTATGTCGAGTGTCGTGATCATGGACATCTTGACTTGTGGTGAACGAACGTAAATTTTGGGCAGCGTATATTGCGCATTTATATATAAATATTCCAGTCACAGTTAGCAATTTGTTATCTTTGAAAAAGTCCCGACATGAATTTCTTCTCTTCAAATTGAAGATGAGGCGAATGATACGTTTTTGTGAAATTGAAATTCTTTGAACATTGGTCGCCCTGCCCCAAGATATGATATTGTACGCTATGTGGGGATAGGCTAGTGCATAATATACATTTAACAATGATTCTTTTGAATGATTAAATTTTAACTTTAAAATGGAGAAATATGCGCTACTCATCTTAGAGGACACATGATCAATTTGCCTATTCCACGTTAATCTTGCATCGATAAAACTGCCAAGGAATTTAGTATTTGACGCATTATTTGATATTGGATCTGTTGGTGGTTTCCTATTGTAAAATTGGATGTTGACCGTTTTTTCCGTATTAAGAATTAATTTATAGAATTGGCAAAATTGAAATCGGTCTATAATTATTCAAGTCACGTTCGTCGCCATACTTGAATATTGGTATTATCTTAGCCAATTTAAGAGCATCTGAGAAAATCCCAGTGACTAGTGTTTCATTAATTAACTTTGTGAGGGGATTAATGATTAGATTAAGTATGCCTTTAATATGGATCACAGATAAACAATATATATCCTCACACTTACTGTTCTTTATATCCTGAATTGCTTCTCTAAAAACTATTAGTGAAACTTTACTAAATTTAAAATTCAGAGATTTTTTATTTTAATTGAATGGTCAAATGGTGCGGCAGGCAGATTTTCTATTAGTTTTTCTGCTATATTACTGAAGAAACAATTAAATTCTTCACAAGAAAAGTTACAATCGTTTATTGGTTTTTTCAATTTTTTCCTAGCATAATCAATTAGAGACCACATTGCCTTTGTCTTATTTGGAGCTTTGCTGATATATTTGCCAGCTTCCCGCTTTCGAGTATCTTTAATTAAAGATCTGTAACTACTACGTAAGTTGTTTCTTATAAGTCTTAATTCATTTGAAGGGTACTTGCTGTAGATATCACTTATTGTATTTAATTTTTCCCGCATATCTTTAATTTCATTACTGAAATTGCAAACCTTTCTGTGTTCTTTATTTTTTAATTTTTTTATTGGAAAGCACAATTTTACATTAGATGTTAAAATTGTAAGTAGGTGCTCCCATTTACAATTCAGATTTAATGAGATATCCGATATGAAATTCCAACTTATATTTTCTAACTAACCGCCTAACAAGCGGTGGTGGAAAACTATTCACATGTTTAGACATGGTTATACTTAAGGATATACCGCTGAGGTCCGATAAATACGTTTCTAGATTACAAGATTTTATATCATTTAAAGGTATATTTGTAAACACATTATCTAAACAGTTTCCCCTTCTGGTATTAAAACTTATTAATTTGTGTAAGCCATAGCTAGAAAGAATATCAGTAATATATAATTCCTTGTATCCATTGGTATTAAAAAGTATATTGAGTGGAAACAATGCCTGCGTTAAGCAATTACCAACGCGGTCAAATTGTTGCGTTTCGGCAAGAAGGCTTGAGCTATCGTGCGATTTCTCGGAGGTTGGGCATCCACCATCCGGATATTCCGTATTTGGCGTCGATTCACTCGAACCGGAACTATTGATAGGCAGGTCGGTTCCGGTCGTCCGAGGACCACCACGGGCATGGAAGATCGCCACATCGTTAGATCGGCTCTTCAAAATCCTACCAGGAGTGCTCACAGAATCGTCCATGACGTCCCTTTAAACCAAAGAATCTGCGATCGGACTGTCCGGAATCGGCTTCGCGAAGCAGCAGGTCTGCGGTCCAGGAGTCGCGCAATTGTTCCGCGCCTCATTCCTAGACACCGACAGGAGAGGTTGCAGTATGCAAGGAGGCACGGGAAGTGGACGGACAGGCAGTGGCAGAGAGTGGTCTTCTCTGACGAATCAAGATTCTGCCTAGACAGTTCCGACAGGAGGATTCGGTGTTGGCGGTGTTGCGGAGCGCGGTACGACTATCATAACATCCACGGAGTGCTTGCCTTCAACGGAGGTTTAGTCATGGTGTGGGGTGGAATCAGCTACAATTTTAAAGCACCTTTAGCCGTAGTTCCGCCTCCAGGAATAACTGCTGCTCGCTACATCACAGAGATCCTGGAACCTCAAGTGCTTCCGCTGAAGAAAAGGATGAGGCGTCTGATCTTCATGCAGGACAACGCGCGACCCCACGTAGCTGCTATCTGTCGACGATTTTTTGAAGAGCACAACATCGACCTACTTCCTCACTCAGCCTGCAGCCCGGATCTAAACCCCATCGAACATGTCTGGGACATGACGGACCGCGCGATTCAAGACGCCGACAGACAGCCGACAACCCTCCAAGAACTTACCGAATGGCTGGTGGAAGTGTGGGATGCCATTCCCCAAAATGCAATCCGGGCACTCTTCAACATGCCCAAAAGTTTGTATGAAGTTGTGCAGAAACACGGCGGAAATACACACTACAAAACCAATAACGTCGGTGGTAAAAAGCCAAAATGCAAAATCATTCTGTTTATCATAACTTTTTGCCTTGTAATCATAAAAACTTCGTGTTTTGCGAAATTTTGAGAAAAAATTATGATTTTTTTGGCATCAGAGTAAAACAACTCACAAATGTGTTTTTCGAAACGTTTAACAATGGTCAAAGTAAGCCTTTTTTAGCCAAAAACGTGATTTTTTCTTGGGGTTAATATTGGAGTGGAAATTGGAGTAACTTAAAATAAGAATATACCGTCTTAAGTACAATGAAATTTCATTTTTTCTACTAAAAAGATCGTCCAATTTCATTAAAAAGTGACCAAGTTTGACTAAAAAAAAACCCAAAATGCTCTTTTTTTCAAACACGCATAACTTTGGTTAAACAGGTCGTAGACATTTCGTTTTTTGCAAACTTTGCAGGAAATTGATTGAATTTTGTTTATTCGAATTTTTGTTTTCCAGCTTCGTACACAGTTGTTCATTTTCTAAAAAAAAAATATTTTTTTTGTTTGGAGGGAGGTGGAGCCCTCTTTTTGAGGGGGATGAACCCTCTCAAAGAGGACACCTTTTGCTGTTGATTTCTCAAAATATCGTCGAAATCGGTTGGATAGTAGCCGAGTTATGGCCATTTGAAAATTACCTAGATATTGACTAATCTTAAGTGTTTCATTTTTTCCGTCAGTGTAATTTGTTTGTTTTAATTGGACGAATGGAAAAATGGACTAATGGTGGTGAGTTAGGCCCACATTTTTTTCCGACCCTACAGAGATCGTTGACCTAAAATATTTTTTTTGTAAATGGGGTTCTAAGGTGCAAAATGCGATATTCATGATTTCGCGCAAACAATGAATTTTCGTGCATACCTAAAAGAACATGTAAAGAAAATTGCAAAAAACTTCGGACGTACGAGTCAAAAAACCACAAAACTCGCTTTTTTCAAACACCCATAACTTTATGCCAAACCGTCGTAGGAACTTCGTTATTTGAGTCCAGCGCAGGTAATTGAACACATTTCAATGCCCTTTTGGTGGATCGAGTCGGCACATTTTTTCCAACTCGGTGCACGTTGCCAAAGTTGGACGTTTTTTGCGCAAAAACGTGTTTTTTTTAAATAAATTCAAAAAACGAAATATAGCCTGAATATATAAATATTCAACCTGTTCGTTAATCTGCAAGCAAAATTAAGTCTTACTAAGACTATAAACAAATAACTTATTGAAACAACTACTTCCCTGGCTAGTGCCACGCCGGATATTGACTGATACAAAAGAAATTTGCGTTATTACTAGTACTAAGTACTAAGTGAAATAACATTGGTTTAAGATCCCTTATTTCTACCCACAGGACTAACTTGAAAAATAAAACTAAATTGAATTTGAAAACTTTAAATTATAAAACTGAACCCAAAAATATGTAAAAATTAAGTAAATAAATAAGTTTTTTGTTCGGAGGTTGAAGGGTTCGAAAAGGGATCGTTCCAATCTGAGTTTACTCCCTTAAAGTAGAGCCCAAATGGGATTTTTTCCCGAAAGATCATCAAATTGTGTTGAAAAGTCACTGAGTTATCTGCGAAAAACCTCAAAATGCACTTTTTTAAAATACCCATAACTTGGTTTCATATCGTCGTAGTAACTTAGTTCTTTGCATCATGCATAGGGAATTGATCAAATTTGAATGCCTTTATGGTGGATCGAGTCGACAAAATGTTTCCAACATTGTAGACATCGTCAAAGTTGGACATGGTTTCCAGAAAAAAGTTTTTTTTTCACAGGGGCGCTAGAGGGGGCGGAAGGGGTTACGCTTAATTCCGCATGCATGACTTTAAAGAAGATACTTCAAAGTTTTTCGCCCTCAAAGATTCATCAAAATCGATTTGAAATTACGCCGAGTTATGGCGTTTTGAAAATGATCAAAATTTCACGAATTTCAAAGCGTTTATTTTTTTTTCTTCAGTATCTTTAGATCCAAAACTTACGTGGGAATGTCACGTTGATTATACTGCAAAGAGAATATCTCAAAGCCTACTGAGGGAAATTTGTCCAATTGTACCATTCAAGGTTGCTTTAACTGCATACTCAAAATTATCATATGGAATAATATGTTGGGGTCATTCAGCTCATGCAACAAGATTATTTAACCTCCAATGTAAAACAGTACGATTTTTAATGGCTCTGAGTTATCACCTTTTAGAACAAAATGAAATATCCGCCATTATTATTTCATGGAAAACCTTTGTTTTTAACTCAATATAAAAAAAAAAAAAAAAAAAAAAGGACCTTTATTGGCATAACCATATATACAAAACAAATTAACTCTTTACATCCCTCACCCCCCCCCCTTCCACCCCTCCCCTCCCTCCCTCTCCCCTCTTTCTCCCATCCCACCTTCTCCAGCGTCTTCACTCCTGCCCCATCCTCTCTCATCCATTCCGTCACCCTTCTATTCCCTCTCACTCCTACCCATTCTTCTTTCACCCCCTCACATTCTTCCGCCAAGTGCTTCCATGTATCCTTCCCCCACTCGCACAGCCCACATCTCATATAATCCTCCCCCATCCACCTCTTCCTCCCTTTCTCTCCTGACCCACATCTCGCCCTCGCCAACCTCACCCTCTCCTCCCTACTCCATCCTTCTTCCCCCCAATACTCTGGTATTCTCCCGTACACCTGCCACCTCCCATACATATCATTATATTCACTCCTTTCTATCCGCCCCTGTCTCTCCTGCATATCCACCTCTCTCATTTTTTCCTTCACCCACCCCGCCACCTTCACCCCCCTCCCCATCCACTCTATCACCTTCGCCTCCGATAACCCCACCCTCTCATACATCTTCCTTCTCTCCCTTCTCCATTTCCCCTCTTCCCCATTCACACACCCCCACCATACTGCCTTTACCAATCTCTCCTCCCCTAAACCCCACAATTTCTCTTCGTATTTCACCACCCTCCTCATCGTTTCACACACCATTTTATCCCTGTTCGTCTCCTGCCTAAGTATATAACTCGGTGTCGACCTCTCCACTCCCAACATACATTTTATAAACCAACCCTGCTCCCTCTCCACCCATTCATACTCCCTCGTCCCCCATACCTCCACGCCATACATCATCACCGATCCCACACACATATATTAACTCAATATAATTTCAAAGTTTTTTATAATTATCTCCGTAAATACTCTGCAGAAACTATTGAGTAAGGTACCACATCATTCAGCATAAAAAGCTTTAAAAATATTGTAAGACCGATGCTGTCAAATAATTAGGGGAGCCAATATTAGCACATTTCAAATTTTACATGTAAATCCCTATGGCCCGCTTTGCAATTCAACACCCTGTATGTGTTTATTCCAATTCAAGTGCTGATCAAGGTGCACACCTAAGTATTTTAAATTTGCTAAATTTGTATTAGTATTGATAGCACTCTTGTTAGATGTGGTTATCTGTTAATTTATTCATCTGTAGCCATTTTACAAGAGTTGGTAAGCTTCGATTTATTTGGAGGTTCAGGTCAGTTAAATTACCGCCAGTGAATATGATACTGGTGTCATCAGCATAATTTATGGAATTATGTATATTATTTCTGAAGAGACAGTGTATATCGTTGATGTAGATAACAAATAGAATTGGGCCAAGTATACCCCTCGCGGGATCCCATACTTAATGCTCATTATTTCCGATGTTTTTTTATATATACTAATTGAGTAAGAAATGTTTGACAGCCCGGAAAAAACCGCTATAAAGGGGCGTCGGCCGACCGGCACAAACAATTCGCCCAAAAATATGAGGAGGATTTTGAAAATCGCGTCCCCCGAAACTCACCCTTAAAACGGGGTAGGATTAAACCTCACCCCTTATCGGGGCCCTATTCGGTAAGATTTTTTTAGTTTTTGCGCGCAGATCGACGCCCAGATAATCGGGCTTTAAAAAAAAATCAAACGCAGATTTTCGAATTTTGCACGTTTCCAAAAAAAAAAAAAAATAACTCCTCCGTAACCGCCGGAGCTGAACGATCCCGGTGTCTCAAAATAATCTTAAAGAAAATATCTAAAATTGATCGAGCCACTTTTTTTAATTTTTGCCCCGTTTCCGAGATATGGTTTTTTAAAAACGGGGTAAAGAAAAAAATTGTTTTTCTTCTTTTAAGGACGTATTTTTTTCCTTCCAAGTAGAAAAGCTGAAACCTTCAGGCATGGCAGAAGGGATAACAGGCTTTCATTGCGATTTTTTTTTAAATCTTTGGAACCACCCCTACGAGCCAACAACGCCACCAACCCAGGGGGTGGTTCAGGTTTTCTTCTTTTAAGGACGTATTTTTTTCTTTTCAAGTCGAAAAGCTGAAACTTTCAGGGATGATAGAAGCGAAGACCGGCTTTCATTGGGAATTTTTTCAAATTTTTGGAACCATCCGTACGCGCTGTTTGCACCTTCAGGGTTCGTTTTTCTGAAATTCTTATATTATTATTAAAAAGCTGAAACTTTCAGGGATGGCAGAAGATTTTTTTCAAAATGTTTGAAACTACCCCTATGCACCATTTGCACCCCTTGGGTTCGTTTTTCTTCTTTTAAGGACAATTTTTTTTCTTTTCAAGTCGGAAAGCCGAAATTTTCAGGGATCGCAGAGGATACAACTAGCTTAAAAATAATAAAAGAAATAAAAATAAAAAATCAAAAATCAAAAATTTAAAATAAAAAATGAAAATTGAAAATTAAAACTTGAAAATGAAAAATGAAAAATGAAAAATTGAAAATGAAAAATGAAAAATTAAAATTAATTTAGAAAAAAAAAATAGGTTTTTTATTGATGGCGCAGCGCAGCAGGGTCGTCGATCTTCACCAATTACTTTGCTTAATTAATTATAATAGTTGCTATTAGACTCAAATCAACATCAGTAGGCGGCCAAAATGTGATTTGAATGGGACACGCTGTGCCGTCGTCCGTTACCAATTTAATCGCTTAATTTTAATAGGCCCCGCACGAACGACGGCGCAGCGTAGCGGAGCTGTCACCCATTACCATGCCCAATTTTAATGGGCCACGCATGGACGACGGCGCAGCACAGCGGAGCCGTCGTCCGTCACCAATTTAATCACTTAATTTTGATGGGTCCCGCATGGACGACGGCACAGCGCAGCGGAGCCGTCGTTCGTCACCAGTTACTTTTCTTACATTTTTACATTTCACAATTTAATATAAAGAACAAAATTTCACATACATCAAACTTTAGCCTAGGAAAAACTAGTTAATACCTGCTTGCCCAATAGATACGCGTTGAGTTCTTCCAGTATTTGTATGATTTAAACCATGACAGCGCATTACCTCTGATTCCATACAACTCCAGCTTCTGTAACAAAAAGTTGTGGCTAATGCTGTCAAATGCCTTCGATAGGTCTAAAAACAACCCTAAACGGATGCTTTTATCCTCCAAGACATTTGTGACAGCACAAGTGAGCTCCACAACAGCTGTGGAAATATTTTTCTTAGGTATTCTCATGCTGAGAAGTGCTAATGAGGTTTTCCTTTAACAAAAAGTTAATAAATGTATGTCTTTAAAGTTAGCCGAGTTTGAATTAGAGTTCCCTCATATATTAACATTACAAAGATATCGGAATGCTGTTAAGCTTATTTAATTTTTTTTCAAAACAAGCCTCAACAACATATAACTTCAACCAACTGAGATATTGCAATATGTCGAAAATGGAAAAAAAATACTTTTTGGCAATAACCCGAAAACAAAAGAAGGTAAATAAATTTAGTTTTCACCATTGAGTTTTGCTCAAAAAAAGAGATCGAGGATGCGCCATCCGTTTTTTTTTTCTATTATAGTTAGATCCCCTATAGAAACGTAGAATTTTGCCCACCCTGTACCGCTGTGCAGTGTAAAAAAATATGTTCCGGCCACAAGTTGCTAAAATACCTCTAGATCAAGAACATATTCACATTAGGCAGCAGAGGCTGTTCAAGAAATTAATGTTGAAATGTTGAACAACGATTATAAATAATTTAGAAAAAGAGTTGAAGATTAAAGTTGGATTAAGAAGGAAATGTGTACAATTAAACATTAAATTATTGTATTAAAAAAAACATTTTTTTATTCAGAAAAAGATAAATATTTGAGTTTCGTGGCAATAAAGACTTTATCGAAATGACATTTGCCTTTTTTTCTAACGTTGATAATTACAGGTAACACGATACTGATGTGATATTCGGACTTGGTCACACTTAAAATCAGCAACTCGACATAATTTTAAGTTTTTGATCTCATCTTAAGTGATTACTGGATTTTTCTTTGACTATCAGTGGTTTCGAAATCAGCATTGTTTTTTTTTTTATAAAGAATAAGATTTTCTCCTAAAACTCACATTAAAAAATGTTTCCCTATAGGAAACTTCATCCCTCTACACACTGTTTATATACAATAAATCAAATGATTATTCTGGTTAGTTTCTAGACTTTTGTGCTTCCTTCAATTCCCCAGTCGAAAACTGTAATCCGGCAGGTTTCTAGAGCGGTTTGTACGTTGCTTCCTCCTCTCCTCGGTAGAGGACGCCTGTCTTACAAAAGAATAATAAAGATTAATATTTCTAATCTGAATATGGTCGAGTCGGAAAAGGTGCTGGGACTTGCGTTCCTTTCGTGCCAAGATGATTGCGAATGCATTTCTGTCTTATTTGCGAACGTGAAAAACTGAGGAAAGCGCAAACAAGTGTCTATTGTGTACAAGAACGACAGCGATTTGAATTAATTTAATTGACGGCCCCGCCTGAGACTGTATGTGCCAACAGTTGATTATTTTAACAAATTTTAAAGCATAAAAAAAATAAAAGGCCTATTGCTTCAAATGTGTTAATGTAAAGTTTAAATTATGACTGAAATTGAATATTTTGAAAGTTGAATGAATATCATGAGGAAAAAATATCAAATTGTGCTTGAACTGAATATGTAAAAATTTAAATTTAAAAACTTGACTGTGAAAATTCATTCAGTACCTGTGTATAAAACTTGAAAGTAACAGATAGGCGTGGGTTGCTTGTTAAAGAACCGGTGAATACATATCAGAAAAAATGCTGTCATGAAACTTAAAAGACCTTAAAAGTGTTTTGTTACCGGAAAAACACTTCACTACACTGCACTTTTCTGAAATAAAACATAAACAAATATGCACACAAAGAGTACTTTGACAAGGCGAAGGTCGTGGTTTTATTTGAAAACAAATAATTAAAAATTGAAATTGTGAGGATAAAAATTTTCCTTGAAATTGAGAAATAAATTTATCTAGGTAGCAATTAGTTTACTACTACCGGGCCGTGCGTTCATAAACCACAAGGTGGGCACCAATTGTTATGGTGTGAGAAACCAATTGTTAAGAATTGGGTGGCAATTCTTACGGAAATAGCATGATACCCACGCGTAACTATCGGATAGCTCAGCCCACGACGTTCAGCTTGGGTTGTAAGTTTTTTTTAAAACGCATAACAAAAAATAAATAAAAAAAGGATGTCACTTTCAATGGTGAGAATGCTTTCCTCATCCAGTTTTAATCAACAGAAGACATAAAAAAGAAAAAAGTGAAATGTACAATATTTACAAGCGAAATAAAGAAAGAATAAACATATACAAAAACAAGTAGATTAAATTAACAAAAAGACGAAAAGTAACAATAAAAGAAAACCCTACATAAAATAAGTACAACAAAAAAAAAATCTTACTTGGGGTTTGCCACGGTTACCGCACGATGGAGACGTGGTGATTGCTTGCACGGTGCGTGGCCAAAACTCGTATAGTAAAACCAAGATAATTTTGTTAAACTCTTGTAAAATCGTCAAAAAGATTTATTGCAGCGGGTAATGTAAATCTCTCAGTATTTATGATCCGTAGCTGGTTGTAAATATTTGTGCGAACCCATCATTCAATCCATGCCGAAAGTTATTTACATAATTCCCTTTTAAATCTGTTAAATAGTTAGGTACCTGCTCTAATTACATAACAGATTACATGCAGGTAGATTTAAATCTACAGTAAATAAGTATATAAATGTTGCCCGGATGTGCTGGATCGCATATTGCTTTGTGTTACCTGTGCGAAATATTAAATCATTTTAAAAATGGTGTTCGATGAAAGATGCAGGGAGTTAATTAAAAATGTGATACATTTTATGAAGAAAGAGAAGGAATCGCTACAACCACTTGTCCCTTTAACATAATATGTTAAGCGTGCCGAAATGGCTCTCAAACTGCACGAATCAACGATCCGAAACATAATTTCCCAAACAAAGGAGGCGAAAATATCCCCAGTATGTAAAAGGATAAGAACAAAACCAAAAATTTATAGACCAATCTCAACAAATAAATGAAATACGAAAGTAAATTTACAATATGCACAAATTAAATGAACCAGTGACCATTACTTCATTATTGAAACGTTTGGAAGATCGTTGTTTATACGATGGGGCCAGAGAAAGTTTACGAAAACTGGTGTTATCAAAGGGTAAGCATATTTGAAACTAGATTAATTATAATTTAAACATAGAAATATGATTAGTAATAAAAAATTAATTTAGCATAAACCGAAACCCCAAATGAAAAAAAAGTTTATTATTGCAGTAAGCAAAAAATAGAATAGTCTTTCTTAATTTGGTTTGAAATGACCTTTTAATTAATTTAAAATTATTATGTATACGACATTTGATTGTTTGTAAGTGAATAATGTTTCTTTATAGGTTTTCGTTACAAAATCCACGAAAATCGGCTTTGTGCGAATCTGCAAATGTTGTTACAAAAAGGAGGGAGTTTTTAGAACAATATAAATTTTATAAGGAATCAAATTTATATGATTTTATATTTTTGGACCAAACATGGATTTTCTCCAAGGGGGGAAATTTACGCACCTGGCAAAATGACTAACCGAAAACTTGTCGTACATCCGGAAATAATGGAGGAAAGCGGTTTATAATCTTACACGCAGGGGGGAAAGATGGTTTTGTACCTACTGCAAAATTAATTTTTTCCACTAAATGCAAAACGGATGACTACCACGACAATATGACGGCCGAATTATTTATCAACTGGTTAAAGGATCAATTATTTCTCTCCCTCGAAAGGCCATCTGTTATCGTGATGGACAACGCGTCCTATCATTCATCACTAATAGAAAAAACTCCAAATTCTAGTTGGAGTAACAATAATATTAAGGAATGGTTATCGGGGAAAAATATAGACATACCACCTATGGCTATTTTTAAAGACGACTTTTTGAAAATTGTAAATAAACATAAAGAACAAAAACAATATTCAGTAGACAATATGGCAGCTGAACAGGGACATATTGGACAAATTGCGGTTACCTCCATATCACTGTCATTACAATCCTATTGAACATATATGGGGCTCTGCGATAAAATAATAGATTCAGATTATAATAACCAATTATTGCGTATTAATAATTATCAACCGAAATTGGTAATACATTTAAACAATGATGATGATTGTAATGACAGTGATTTGTCTATAACTGATGAGGAACTGTAATAAATAATATCACTTATTTCATAATAAAATTTCATACTTAAATAAAAGGAAGTGTCTACGCGACCGTCCGACGGTCGAATTACATACGATATTTAACCGTCGGACGGTCCTTAACCATTTCCATTTGAAATAGGAAAGTTAAGGTAATGCCCGTTTTTAAACCGGAAATTAAATTTTTATTAAAAGAACACATGTTAAGGCTGTTCGTCCCGCAACGAATATTTTCTCAGGGGAGCAAGGGTGAGACGGCAAGTAATGGGCGGACCTAACAAATCATATATTCATCTCTTTAAAATCCTATTGCGACGTCGCTCTCGCAGAAAAATAAGGACCGGACTTAGGCACTGGCGTACCGTATTATCGCATTGGCCGTGCACGCGTCTGATAATTCATATGAGCTGCAGGCACTCGCACACTCATCTCTCAAATATTACACTCTTTACACAAAATAAACCTTTTAAACACCGGTTTAACGTAATTATGAATAATTTTCATGAAATAACTTAATCGTTTTATTGAAATAGTTTTATGTCACAATTTATACACAATTTTTTTTGTACGATTAATTTGAACTCTAAAGAAGTAGGGTTCTTACATTCCCATTTGATATTATTACAATTTTCTTTAAAAAGTAACGAAAATTTCAGCGTTGTAGCAATTGTTATAATATTTTATAGTTATGAAATTCGTAGTTTTAAAATTAGCATAAGCATTATTCCTGTGCGATTATTTCAGAAACTATAGAAGGGGTGTTTTCTTATTTTGACTAAATCTTGAAATAGAAGTTTAAAAAGTTTCAAGTATGTGGCAAATGTTTTTTTCTTGTTTTGCCTCTGAAGAAAACGTATCTTTAGAATGACGATTTGGGAGATTATTTTCAAATCTGGTTAAGAAGCATTTGGAAATTTTTGTAGAATCCTAAAGTAGAATATATTTTGAGTAAATTTGAAAAGTATGTGACAATTGTTTTTCCATTGATGGTTTGCTTCCGAAAAGACGCATATTCATAATGACGATTTTTTTCTCGGGTGAAAGAGAGAGACAATATATTTATTGAGACACGTTTACAAATGACCTCAACAAGCTATTGACCATAGGTGTTTCAGCCTCTCTGGTGATTATTTCAAAAATTAGTGAAGCATTTCTAAATTTTTGCGGAATCGTAAATTGCAATGTATTTTGGGTAAATTTAAATACTTTCAAGGATATCGCAAATGTTTTTATACGTCTGCGTTGCCTCAGAAAAAGCTCATCTTCAGAATAACGAGTTGGTTTGGTCTCGGGGAGTTATTTCAAAATCTAGTCGAAAAGCATTTAAGATTTTTGCAGAATCATAAAGTGGAATACATTTTTAATCATTTTGGACAGTTTCAAGTACGTGATATATATTGTTTTAAGGAAGGACGTGGATGGAACTGCGAGTTAGGGAGAGTGAACCTGCCACAAGCGTTGTTTTGTAGAAATATCAGAAATTAAATGAACAATGAAAGACAAATTACAACGACCACGGTCCCGAGCGAATATTCCGCGGCCCCGAAATCTTTCGCTTGGGTTGGGATTAGAACCCACACGGCATGCGGTGTAACTGGTACAATCGTTCGCCTGTACCCACTACACAAACGTCATAATTGTTTTTCTATGTTTGTTTTACTTCTGAAGAGGTGCGTCCCTAGAATGATGATTTGCCAGAGCAAAGATCAGAATCTCGAGGGATTATTTTTAAATTAAATAAATAACGCCGTGGGGTATTTTTTGCAGAATCCTCTAGTATATTTTGAGTAAATTTAGAAAGTTGCAAATTTTTAGCAATTGTTTTTATTTACTTTTTCAGTTCAAGGAATTTGTAAATTGAAAATTGGTGGTACTATTTCTAAATTATTGTTTTTTTTAGTAAATTTGAAAAGTTTCGTATTTGTAGCAGTTGTTTTTATTTTATTGTTCATTTCATAAAAATCGTAATTTAGAACATGAGCATAAGAGCATTCTCTTGAGATACTTTAAAATCTAGAGCAACATGGAAGTATAAACTAATGAATATAAAAAATAATATTTAGAAATGCTATATATGTATAGAAATATTGTCTTCTTACAATCATCAGTCACAATTTAAGTAGAAATAATTGTTTACGTAAGAGTCACAGTTTAATTAACAATCACTGTTTGGGTAACTTTGTAATTTTAAATAGCGATCACGTTTTAAGTAGCAATCAAAGTTTAAGTAACAGATGTGATTTTAAATAACAAATGGCGGTTTAAGTAATAGTCGCAATCACACTCACACTCACGGTGAAATTTGCCTATTTGTAACAGTAACGACCTGTGATTTTTCAATATCAGTGAAAAATTACAGGTACGTGAAATATCGCCCATCCCTAGATAGTACCATTTTTTTATTGTAAGGCAGTTTGGCAAAAAATGATGCAGGTCATTCGTGAGCCAGTTTGTTTGAAATTGCATTATTTAAACAAATAGAATACCCAGTGTGTGGATTTTGGATTAAAATTTACTTACATTTTTTTTGCAAGTTTGCTAGTTTTTCGTTTTGCGGATAAATAAAGTCGGCATTTATTACCTCGTCGGTAATAATTTAAATTGCTCATCCTGGACACTGTGTCCTTTGTAAGGGAACTTAGTTATGGCAACCGGACGAAAAAAATCACATTACAGGGTGGGCAAAATTCGTCATTTCTATGGGGGATCTCGATAACTGTAATAGATAGAGAAAAACGGATGGCGCATCCTCGATCTCTTTTTTCGAGAAAAACTCAATGATGAAAACTAAATTTATTAAATCTCCTTTTTTTTAGAGTTATAGCCAAAAAGTCAATTGTTTCCATTTTAGATATTTAATTTCTTTATTAAACGGAAATCACCTTTTTACAAGAAAATATGAACTATAATCTAAAATAAACATGTTAACATTAGTATAAATGAAATTATAAATACACATTAAATATACAAAATAATGTTGAATCCTATTGAACTAATACAATTACATAATATTGCATAATACAGCCTCATGAAAATTTACAATCTTAAATTATATCAATGAAACAAAAAGTATTAATAACAGATAAGTAAATCTAAATCAAACTTACGTAAACTACGTTTGAATCTTAAATAAGAATAATCAAAAATCTGGAAATTAGAATTTGCATTTAAAATATTACCGAATCTCATAAACCTTGTAATGGGATTGTTAAAACCATAATTAGTTGAGTGAGATGGTAAACGAAATAATAATTTAAGCCGTTTATTCTTCCAATAGTTAAAATGTATATGTGATAGTAAATAGCAGCAGTCAAGAAGTCCATTAATTAACCTGAATCCAAAACATAAGTCCAATAAAATTCTTCTAGATTTTAGAGTTTGTATGTTTAAGAGGGACAGCATATTTGAGTGACTAAATTGATCGGAAGAGTTCCCAATTTTGAAAGAAATCAGTCGTAAAAATTTACTCTGTACCATTTCAATTTTATTCGACCATGTTGCATAAGAAATATATTGAAATATCTGAGTTGTTTATCATTTGACAATAATGAAAGTTATATGTTGTTCAAACACTTTTTTGAAAAAAATAAAATAACCTTATCAGAATTCCGATATCTTCTATCTATTATAATTATCGAGATCCCCTATACAAACACCGAATTTTTCCCACCCTGTACATACAATAATAACTGTGTATATTTAAAACTCTGTCTCGGTATAAATCTGAGTTAATACTAACAATTACAAAATATTTACATGAATTGTAACTTCGTAATACAGCTTCTAAGAAGTAGAGCGCCATGGGGGTGTGTCCACTACCTGCAGTACTTTGCATTCGGCACCACTGCGAACGCACTTTTTAGAAATTCACAGAAAATCATCTGGCGACCAAATATCCACTTTCCCAATTGCAGCCCTTGTCCGAGGAAAACAAAGGGTTGTAAAAGTAATTTATGCGAAATCAAGTACGGGTGAATTTCGTCGGTCCAGCAGAGAATGAAAATAAACATGTTGACAGTTGAAAATTTTGATGATTTTGTCTGGAAGATATCTTCGGGACAGTCAGCAGGTACCCCGATGAAAATCGGAGTTCAGAACACAGGCGTATTTTTTTTTCGTTATAAATGTATGCCAATTCCTAACAGTTACTTACGATTTTATACTATTATTTCATTTGTTGGTATGAAGAATTGCGATTACATGTATATCGAAATTATATTTATAATGGTAGGGCATTTGCTTAAACTACGTAACATATAGTAAATTATTTTTAAAATCGACAAGAAACTTAAAATATGCGAAATGCCCTGAAAAATCGACTGAAATCGGGCTTCTAAATATGCCTTAGTCCGTTTATTCCCCTACCGCTGTGCGGGAACTGTTTTCTACAGATGGCGTTACTTTACGGCAACTAAAATATCTCGCGCAAGGGTCTAGCTCTAGTGTAATTGCGTCCTTATTTTTCAGGAAAAACTAATTTGGTTCAATGGATTTTATTACCAAAGAATTAATATGTGTCACTGTAGTAAAACATTTTGAATTTTCAGCGTTTATTTACATTTTATTTAATGTTGAAAATGCCTATTTTTCAACACTAAATTACACATTTTCAGAAATACTTATAAAAAATGTAATTCTTTAGTAACCTACATTCATCCTTTATGTAACCCTGTGTGAAATATTATTACTTAATTTTTTTCCATCACACCACTATCAGTATAGAGCCGAGTGCCAAAAACGCTTCATTTTTCGAACGGGTCGAACAGCCTTAACATATTCTAAGTTCTAAAAACACCATAGTAAATTTCATAAAGATATACATGTAAAATATGTATGTAAAAATGCAAATGATATTTGGGGTCTACCAAAATTCAGTTACACTCGGTATATTCAGTTACACTCGGTATATATCAGCGAGTACCGGGAATGCGTTGAAATGCCACTCAAAGAAAAACAGTGTTCGTGTTTTAATCCTGTCTATTGGTGCATAGTACTGACTTTTGTGTTGACCGACACCTGTTTTGTCGGCTCCAAGTAAAACTTTGTGGCCATCAGCTGAAATTTGTTCAAGGGCAGGCCTGAATAATCGAATTAATTTGTTCTGTTGATCGAATAAAGTTTGTAGTGCAGCGACAATTTCTCGTTTAGTGGCCATATTAAATCGAAAACTGATCGATTTGTTCATCAGCGTTTTCCATGAAATTAATTTGAAGAAATTTGTGATCTGTGTTCGGCAGTGGTAGTAGTGATCTTGCACGATGATAACTTTGCCCTTGCACTTTGTATGTTAGCATGTAATTCTCGCCACAGCCCTGCAGGACCGGGTTTTTGAAAGCCCGGCCCGGCCCGGCAAATTCACTTGGAGAGAGCAAAGAGAATGCGTGTGGTACCTATTCTCTAATGTGGTCCGGCAATTAGAATTTCACAATCAACACCACTTGTTATGTTATATACGAATTGAAATATCACTCAACCACCAAAAACACACGAACTGCCGCTAAACTATATGAAATACATTAATTTTTTGAAATGATTCGCGGCATCTATATTTGTTACAATAGGTGATGCGTTGTAGTTCAGAAACCTTCGGAGGCTTGTGCATAACAACCGCGTTTTACATCTGTCGCCCACCATGAATGCAACAATATTTTATTTGATAGTATTGCAAATCAGCGTTTAAATGCCTTTAGACTTTCTTCTTTGCAGCCTCTATCGTTCTAGTGTCCCTTTTAAAATATTGCACGAACTTTGCTTTAGAAACTTCTTCCATTTTTTGGTCAAATTCATCTGCATTGTTGAATCGATCGCCAATCCCGATACTAATGTCCACATTAATATTGTCTTCTGAAATCCTATTTTAAAATTAGTTTATTACTAATAAACAATTGTTTGCAACTCATGTGCACTTAAAGCACCTCGGTACCAAAAAAATGTAATTTTTTTGACTAATGCCTGTCTTTCACATTTTTATCAAAATTCGAGGGCCAACATGGGGATCTCGATTATTATGAGATAATAATTGAGGAAAAGTTGCAAATTTTATCGCCTCTTAATAATCTGATTTAATATTCCCTGTAATTTAGAATAAGTGAAAATCGTCATTTTCCAAAATAGTACATCTTTTTTCATTTTTTTTTAAATGTGTATAAACATTTCCGAAGCAACTTTTTATGACTAATTGAATCATTTACAGGGTGTTTATGTTTTTCCGGACTCAATGTTCGTTTTTCTTACGGGCACATATTATGAAATACACACCTTTGAAAAATATTTTTTTTGCTAAGCTTATGTATAAAATTCCATATCAAAATATCTGTTCGTTTTTGAGATTCTGCGCGCACAGAAACAGACGCAGACAGACAAACGTATATTTTCGTTGAAATTTCGAAGTCAAAAATTTTCACAATCACAATATTTTCTCGTACTTTGTACAGAAAAAGTAAAAATAATCAATATAACAGGCCCTTTTTATTATTTTATTATCATAATATTATAAATTATATAAGATTTTTAAAAATATCACGATTTTTACTTTTTTCGGAATTGCAAAGAAACCTTTTAAGATAACTCAAGTAGTAAAACAGATTATTGATAAGCAGTAAAATACATAACTTTGACTCAATCTATTTTTCATAAAAAGCGAGATCCCATACTGGCTGAACCTCATATTTCAATCACTCTGTATATTCTGGAGTAACTTTGCTGGGTGTGAAGTTAGCAATAGATTCCAGCAATAGATTTTAAATTCTTCCCCTCAAAAATATGCAGCTCTTACGTTTTTGCGACCTTATTTGATAACGAATGACAATTTTATTATGTACATATTGTTTTCAAAGGTATCAACTATTTTTCATTACATCAGATTTCAAATTCTTTGCAGAGAAAAGCCCCAGATATCCATCCAATATTGATAATTTTCAGGATAAACTGTACAGTTTGTCTGATAATTAAAAAAAAATCAAATTCAATAGACGAATAGTTTAACCCTTTCTCTCTAAATGTGCAAAATACCGTTTCTTAATATTTGATATTAACTTCAGAATTATGTATATGCTGACCATAAAAAATGCATCGATTTTCGACGCGGCATTCCTTTATAACACCTCGATTAAAGAACGACGTTTAAGAAACTTTTTAAGCAAGTCGTTCTTTTAACGATTCGATTTACCTCATGCTCATGCCATATGTGGCGACAAGCGAAAAATCGAAAAAAAGAATAAATGCTGACAACCAAATGGTCACTTATGATACAACTAAAAACTTTTAGAGATGAATTAAATGATGCAAAAATATACAGGGTATTTAAAATAGAAAAGTTAAGGTAATTTCCGGTTAAACCGGAAATGGAATTTTTATTATTATTTATTTATTAAGTCCACATGTCAACATACTTTATTCCCAGAAAACACCATACTAAATTTCATAAAGATATACGTAAAAATGCAAATTATATTTGGGGACACATATTTTAATTTTATTATTCAGAAGCAAAAATATTGACTTTTTAAACCAAAAGCAAACATAAATTACTTGGAAATGGTTTCGTGTAATTTGTTAAATGAATTAATATTTATAAATGAATGATTGAAAGTTAAAGGCACAGATGAGTTTCAAAGATCAATATTGTCCATGTTAATTTTAAAATAAAAAATTAATTTGACAGAATTCTTTCATTTAAATTTAAATTGATTCCTTTTACTCTAACTACTCATGAATGCTTATGGTTAATTGACTATTTTAGATTTGAGAACAAAAATAATTGCCTTCCGCCAGACAGATAGATACTATGCTATCCTATAATATACACATATTTAATTTCGTGTTGCCGTCTACCGGTCAAATATGACATGTAATTCGGCCGTCTGCCGGTTAAAGACCGTCCGCCGGTTAAATATCGTCCGTTATTCGACCGTCCGCCGGTTAAATATCGTATGTAATTCGACCGTCGGACGGGTGCGTAGACACTTCCTAAATAAAATGCCCCTTTCGTTAAACCCAAATTCAATTGTTTCATTTTTACGAACAAACTGTAATACACATTAACACTATTATTTAACCTGTTTCACGGTATTTTGTTTGACTTATTTAATAACAATTTAGATAAACCTTCGTGATATATTTTAATCTTTCGATTATTATCAATGACTAGTTTACCTGACGACGTAATAAAAGTCCCGAGCAGGGGAAAACCATAAAGTGGTCGAGCGACCGAGCGTCCAACCCCCAATTGTATATATAAAATATAAACTGCAAATCTCGTCGTTTTCTATCTTTTTTCAGCCTGTGAGCCTTGTATTTAATAACTAAGAGGGAATGATTTTAATGATATGCTATCAACAGACGATGACACTTTTACAAGAGTTTCACAAAATTATCTTGGTTTTACTTTAGTGAAGGTTGATTGTTAAGCTCGACTGTGTAACTGTGTTAATTGTTTTGGACTCACTCTTTCGACTGTTTAGACTCTTTAGACTGTTCGACGTTCACTGTTTTTGTTTTGTTTTTTTTTTTGTTTAAATAAACAACCTACCCTCAGTGTCCGGGATTGTCGCATTGCGAACGAGGTCCCTTGTTGGTCCCCGTGAATCTATGTTTCACGGTTCTGCACCGCGAGGGTACTAGGGGTACTTGTTTAGGCTGTCGAATTCATCGTTGTTTTGTCCATGATAAATAACTTGTTGTCTTGTGTTTCTGTTGATAATTGTCCCTATGTTGTACGGGAACCGTGACGTCCTAATTTACACAATATACAAAAAATATATAACAAAATGATATTTGAACTGATTGTTCAATGTTGTTGTATTGGTTGACAATACATGTTCCTCATGTGGCCGTGTGTGTTTGTATAACACTTTTGTTTTATTTGTTTGACTGCAGTTTCGGCAACTCAGCTTGCCATTATCAAAACTAGTCTTTAGTTTTGAGTTGCCGAAACTGCAGTCAAGCAAATAAAACAAAAGTGTATTACAAACAAATTAAAAAAGTGTTTTATTCTATATAAAAGCATGTATAACGAAGTAGAAGCTTCCTACATAACAAATACTAAATTTGTTTGTATATACGCATCAAAAAACGATTATTTACACAAATATTCTAACACAGAAATTATGTATTTTTACAGGATTTTAATTTGAAAAAAATGACCTCGCCTAATTAAGCATACTTAACTTCAAATGACATCTTCGCTTTTTTGAAATGAATGTCTTTACGATACTTTAACCTATTTTAATTCTCAGTTTGTTTAAATGGGATAGATCAGAGATTTAAATTTTGTAAGCTTCATTTATTTATATTTAAACTCAAAACTGCAAAGAAAAATAATAATTATGATACCTTAACATCGCTACTGTAAAATGTGTTTTTGTGTAGTATTGAAAGAGATAGTAATATGTGTACCAAGTTAGATTGAAATTGACAATATTTTTAAATGCCCAAGCCGACTCCCGTCTTCAGGGGTTCAGAGGGTGTTTTATCTGCCCAATGTTGGTTCCCAGCTTATAAATGGTACTTGTACCAAGTTTCGTTGAAATTGACAATATTTTCGCATGCCACCCCTAGCCCACTCCACCCCAGGGATGCTAGAGTTGTTTTGCCCTCACATTGTTCTTTCCAAGTTATAAATAGTACGTGTACCAAGTTTGGTTAAAATTGACAATAAATTGACATGCTTCAATCAATCACTCACTACGCCACTATATCTATGGTACTAACTCATTGATTTACAATATTTGCTATCTTATTGTTACACTCACATTTGACTAATTTTTAATTTTCAATATATATTTCAACTGATTAATTAATAATTTATCAAATATACGAATTGTTTATAAGTTAAATATTTATTTCAAGGACGGCCCTAAGCCATAAATGATGGTTATGCAATATTTAAGGAACTCTTAGTACCGTAAATAATAATGTAATTGGTACCAACTCCGTTGGATAATTGTGATTTAACCGAAAATTCGAATTTTAATAATAATAATAATAATATCATTTATTTCACGTAGGCCATCATATACAGAACAAGATACATGAAAGGAGCACATGTTTTGCGGTGGATGTGAACGTCATATTATACAATGTAGTGGTTAAAAATAATAGTACATAATAAGTAAATAAATAATTAAAATAAAATAAAACAAAGTAACATATTAGGTAAAATGAACATTTTAAATAGTATAGTATATAGATACATACATACATGTTATCATATACATTCAGCGAGTAGTTAATTATAACAACTTACTGTGTACGTTTGTCCCTTTAGTGTGATAAAAAATCGGATAATTTGTAAAAACATTCTTTAACCAGATATTCTCTTAGCTTTAGTTTAAACTGTAGAATCCTTTTACATTTTTTCATTTCTTTAGGGAGTTTATTGTAAATTAGCATGCACATGTATATTGCAGATTTCTCGTAAAGAGTCGATTTGTGGGATGCTACGCGGATGTTTGCGCTGTGCCTTGTATCATATTCATGGTTAGCGTTGTTCTTTTGGAATAATTTAATATTGTTATATGCGTACATTGCACATTTGTATATATAGACACAAGGCACAGTCAGCATGTTATTGTTAATAAAAGTATTTCGGCAAGTTTCAGTTCTTTGTAGGGCGTAAATTAGCCTTACAATTCGTTTTTGCATTGTAAATACACGTGTGACATCAGCTCTACCCCAGATCATAATGTTGTACGATATGTGGGAGTGAGCCATAGCATAGTATACATTCATCAGGGATAAGTGATCAATTTTGGATTTCAATTTTAATATTGCATAATATGCGCTACTTAACCGGGAGGCTACATGGTCAATTTGCATATCCCTGTTGAGATTTTCCTCGATATAGGAACCTAGATATTTTACATATTTATTTAGACCTGCAATTGTGGTATCAGGACGTTTCCTGTTATAGAATTGGAGAGTTTTGGTTTTCCCTGCGTTTAGTAATAAACAGTTTTTGTTGCACCACTCGAGCATTTCTTTATTGGTTGTCTCGATTTTTATGAGTAGTTCCTCTTGGTTATCAGCTGAAACCACAATTGCAGTATCATCTGCAAAGTTGATCACCCGACCCGCAGAGATGTGTTCAGTTAAATCGTTTATAAATAACAAAAACATTAGGGGTCCTAGAGTGGATCCCTGCACTACCCCTTTATTTATATCCATTTTTGAGGAGGCACTGTTTTCAATCTGGACAAATAGTTTCCGACCTGTCAAAAATGACACTATGAGATCCGCCACATTGCCACGAATACCAAGCGCGTTTAACTTAACCCGCACAAATTTTATATCGATTGTGTCGAAAGCTCTCGAAAAGTCGTAGAATAACCCGGCCACACATTTTCGCATATCAACATTTTTTGTTACTTCTTCAAGGAGAACTACATTTGCTGTTTCGGTTGAACGGTGTTTCCTGAATCCGCGTTGTGCGTCTTTGAGAAGATGGAAGGTATCAGTGAAGTTTACGAGTCTTGTGACTAAAATTTTTTCAATAATTTTAGAGAATGAATCGAGGAGGGAGATGGGTCGGTAGTTGTTGACGTCAGTTCTTGGTCCATTTTTATCGATTGGTATAATTTTGGATGTCTTCAAGGCTTCTGGGAAGGCTCCGGACTTTATAATTAAATTAATTAAGTAGTGTAACGGCTCTAAGATTTCCATTACGACGCCCTTAATAATTTTGATAGGCACGCCATCTTGTCCACAGCTTTCGTTATTTTTTATTTGCAGAATCGTGTTATAGATTTCTGCATGTGTTACTGGTGAAAGGAACATCGAGTGCATCTCGTATTTTGAGGCAGTACATTCCTTTGACAGGTTGTCACCGAAGTGCTCACCTAGCTTTATGTCTGTTATACAGGAGTAGTATTTGGCAAATGCATTTGCCACTTCATATGTGTTAGTGGTTGTATTACCGTCTTCGTTAGTGATATTGTACGTGTTGTCTTTTTCCATGCCATGTATTTCTTGGTGTATTAGTTTCCAAGCTTTCATCTGTTTATTTGGTGCATTTAATATTTGTTGACTGTAGTGATTGCGTTTAGTATCTTGTATAAGCCTCTTATGGTCCTTTTTGTCCTTATGGTATTTTGCTCTTATTTTGGCAGATGGCGCTTCCATCATAAGGCGGTATGTCAGTTTTAGGTTATTACATGACATTCTTACGGCCTCGTTTATCCATGTCGAATTGTTTTTATTTTTATTCTTTTTTTTCATTTTAGTAGGGCATGCAAGGTTATAGTAGTATAGAAATTCATTAAGGAATAGCTCAAAGCTTGTATTTACATCGTCATTTTTGATATATTGCCAGTCTATTTTGTTTAAGTAGCTTTTGAACTCCCAGATATTGCTATCCTTCATTTTCCTGTGAAAAGTACGTTTGGGTATATATTTATTGGTGTTTTCTGGATCAAGTTGTACGCTGGCTAGTTGCGCTTGATGATCAGATATATTTAGATTAAGGTTATTGCATGACCAGTTGTTCTCGGGGATAGTTGTTACAATATAGTCGATCTGTGTCGATGAGTAAGAATTACCAGTCGACTGACTCCTTGTTGGCTCATTCAATTTGTTGTTGAATTTGAATGACTTAAAAAGATCATTAAGTTGCTGTTTTGCCGCCGAATTTGTCATATAGTCTATATTAAGGTCTCCGCATAATATAAGGTTAGAGTGCGTTGTCTTTAGATTTACCAATAAGTCTGTCAGACGCTCAAAAAAAATATTGAGATTACCTGAGGGTGGACGATAAACACATACAACTGCAGTTTTATCATTATTAGCTTTTATAGTACATCCTGCACATTCTATATCCATTTCCACACAATATTGGGCAATAATTTAACGTTATAATATGATCACACAGTTGGGACTGCGCATACAGGATTCAAGAAAGCTCAGGTATCATAATTAAAACACTTATATCTTTTTATCCGTCTTATTTTATCCAATATTTTTTATATATTCGGCTGGAGTTAGCTCTAAGCTAAAGAATCACATCAAATTGAATAAAAAATATTGAAGTGGGGGGCTATAGTGAAAACTGTTTTTGTAATTTTCAGGGGTTTGTGGGGTGGAGCCAGCTTTAAAATTGATGGAGCCTGCTGGAGCTGGTTCTGCGGAATTCAAATCTACAAAAAAAAAGTTACAAAATCAAAAGTGGGGGCAAACGTCAACTTGGCCCCGCCAAATTTCAAACCCCCACAACTTTTTTACCTTTTTGGAACCAGCTCTAATTTTTGTAGAGCTAGTTGGAGCTAGTTAAGAGCTTTCTGGAGCAAAACGTTTTTCCCTAAAAGTGGGGGTCCAAGTTGACGGACCCAATAAACTTTTGTTTTTCACTAAAAAGTCACCACCCTTTTTTTGTAATTTTATTTCCAGCAAATAACACGTTAGGATTTATATTTTTTTTCTGAAAAACTGTAGACGAGCGCTAACGAACGCGAACGAGCGTCAATGAGCACAAGTGAACGCAAATGCACAAGAACAACGTTAGCAAATTAAAACGCACGTCGAAGAATACGAATGCACCCGAATGAACATAAACGGCCAGAATTCAAATTTCGTGAAGAATAATTATTTTGTGTGCTTGATTTATACTGTTAAAAGAGTTAAAAGAAAAGTGAACCCGTCGATGGTGGATAACATCAATATTTAAAAATAGATGTAAATACACCCCATCGATTTTTTTGGCTGAGTTGACCATCTAAAATGCTGGGCACTGAAAATTTCACCAGAATGTTTGCGCCGGTACAGTTGAGATCACCTGTGTACATTTGATATTATTAAAAAAAAAAAAAACGTGACATGGACATATAAGTGCAAAATAGGCAAAGTGGTTACCTATAACTTAAATTCGAAACATTTTGGTAAAATACAAGCATGGTATGTATAAAAAAATACATGACTTTGGCTTGTAGGTATATACAAATTGGGTCATGTGGTTTTCTTTAAATTTTATTGGAAACTTTTTCGTTTTTGAAATGATAAATGTGCAATCATACAAAGGGTTCTTCTTGTCAAATTAAAATCAAATAAACAGACCTAACTATAGATTCAAGAGGTAAGTCTGAAAGGCAATCGATTGTTTCGTCACATTCTATCAATGAAAGCGATCCTTAATTGTCGAATCTCGAGATAAAACAATTCAGTATATATATAGAACGAGTAGTGGTTTAAAAATCATTCCAACATGTTCAAACTAACCTTACTAACAGCTTTAGTAGCAGTGGCCGCAGGTAAGAGAAATATTTATCTTTAAATTTGGAATTTGGAACCAATCCTAGCTCGATGGTGATCCTGTGATAGTTTCATATTCAATAATATATCAGCATTTTACATGATACATTAAATTTTTATTTTTGTATGCAGATTTATTAATTAAAATAAACGACGAGGCCGCGCTATTATCATTTGAAATAAATGTTATTAAAAATACAATTTCCAGGTTTCACGGCAATGTAAATTATGTTCGTGTGATATAATATTTATTTAGATTGCTGTAAATGTTATCTTATCAGTTTATTGAACCATAAAAGAAAAATATATTTTTTCTACCGTAGATTATGGCGAGTGCTAGATAATCGTATTACTTTTCCTGGACGAAGACTGTGGATCATTAAAATTAATAAGTTGAGAACGTGTAATATTATTATTTGTAAAAAAATCTGAGTCAAAGTAGGGCATTTAGGTATTTAAATACTGAAGTAACGTAATGATTTTTCTTAATAAATCCGATTGGCACTAAAGATTTTCTTCAATTACGTGTTTTGCACAAACTGCAAATACATATTTCAATAAATACTTTTAAAATTTATATTTAACAACATACATATGATCTAAATCAGCGGTTCGCAACTTGGGGCTCCGCGTGCGCTCATCTGGGGATCCGAAGTCGTTCCAGGATATAAAAGAAATAAAAATCAGAATCAAAATCAAAATAAGAAAACAGGAAATTTCATTCTGAAATAAAATTTGCCAATTTGAATGATGTCCGAGTGCTTTCTTGGAACTAAACATATATGAGCATTCCAGCTGAAACCAGTTGAAATCTATGAAATGCACGAGTGTTTGCATACTCGCTTCACTTTTTATCCGTATTATACGTATACTGGGTGTTTTTTTTAAGTTCCACCCCCCATATCTGGGAAACCGCGGCACGGATCGAAAATTGGTAAAATACGGGTTCGATGAATTTTAGGGGGAAGAAAAACCATGTAATTAGTTTTTGACCCCAAGTGGGCATATTGCCAATATTGAAGTCAACTTGTGTTTTTTAAATGGGAACCCCATTTTTTTTTTTATTTCGGTATCGTCTTTTACACGAAAAAAAGAACAAACTTTTGTGGGAAACGTTTTTTTCCTAGACCCCAATATTTCGAGATGTCAGCGCTGGAAAGTGGAAAAATTTGAATTTTTAATTTTTCGCGCGCACTTTCCAAGAGACGTCAGGGTGTTTTTGACGTCTTAAGCAGTATTAAGTGAAACCTTCAAAATCGCACAAGTTTCATAATGGTTTATTTGATAGAAGAGAGGTCCGTATTGATCCACCTGTATGGGGTAGAAATGGGTCATTAAGTGGAACGGCGAGAATTTTTAATGACAGGTACCCCGAAAAACGGGTTTCACGTATCTACATCCGTAAGTTGAATAACTTACGTTTTTTCAAATGGCACACCTTGTATTTAGTAACGTATTCTCAAGTAGAATCCAATTATCTTTTAGATTATAATAATTATTCCTGATATGATAATCGCCGAATACAAGAAAACTATTGAGATTACGAACAGGGAACCCTTATACAATCTGAAAGATAATTGAATTCTACTTAAGAATACGTTACTAAATACTTTATAAGTTGCGTTTTTCTACCGCATTTTTTTTATCACCCTGTATAATTTTTTGCATGAAATCATGGTTGGCTCTATAGTTGTAACCAAATAATAGAAATGATTTTAATCGTTCAACGTCAAACACTAGGGCAAAAATAAAATTTCTCCCAGACCATGCATTTCAACAAATCTTCAAATATTTCGAAAGCGGAAAACAATAGGTATAGGAAGTATTGAAGTAACTCACCTTTATTTGCTCCATATAATTCAAAAATGACAAAAACTACAGGGTGTTCCATTTAGAAAAACATAAGTTTGGTCTGTAACTTTGTTATGAGACAGCCTGTATAAATTTAAATATTTTTAGGGCGTGCAGCTCACTATTATACACAATTTTTGTATTAAACATTTTTCGAAATTTTGAAAAATAAGCACGTGATTGACCGTTCCCAGAGCTCTGAAATACCCTGTATATGCTCTATATATTCGTAATGGGTCGCTTATGATTGGTGAAACGAGTTTGGTAATTCATCAATTACAAAGTGGGAGTAGGTGAATATTATTTTTATTAGTATTAAAAATGATTTAGGTGAGTATAAGTATTTACTTCAAAAATATTAGTTACAATTATTTTTTTTTCTGTTAAACTAATTTAATGTATGATTTTTTAATAAAATATGCCGATTAATGGATATAATTAATAAACTTTTCCAATCTCATCTTTTCAATTTGAAAAAATTGTGTATTTTATATATAAAAACTAAAATATTTCAGTTTTTTATTACTCTCGTAATTCTCGAACACGTGGTCAGGAAAGCATCAGTAATTTAGTAAGGAGAATTGTTATTCCATATTTGACATTATCACATTTTTTATATTTGACATTTTTGCTATTATGAAAGAGTTTATTCTCATATTTCTGCATGATTTTATGTTAGGCATGGATCGCTAGATTCAGACAGGTACTTTGAAGAAAAAAAAGTTTACAATTGAAAACCAAGATAAACTAGTAGCTCAATCCATTACTTCGCAGGATGATCCAATGACAAAAAATATGATAACAAAACAATGCACTCCAGTGTTTGTTTGTCAGAAGAAAACTATAATAACACATTTTAAAACCAATATTGGAAAAGTAATTGAAGCTTCCTATCTGATAAGTTACCATGTACCTCGAGCTAGTGAAGCTAATAACTATCAAAAATTCCTTAGTCAAATAATACTGTTGCTAGACGAATCAGCGATATGGCCAATGACAAGACTGATACACGTACCACTCGTATCAGGTGTACAAAATTCGCATTAAAAATAGATGAATCGACTGACGTCGCCGGCTTGGAGATTTTAATGGTATTTGTTCATTATTTTTACTTACAAAGCTATCAGGAGGATCTTCTATGCAGATCTCTACCAACCGATACAACAGGGCGTGAAATATTTAAAATTTTGGATTAATTCTTCTCATCTAATGGGAAAACTTTGCAGATGTATGCACTGATGGTGCCAAGACAATGATGGGTCACAATTACAAAATTAAAGAAAAGGCAAAGAATAACAATAATAATAATAATGTTTATTGGTGCTAGTCACATTAAAATATATAGATAAAACCGCAAGACGGACATTACACATCAAAATTTTCAAATGATAAGGCACATGTTAAAATTACTAAGAACTAAAAAGATACACAAATAAAATTGCATGACGAACATTACACATTAAAACTTATTAACTAATAAAATCCTTGTTAAAGTTACATTACAGTTACAGTTATTTAAAAGTGAATAAATAATACCTACCACAATACAAACCAACTGGACTATAGAAGTTGACAAATACTCAACGAGTAAAATGCTTGTTTAATTAAGTAGTTTTTACACCACGTTTTATATTTCCTAATGTCTAGTTGCTGAATATTGCTGGGCAATACGTCAAAAAAAATGATTCAATAATATCTTGTGCCAATCTTGGCCTTCGATAAGCGGAACTTATGATACGTAAATCATTTCTCGCACACGTTTCATACATATGATAATCCTTGTTACATGTATATGTATTATTGTTGTTTCTAACATACACAAGATACTCCAAGATAATTACAAGGGACCGTAAGAATATAAAGGAGTTGAAATTGTTCTCAGCAGTCAGCTCTATAGCCGAGACCTGACATTACACGAATAGCTTGCCTCTGTAGCTTGAAAACATCCGCCATTATTGGCGAGTGATTCCATACCCTATATGTGTATGTGAATTGTAGTAACAGCCACTGTGTCCTTCATAGACAGGGCTAGCATCAAGAAAAATGCCGTCTGATCTTATGATGGTGTTCAATGATGCAATAAAAATAATAAACTATATACAACCGCGATCTCTCAAGAGTAGGCTCTTCAAACTAATGTGTGAAGATATGGGAAGTCATCATCAGTCACTCCTGTTGCTCACTGAAGTAAGATGGTTGTCTCGAGGACAAAAAAGGTTGAGAACCCTTCTAGTGTCAAAACCCTAACTTCATAATAGACGCGCCTTCACAATAACCCGGGAACAGTAACTAGGACGGGGGGCGAAACTATACCAATATACCAAGCTTCTTGTTCCCGTCACCGGAAATTAGTTATCTGTTATATATGTCAACATTCGAATCATTTAACTTATGGTTCCCGTTCCAGGATTGTTGTGAAGCGACTTCAAGGTCATGTTCTCGTGCACATATTACAATTAAAATGCAATAGTGATAGTGCAACGGTGACGAGTGGTTTTAAGGACTGGGTCGCTATAAATATCAAACTAAATAAGACTTATATTATAGCCGCAGTCCATTGTTTAGCACTGCACTGCACTTTTCACAAATTGTTCTGCGAAAACGGTTTAACGATGCCCTCGATACATCGGCACACAGCGGGATGTATTCTTATCTCTTCATTATGTTTGTACTGGCAGCTGTACTTCTTCAAATATTTTCTTGTTTTTAAATTCCAATAATGCGGAACTTATGTTAATATTGAAAAAGGGCTATGGTTAGCTTATAAAATGCAAATTGAGATAATTACGCATTTGTTAAGACGCGTAGATAAACTAAGCGCCGATAACAGAATGTAATTTGAATAATCGCGAAAAATAGGAAACTCATTCTTCCGGGAATATGGTTAATCAAAATTATGGAAATTTTATGATAATTGTTAAAGCAAATTCAACAAATAATTATTTCCGCATTTGTAAAGTATTACATTTTAACCTCAAAATTATAGAAGACAATACCATGAAAAGTGAAGAATTATTGGATCCAAAAACCAAGGAAGTAGATCATCTCAGAAATAATTGCATGCAAGGGTATAATTATATCTGAAATGAAAGATACAAATGTATTATTGCAAAAAGAAGTTGAATTATTGCATAACATCCTAACTCAAACATGGAGGACGCCTTTAACGCAAAAGACAAACCGCAAAATTGCAACTCAAGAAATCACAAATATAGATAACTGCACTAATTCATAAAATGCAGAAATCGACAACATTAATTGTTGGAACGGCCGTGCGGCATAAAATTGCCTCCAAGACTAAAATAAACTGGGAGTTTAGACCAACCTTGTAATACGGGATATAATTTCAAGATACTGTTCAGTCTAACTCTATGGGAGGGAAGCAAAACCTGGGATTCGACCTTAATGGCATTAGTGTCATATTTATTTTAGCTCTAATACCTCACATCATAAAATACAAGTGTCTGCCCACTGGGATGGCAGGAGAAGGCAGCACAGAGATGACAAGAAAGGGGCTATTAGGATGACACCATTATAGAACGAAGCAGTGTCAGCCACTTAAGTGACAAAAAAAGGAGCACTGCCATTATAAAGTGAACCCGTGTCACGCACTGGGATGACAGGAACGAGGCACTATCGTCATAAAGGAACCAGTGTTAGCTACTCGGATGACATCAAAGTGGCTACTTGGATTACACCCTGACGATTTGAGAAATCGTCATTCCGCTACGTGTTAGCGGCTGAGATACCGCGAATTAATCGTCGTATGACGTATGGAAAACCTTGCTTGCGTTAGCTATAGAACGAAAAAATTACGGTATTTTAAAGTTAATATAAATACCACGGGGCTTCTTTTGCCTTTTTTTAGGTTATGCGGGAGTTCTAGAGGCTGCTTGCTCACATATACTAACCTCTTTAACTTGTTCGATACATTCTGTAACTCCTTTTCTGTTTTTTTAAAAGATGTAGGCTCTTTCTCCGATGACTGTATTAGTTTCTTAATTTTATCCATTGCAATAGCTAGTCTTACTAAGACTTAGTTGTATCAATAAGTTATTTGTTTATAGTCTTAGTAAGACAAAATTTTGATTGCAGAGTTACGAACAGATTGAATATTCATATATTCAGGCTATATTTTGTTTTATTGAAATAAGATAATATTTTGTACTCAAAAAAATAAAACATAAAAATAAAATGTCAATTTTTAGTTTCTTATTTATTCACCATCCGCAGTTTAAACATTTATACAAAAAATACAAACAAAAATATGATACTGAATTAAAAGACGAAAAAAGTAAATTTTTCGAGAGGAAAATAATGAATGTAGGTAACAAAACAAAAATGGTATGGGATATCATAAAATAAATTACCGGGCAGGATGTAGAAAATACGGAAAATACAGAACCACAGGGCATTTATAAGCCAGCAAATGATTTCAATAATTCATATTTTTGCAAGTTATAAATTGTAAAAAAAAAAAATTATAACAAAATTATCGAGTCAGTGGAGAAAGACCATCAGAGAAAACGCTATTTTGTTTTGAATATTATAATATAAAATTTACGATTTCAATTTACTCTTAGCAGGCCAGTTCCGTTCCCCTCCTAAATTGGACGGCAGGATCGTCGGAGGTATGGAAACCACCATTGAGAATGCTCGCCATCAAATTTCTCTTCAGATCTATGGGGGCCACTCGTGCGGGGGTTCAATTATTAATGAGAAGTTCGTCGTCACTGCTGCTCATTGTACTGATGTGTAAGTGGTTAATGAAAACATTGAAAATGAATTGCTTGATTATTGCTGATGCGAATTTAACGGTGATGTATGTGTCTAAAATAATTTAATCATGTTAAAGTGTTAAAAAAAATGATACAGAAAAAAACATTTACAATTACCCGACCGGCCTTACATTTTTTCGAAGGGTCCTTTTAGAAATGCTGCAGAGGTATGAAACCGGTCGGTTGTTTTCTTTTTAGAAGATTTATTTGGTACATATATATATAATATGAAAGAGTATTTCTCGGATTAGGTTCACATAATTATAAAACAAATGAAATGCTCTATTTTCTTTTATTATTATTCTATAAAACATATAATAACTCACGCATATAATAACACACACAAAAATATGTGTAAACTCAAAATTCGTGAATATGACATTAAACAAAAGTGCAACATAGCAACTTTGCAATGGCATTATAATTAAATAAAATTCTAGAAAGCATTTTTTTCTATGGCCAAGTTCGGTGGTTAACATTCCTGGGTGCGCGGTTACATACATTGAATTAGTAAAGCGAACTTACAAGGAGAGGATCAGATGTGTGACTCACCGATTTGATAAATCTTTGGCACACGTGTAGGTCATGACTAGGAGTGTAACAGGTGCAAGTAATAGGGCGCACTATTCAGCCGTTTTCGAGAAAAAAAATGGATTGATTCTAAAATTACAATATTTAAATACACATGGATTTATAAAAACTATAAAAAGAAAATGAATGAACCCAACTTCAACAATGGGGTTCGATCCTTCGACCTTCCGACTACGAATCGGAGGTTTTATCGATGCGCCAAAACGTCGGTATATGTTTGTTAACGCAAAAGGTATATAAACATACGAATGAATAACAAATTAAAAAAAAAACATTTTTTCTCGAAAACGGCTGAATAGTGCGCCCTATTACTTGCACTTTTTATACTCCTAGTTATGACCTAAACGTGTGCCAAAGATGGATGAAATCGGTGAGTCACACATCTGATCCTCCCCTTATTAGAAAAAAACTATATCCAAGTTATACAAACAAATAATAGTGTTTTTGTTTATTTATTTAATTTTGCAACTTCAATTTTGTTTAATAATGGGCGTATTGGTGCATCAAAAACAGTTTAACAATGAGCGTTATCGTTCAACTATTTTTTATGAATATTCAAGCATGCAGGTATACTATAAGTAGGGCTGTGCAAAATAATTCAATAATCGATAAATTGATGTTTTTTATTACTCGAAAAATAATCAATTAATGGATAATGTGATCATTTAATTAATGGATTATATGATTAATCAACTAATAGATTATTTCATTATTTAATTAATCGATTATTCAATCATTTGATCACTTATCGATTATTACATTATTTGATTAATCGAACAATCTGTTACTTTAGAAAAGGAATAATGTTTTTATGCGTATATTTTTTTGGTTATGAATAAATGTTCTCTTCATGATTTTTTGTGATTGAGACTGGGTAAATATGCCATTTTTAAATTGCAAAATATGTAATTTTTGTCTTAAACACTGACATTTTAGATGTAAAATATGCCTTTTTAATATGCCATTTTTGTTTATAGCTTGGGCATTTTAACAGGTAAAATATGCCAATTCTCATTGGTAATACGTGCCATTTTTGACTGGATGAATATGCCATTTTAACAAGTAAAACATCCCTTTTTAAATTAACTTAAAATCTGCCACTTTTGGCTTGTAAAATATACCACTCTTGACCATTAAACTAAGCCAATTTTGACTGTTAAATGTGCTATTTTCGACTGGGAAAACATGACAATTTAGCTATACAAATATGTCGGTCTTGATTGGTAAAATAACCTATTTAACTTTTAAAAATACGCCATTTTTGACTGGTAAAATATTTTAATTTTGTCGGTTAAACCACGCCAATTTTGACTGGTTAAATATGCTATTGTGGACAGTTAAACTTCGCTCGTTTTAATTGTTTAAATATGCCATTTTTTACTATTAACAAATGCCATATTTGACTGGTAAATATGCCAGTTTTGGCCATTTGAAAATATGGCATTTTTGTATACCAAAATAGGCCATTTTTACCTTTAAAATAAGAAATGTGTTTGCCTTTAAAATATGCTATTTTCAACTTTTAAAGTTGACAGTTTCGATTGGTACAGTATGATATTTTAACAAGTAAAATATCCTTCTTCAGCCTTTAAAATATTTTGACTGTTAAACTATGTCAATTTTGAGTGCTAGAAGATGCCATTTTGGACTGTTAAAATATGATATTTTTGACTGGTAAAATAGGACAATTAATTAAATACAGTATGTTTCTTTTATCGTGGGCCATTGGATTTTACAAGCTAAAAATTATACCTTGTGTTAATGTATATTTTATCATATAATTTTGAAGCAAATTTTAGTTAGTCATATTAATCAATTATTTTTCTACATGATGCGCATCATTTGAATAATCTAAACATGTTTTGTTCCATTAAAAAGTGCTTTTGCTCGGAACCAGACGATCGGGATATGCTGCAAAAAAATTGTCACTATTTCCTTCAAATAAAAATTCCCTGACTTCTTACAGAAAAATACAACTATTTCTCTGCTGGACAAACCTCTTATAATTGCTGTTACAAATTCCACCCGTTCTTCAACAGTATAAACAAACATTTTCTTGTATTAATTCGTTTGATTCCTTGCCCCACTAATCAATCTGACATTTCGGAAATTCAAGGTACTTTGATTATTTTTGCTCAGTTATTTATATTAAATAATTTCAGTTTTTAATGGAATAAAACATGTTAATGTTATTCCAATGCAGCGCATTACGTAGAAAAATAATTAATTTATTACTGGCTAAAATTTCCTTCAAAATTTTATGATAAAATATACATTAATACAAGGTATAATTTTTAGCATGTAAAATCCTATGGCCCACGATAAAAAAAAAACATACTGTATATATATGCCATTATAAAATACAAAGTGTCACTTTTGTCTTTTAAAATACCCCTTTTAAATTTATAAAATATGCCAGTTTTAACAGTTAAAATATGCCAGTTTTGACTCGTAAAATATGCCAATTTTGACTATTAACCCATTAACGTCTGAGTTTGTTATTTATTGAATTCAGTTTTTCTTTGTATGTTTTAATTACTTTAATTAATAAATCAATCACAAAGGCAGAACGCGGTTCATATTATTTTAAGGACACGAAATATTTAATGTACCATAGATGGAATGCTAGCATAAAATAATAAAATCCAAAACAACCCTAATTTATTGTGTTCCTTATATGGCACACAGGGTTGTAATGGGTTAAAATATATTAGTTTTGACTGGTAAAATATGCCAATTTTGCCCATTAAAATATACCAATTTTGACAGTTAAAATATGTCAGTTTTGACAGTTAAAATATGCCAGTTTTGACTAGTAAAATATGTAAATTTGGACTATTAAAATATGCCAGTTTTAACAGTTAAAATTTGCCATTTTGACTATTAAAATATACCAATTATGACAGTTAAATAATGCCAGTTTTGACTAGTAAAATATGCCAATTTTTTAAAATTCAATTTAATTTAATATACACGGCAACGCCATTTCCTCTCAATGATTTCCGAAAACTATTCTATGTTTATAAACAAAACTAAAATTAACTATGCCAGTTTTGACTCGTAAAATATACTAATTTTGAATAATAAGATATGCCATCTTAGACAGTGCTTTTTGCCTGTTTTGACTTGTAAAATATGCCAATTTTGACTAATAAAATATGTCATCTCAGACAGTTCAAATAAGCCAGTTTTGACTGGTAAATATGCTAATTTGAACAATTAAAATATACCCGTTTTGACAGTTAAAATATGCCCGTTTTTGATCCGTAAAATATGCCAATTTTAACTAATAAAATATGCCATCTTAGACAATTAAAATATGCCATCTTAGACAGTTACAATATGCCAGTTTTGACTGCTAAAATTTGCTAATTTTGACTATTAAAATATGCCAGTTTTATCATTTAAATACGCCCGTTTTGACTAGTAAAATATGCCAATTTTGACCATTCAAATATGCTAGTTTTGACTGAAAAATATGCTATATTTGACTAATAAAATATGCCATCTTAGACAGTTCAAATATGCCAGTTTTGACTGGTAAAATATGCCAATTTTGACTATTAAAATATGCGAGTTTTGACAGTTAAAATATATTAGTTTTGACCAGTAAAATATGCCAATTTTGACCATTAAAATATGCCAGTTTTGACAGTTTAAATATGCCACCTTTGACTGGTAAAATATGTCACATTTGACCAATAAAATATGCCATCTCAGACAGTTAAAATATTAAAGTTTTGACCAGTAAAATATGCCATTTTTTTAATTTAACTTATTTAATTTAATATACACGGTAACGCCATTTCTTCATAATAATTTCCGAAAACTATTCTATGTTTATAAACAAAACTAAAACTATGCCAGTTTTGACTCAAAAATGTACCAATTTTGACTAATAAAATATGCCATCTTTGACGGTTAAAATATGCCAGTTTTAGCTGGTAAAATATGCCAATTTTGACTAATAAAATATATCATCTTAGACAGTTTAAATAAGCCCGTTTTGACTGCTAATTTATGCTAATTTTGACTATTAAGGTATACTAGTTTTGACAGTTAAAATATGCCAGTTTTTGACACGTAATATATGCCAATTTTAACTGATAAAATATGCCATCTTAGACACTTAAAAAATGCCAGTTTTGACTGGTAAAATATGCCAATTTTGACCATTAAAATATGTCTGTATTGACTCTTAAAATACGCCAATTTTAACTAATAAAATATGTTACGGTTCAAAATTGATACTCTGTAAATTTTTGCCTTATCTACTTAATATTAAATTCAAATGTGGGAATTCATGACAGGCAACCCAGTTCACGCCGAAGAGTGATTTATGAAAGCGGAGGTTTGGGACAATGATATTCCCTAAGATTAGCTATCTGGGTTTTGAATTGTGACAGCTTCTTTTACTTCCGGACAAGCTGAGACATTCTTGGGTTGCAACGAGGACATCGCACTTAAAAATCCGTGCGAATCAGAGCGTTGATCACTAGTGTTGTTGGAGCGTGCGTATCAAACGATTGCGAGTTATACCGTGCTCTTGAGGGAGGATTTAGTTTGGGCCACGAATGGGGTGGATTTTGTTGGAATTAGTTTGGCTGATGGTTTTTTGGGCCGCCACATTGCTTCGTCGTTGGCGGATTTCAGTCCCACTCCACTATGATTGATCTTCTGGGAAACCTCAGAACACCGGAGGTAAGCATTTTCGGCGCAATCAGAGTGTTTCTAATATTAGGGGAATTCGAAGGTTTCTTTTTTGCACCCGTGGGAAGTTGTTCCAGTTTGAAGTTTAGTTTCTGGAAGTTTGTTCCGGTTGGAAGTCGTGTACATAACTTGTTAGTGTTCCTATCGGAGTTTGTTTCGGATGCACACGCCTTACGATGGAGATTTACCTGCACCAGCTGACGTGCACCGTATCCCGTTGTGGAAGATCGCACCGCTGGAGGTTACCCCTTATGCATCAGAGATAAGGTCGTATTCTGATTGTTATTGCGATTGTTATTGAGATTGTAATTATTGCCATTGTGGTATTGTTGTCTAGAGTCATTTATTTTCAGTGAAATAATAGTGTCAACCCATCATTGTATGCATTAATTTAAGAAGCAATATTGCAGTTGTTCATGAATTTAATCAGTTAACGTAAATTGTATTAGTCAATTATTAAGCGAGATCACATAACCTCATTGTGTGTGTTCGTGACTTTTTTGTGTCAACTATTTAGAGCTTCTCTCAAGAAGATTAATTAAGTTTAGTGCCGGTTATTATGATTACCCTTATCGCAGGCGATTGAGTAGCTCGGAATAGAGGTTAAGTTGGAGGAAACTGACCCGTGGCCATTATTGCTTTGTGGGTGAGGCGTGACGGTTAATCATAATTTCCGAGTACAGTAATTGTTTATCAAGCCGTTTTGCGTTTTCAATCGGACGATATCGAGAACAATTACTATTTACATCTCGGTAATAGTGTATTACTCCCCGATAACCATACACGGTGGATAAAAATTTAACCTTGTGAGGGAAATAGCTATTTTCTACCCATCCACTATATGTTTTTTTTGTGTCACTAGGGCATTAAAAAGAAGGATTAATGTGCGATGATCACGAAAATCTTTCGCGTGACGTTTAATGAAGCCCAAAAGCTGGTACGATTTAGCAACTATGTTGGATACATGAGTGGTGAAACTTAAATTCGAACTGAATGCAATACCCAGATCCTTTATACAATCCACTCGTGATAAGGGTTCGCCTAGTAAGGAGTACCCATACAACACGGTGGACAAACATCTGGAGAAGCTAATTATATTGCATTTTTTAAGATTAAGTGAAAGCTTGTTATCACGGCACCATTCACCAAACGATTGCAAGTCGTTTTGAAGCAACATTGCATCATCCAATGTTCGAACTTTCATGAATATTTTCATGTCGTCAGCAAATAGTAAACATTTAGCATTCGGAAAGCAGCGTACAGCATCATTAATAAAAATGTTAAATAACAGGGGTCCTAGGTGGGATCCTTGAGGAACACCAGAAGTTACATTAATTGGTCGAGACACACATTGACCTATTCGAACATATTGAGTTCGACCAGATAAATATGATTTGACCCATTGCAAAAGAGTACCATTAACACCAAAATTACTTAATTTATTCATTAAAATTGTGTGGTCAACAGTATCAAATGCTTTCGAGAAGTCAGTGTAGATAGAATCCACCTGACTTCTCTCCGCAAAAGCATCAATAATATAAGATTCATAAACTAAGAGGTTAGTTGATGTCGATTTACCAGCTCTGAAGCCATGTTGGCACATGGAGATCGAAGATTGTAAAATAGCTGTTAGGTGTATGGTAAGTAATTTTTCAAAAATCTTGGGCACCACCGATAACAGGGATATGGGCCTATAATTTTGTACTTGTTTTTGGTTGCCGGATTTATATATTGATGTAATATAAGCACTCTTCCAACAATCGGGAAATATACCTGTAACAAGGGACAGATTATATTAAGAGCCAGAGAGGACGACTAAGTGCAAATGCACAGTTCTTTAGAAATGATGCTGGCAAACCATCAGGTCCAGTTGAGTTATTGGATTTTAATGGCTGGAGTTCGTATAATACATCCGATATTTTTAAAACAGGCGGACTGTTCTCGTTTATGTGAGTGTCAACAATTACTGAATTTAAGTTACGATATGTTTGGCTCGATATGCTTGATGGGCGGTAAACAGATCCAAAAAATTGAGCAAAATTACCCACTATGTTTTCGGGGTCAGTGATCAATGTGTCGCCATGTACGAAAGTCGTCGGTATTTGATTACATGTAATTTTTTCTTCAAGAAAACCAGCTGTTTAAGTTCTTTACTAAACCATTTGGGAAAATTGGAGATTTTCTTGCGAGCCGTGCTTACTTTTGGAATGTAGAGATCTAATAAACGAGATATAGTAGCGTAGAATTGATAACAGGCGTCATTAATATTACGCCCTTCGAATAAAGCATCCCATCTTATATTGAGAAGAGCGTCATTCAGAGATGTATAATCCGCTCGCTTAAAATCGTAAACAAGTTCTTCTTCCTTGTCGTGCCATGTGTTCTCAGATGGAATTTCAAACTCTAAGCTTAAATCTAAGGGAGGGTGGTGAGCATCACATGGTAAAATTGGAGATAACGACTCTGAGAGGTTCATGTGAGCCGAAAATTCGGATGGCGCAAAGACAAGATCTAACATAACAGAGTTAATATTATGTACAGTATTTAATTGGTGTGAATTAGTATAGCCAAACGTATTAGATACTAAGGTTATTTTTGGACATGGAGATTCTGTTCTAACACCATATTCATCGTTAATCCATGAAGCAGAGGGCAAGTTGTAGTCACCAAACATGTATAGTGTATTAGAATTAGAAATTGACTGTACGGCCTCACAGTGATTCTGATAAATGGAGTAGTCAGAATTTGGTGGTATATAAACAGCCCCAAGGATGATTTTACTACTACCGATGTGAACACAAACATACAACTCTTCGTGAAGAGAGCTATAGCTATAAACTTCATATGATGAATATGTATTTGACACGGCAATAAGGACTCCACCACCACGCGATTTTGACGTTGCAGCACAGTTGCGATCACATCGATAGACTTTGAAATTATTAAAACCTAATTCAGAATTGGAAATTGAGTTAATGAGCCATGTTTCGCTGAGGATGAAAACGCCATGCTCCATCAGAGGTAAGGCTGTATTTAATACGAACAATTTGGAGCGTAGTCCACGTACGTTTTGATAATACAAACGTAAGTTCATTAAACAGGAGAATTCACTAGGCGGATGCACAGATGATGAAGACCGATATAGAGGCTGAGTACCGACATCTGACGTTAGTTCATTTGGACAGGATTGGTACTCGCATGATGTAAAAAAGTAGAACGACTAGTAGCATCATCGTTAATTGATTTTGTGGATTTATCTTTACGCCGTCGATTAATAAAAATACGTATTGATACACCTCTCGGCCATTTTTCGGCAGATAAGATGCCATCAGTGTCAGTCGTAATTATGCCCACTTTAAAAGAGGTATAGACTTCGTTTTTGGTAAGTGGTATACAGGTAGCGTCGCTTACTCCCATGCTACTCTCCAAAAACTTCCGGATATCCTCCACAGTGGTACAAGGCGCACAATTATTAATGTGGTAGAATGTGCGTCGTTGGGCTGATTGGATGCCTATGTTTTCTGCAGTCCTGCGGATGACCTTCCCAGAATGGAGTTTTTTGGATTTCGAAATGGGTTCCTGGATTTTTTTAGTGACAGATTCAGCAATTTGAGAATTGATTAGTGGTTCAGCAATTGCAGAGGTGGTTGATGCATCATCGATCATTATACTCGGACAATTTAGTGTTAATGCTTTTTCACTACAGTTAATATTTTTAGTATTACTATTGGAGTGCGAAGGAAGTATATTTTCAAGATCATTCAATGGTTTAGGACATTGATTAAAATAACTTCTAAGTAAAGCATCAATATCCGACCGCAACATTTTATTCTCTTCAGTAATTTGCCGAGAAATATGTGATGTAGAGGACGCTGATTTAAGGGTGATAATTTCCTGCTTTAGATTCTGCAACTCTTGTCTAAGAGCGCGTAACTCCGAACCAAGTGCGCAGCATTCTGGAGATTTGCATTGGCTTGCGCATTCACCATCACGCGTATCCACTTCTGGAGTGGGGCTGGCTAGCTCATTAATGGATGGACTGTCGTTCGGCTCGGATACATTACAAGACGAACATGAAGAAACAGTTGCAATATCGGATATATTATTAGTAAATCCTTTATAGCGCTTGATACAACTACGGTGCATTAAGCCATTGCAAGTTAGGCATTTAACACCAGTAGTTACAGTAGTTTTGCATCTATAGCACATCATAGTTAAAATAATAATATTATTTTAATATATTATACTGTCTACAGAGGATAAAACAAAGGTTAAGTCGATAAGAGGAATAGACAAGGGACACTCTCTTCACAACACTGGGCCCTTAGTGCTGACTTATAACAACACGACACAGTTAAGATTAGGCCACGGAGAGATGGGAAAATAAAGAGCAATAAGAATTGCTTCCCGTATGATACGGCCGTGGCGGCGGTACAGGTAGAGGTTATGTATGAGAAAAACACGTTAAAATTACAAGTTAAGTACTTACAAGTAACGTATTTGAATGACTTCACTAAACAAATTACACTACAGCTATACGCAACACATTAAATTAATATCAATGTTACTTGATGTGTATTTGTAATTAAAAACTCTGTCTCGCGATAACTACGATACGATCGGACGGTTGACGATTGTATCGTATTTTCAACCATAAAAAATAGTCATTTTCAACTGCCAAAAATGGTAATTTTGAACTATCTAAAATAGCGATTTTCAATAGTCGAAAGTAGTGACGTTCAGCACAAAATGATTTTCACTCTCTGGAGATTTCAACTCTCAAAATGGTGATATTATACTGTCTAAAATGGTGAGTTTCAACTGTTTGTCAGTTGAAAATCACCATTTTTGACAGTTCAAAATTACTATTTTTGACTGTTGAAAAGACACATTTTTAATAGTGGAACGTCTATACAAGGTGTCTAAAAAAGACACCACCAAAATGATATGGTGTATTCCTGAGACAAAAAACAAGCAAATTATCTAAATTTATCTATATGAAAAATTACATACTTTCCAAGATACAGCAAGTCAAAGTTTTAGATTTTTTAAATGTTTTAATCTATATCTCGAAAATGGCAGATGAGAATGATTTGTTTATTTTTTTCTGACAACTACATTAGGTGTACTGCATTGTTTAAAAATTTCAAGAAATTTCTTCAAGCACAAAGGTGCTCCAGAGGACATGCTGTTTACATTATTACATAGAACTTTTTTGTTCTTCACATTTTTTACGATTCAATATTTTTTTCAATGCAACTCGTCACTTTTAAGGAATTTATAACTCTTAAAGTTTTTTTGTTTACGCCTTATTTTTAACAAAAAAAAATAAAAAAGAACTTATTGTTTTTGAAAAATTTCGTGTTAAAAAATAAAATAATCTAAGTAGGGTGTCAATTCGTTGAAAACGTGTGTCAGTACAATTAAAACTTTCAATTTAAGTAAAACTGGTTAACCCGTTGAGTGGTGGTGACCGAAGTACCGCCGGTGGCTGAAGCGCATCGAGGCGACGCGCGCACGCGCGCACGCGCGCACGCGCATACAATGTGTACTGTGATTTTTTTTTTATGAGGGTCATTTTGAATTTTTTGTAATTTATTAAATAATTTAATATGTTAAAATAAAAGCAGTTTTTGGATTATAGTTATTTTTAAGACTTTTCTTGCAGGACGAGCGCAATTAAACAATGAACAATAAGTTCTTTTTTATTTTTTTTTGTTAAAAATAAGGCGTAAACAAAAAAACTTTAAGAGTTATAAATTCTTTAAAAGTGATGAGTTGCATTGAAAAAAATATTAAATCGTAAAAAATATGAAGAACAAAAAAGTTCTATGTAATAATGTAAACAGCATGTCCTCTGGAGCACCTTTGTACTTGAAGAAATTTCTTGAAATTTTTAAACAATGTAGTACACCTAATGTAGTTGTCAGAAAAAAATAAACAAATCATTCTCATCTGCCATTTTCGAGATATAGATTAAAATATTTTAAAAATCTTAAACTTTGACTTGCTGTATCTTGGAAGGTATGAAATTTTTCATATAGATAAATTTAGTTAATTTGCTCTTTTTTTGTCTCAGGAATACACCATATCATTTTGGTGGTGTCTTTTTTAGACACCTTGTATTTCAGGAAGTTGAAAATTATTATATTTGACGGTTACAAATTACTAAATTTGACAGTTAAAAATCACTATATTTGACAGTTGAAAATCACTATATTTGACAGTTGAAAATCGCTATATTCCACAGTCGAAAATAACTATTTTTAAGTTGAAAGTCACTCTGGTAGACAGTGAAATATCGCTATTTTGTCAGTTAAAAAGCATTATTTTTGGCGGTTGAAATCACTATGTTTGACAGTTGAAAAGAACTATTTTTGATAGTTGAACATCTCTATTTTACAAAGTTAAAAATTACTATATTTGACGGCTGGAAATTACTATTAAAAAATCAGTATTTTTCAGTTGAAGTTCGCTGCACTTGACAGTGAAAGATCACAATTTTTTAATAGTTGAATGTCTCTATTTCAGGCAGTGAAAAAATCACTACATTGGCAGTTACAAATCACTACATTTGACAGTCGAAAATCACATTTTTTGACAATTGAAAATCACTAATTTTTGCCAGTTATAAATCCCCATTTTGGGAGTTGAAGGCCGCCATTTTAGACAGTTGAATGTCTTCATTTCAGGCAGTGAAAATGTCACTACATTGGCAGTCATAAATCACTATATTGGACAGTTGAAAATCACATTTTTTGACAGTTGAAAATCACTAGTTTTTGACAGTTGTGAATCCCCATTTTGGGAGTTAAAACCCGCCATTTTAGACAGTTGAATGTCTCTATTTCAGGCGGTGGAAAGGTCATTGCATTGGCAGTTACAAATCACTGTATTTTACAGTTGAAAATCACATTTTTGACAGTTGAAAATCACTAGTTTTTGACAATTATAAATCCCCATTTTGGGAGTTAAAAACCGCCATTTTAGACAGTTGAATGTCTCTATTTCAGGCGGTGGAAAGATCATTGCATTGGCAGTTACAAATCACTGTATTTGACAGTTGAAAATCACATTTTTGACAGTTGAAAATCACTAGTTTTTGACAGTTATAAATCCCCATTTTGGAAGTTAAAAACTGTCATTTTAGACAGTTGAAAATTATAATTTTTAACAGGTCAAGACCACTATTTGGACAGTTGAAACCACTTTTTTGGACAGTTGAAAATCACTATTTCTGGCAGTTGAACATCACAATTTTCTACAGCTAAAAATCATCATTTTTTACGGTTGAAATTTACTATTTCGGGTAATTGAAAATCACTATGCTAACCTTTGGAAAAAACAATTTTTGACATTTTCAAATGACTATTTCCGGACAGTTAAAAAATAGACTATTTGGCAGTGATGTTCATACGCCACTGGATACGACCAAAAACGTTCAATTTGTAGTTCTATTGTTTTCTGTTTTTCGAGGATAATTCTTGAACGAAACGGCAGATCTTGATAATTCTTTCAGCAAAGTGTTACATTCATCCGAAAGATGTAGACAGGATCAAAAAAATATTTTTTCATGGTTTTGAGAGGATTGAACGCAATTAAATACATATTTTTATACATTCAAGTTGAATTAACTTTGCAAAACGTAATTTTGCAGAGTTGCGAAGAGATTGAATATTTACATATGCAGGCTATTTTTCGTCTTTATTTATTTTTTTAATGGATCTGCAACAAATAAAGATTTTCAATGTCAATTATCGTTTTTTTTTTTTTTTGAGGGAAGAGAATATATAAATATTCAAGTAAAATTATTGCATGCTAAGTGGCTCCACTATCAAAATGTTTCATGAGCAGCCACTGCATCCACAGAACGACTGCCTTTAAAACTAACTATAATTTTTGAAAATGTGTTAATTTTTGGGTGTAATAAATTTTTAAAATATAATGTTTAACAAAATACTGATATGATACGAAACATCTGCCTTTAGAATTAACTGCGATTTTTGAAAATGTATCAATTTGTGCGTGTTGTGAATTTTTGATATATTATTTTTAAGAAAAATAGAAAAAAAAAATACTGATATGATTAAATTCCTTAAAAAACAAAAACTCTAATGCAATTATAATACATTTAACTTTAAAATTACCATTGATTTTTAATAATAATAATAATAATATAAAGGATGAGTTTTTTTCGATGTTCTCTATGGGGATCTCGGAAACTATAAGAGATGGAGAAACGGTTAAATGGGCAAAGAAGTGCAGTTTTGCGATCCCAATAAAATAACACTTTCAAAGTTTTCAAAAAAGTGATGGGTAACTAGATATTTTGAAAAATATAAAAAGTGTCCATTTTTGTCAAATAAATATATCTCGAAAAAACTGTAACGGACGAAGTTGTAGATAATTTTACGCAGCTTAATAAAATAAATTCAGAAAAATTTTAACGCCATTATTTTCCCAGATATGACGCAAACTTACATTTTTTTAAATATAAACCATAGTTGGTTATGACCTCATTCGAAAACAAAAATTGCTTAGAAGGATAGAGAAAAATAATCAACGGAGGAATTCGTTTTAAGAGTTTAAAATTAACTGAAAAAATTATAGATTTCGAATTTCGAATGAAAATGAGTGCCGAATCCGAGACTGAAAAGAAACAGCAACACACCAAAATCGAAAATTGTACGATTTAAAAAATTAATCATCAAATGAATTTTTTTTAAATTGGTTATTGAAGCTCCAGAAAATAAATCCATTCGATGGTGAGAAAGTTAACTGCGAGTGCTATTTGGTAAGAAGGTAAATGTAATTATAAGATTCTGCACGATTTGTCAATGAGATATTGACCTGATGGTCTCTCTACTAATGCCGTATTTTTTGTATACATTATTGTAGCATAAAATAAATGAACTATTGACCTGATGGTCCCCACTACACCAGATATTATTAAACCGCATTGAAAAATTCACATTAAATTATTCATTCAATAAAGTTTAATTAATTTCATTTAATCGCTTACCAACAGTAGGAACTTCATTAATCTTCATAACTGATAATCCATTTCCATTAATGTAATTTTCAATATTCTGCACACACTAAAACACGCGAACACTCACTCACTAGGTGAAAGGTAAACTGCCGAATCGAACGGTTTTCAATGACTAAAAAGAGATTTAATCTGGAATGCGTGCATGCATCGTGGATAAGGATTGATAACAGACGACGAAAGAATGTGTTTTTTGCAAATGTCTACGCCGGATACTAATTGCCTCCTGGGCAAAGGTCAAATGATTCGGCGGTTCGCACCTGGCAAAATTTTCCAGTTCCACCGGTGAGTTTATTCGGTGTTTTATAATTTAACAGCGCGACAGAGTGTTATTCTTGAATTTTAATTTTTGAATTTACTGGAATTTGAAATACTTTCATTTGATCAGGCGGCGAAGTTGTGAAAATTTCCAGCAAGTTCGCCGGCTCGAAAAAAATTGAAAAATAATAGCCATCGACGTTAAACTTTCTAGAATAACTAGAAATGCATTCTAGATTATGATTTCGTGAAAATTCATTTACACCTCTTCACTGGATTTTGAAATATTTTCATTTGATCAGGCGGAGAAGTTGTGAAAATTTCTAGCAAGTTCGCCGGCTCGAAAAAAATTGAAAAATAATAGCCATCGACGTTAAACTTTCTAGAATAACTAGAAATGCATTCTAGATTATGATAGCGTGAAAATCCATTTACACCTCTTCACTGGATTTTAAAATATTTTCATTTGATCAGGCGGAGAATTTGTGAAAATTTCTAGCAAGTTCGCCGGCTCGAAAAAAATTGAAAAATAATAGCCATCGACGTTAAACTTTCTAGAATAACTAGAAATGCATTCTAGATTATGATAGCGTAAAAATCCATTTACACCTCTTCACTGGATTTTAAAATATTTTCATTTGATCAGGCGGAGAAGTTGTGAAAATTTCTAGCAAGTTCGCCGGCTCGAAAAAAATAGAAAAATAATAGCCATCGATGTTAAACTGCCTAGAATAACTAGAAATGCATTCTAGATTATGATTTCGTGAAAATCTATTTACACCTCTTCACTGGATTTTGAAATATTTTCATTTGATCAGGCGGAGAAGTTGTGAAAATTTCTAGCAAGTTCGCCGGCTCGAAAAAAATAGAAAAATAATAGCCATCGACGTTAAACTATCTAGAATAACTAGAAATGCATTCTAGATTATGATAGCGTGAAAATCCATTTACACCTCTTCACTGGATTTTAAAATATTTTCATTTGATCAGGCGGAGAAGTTGTGAAAATTTCTAGCAAGTTCGCCGGCTCGAAAAAAATAGAAAAATAATAGCCATCGATGTTAAACTGCCTAGAATAACTAGAAATGCATTCTAGATTATGATTTCGTGAAAATCTATTTACACCTCTTCACTGGATTTTGAAATATTTTCATTTGATCAGGCGGAGAAGTTGTGAAAATTTCTAGCAAGTTCGCCGGCTCGAAAAAAATTGAAAAATAATAGCCATCGACGTTAAACTTTCTAGAATAACTAGAAATGCATTCTAGATTATGATAGCGTGAAAATCCATTTACCCCTCTTCACTGGATTTTAAAATATTTTCATTTGATCAGGCGGAGAAGTTGTGAAAATTTCTAGCAAGTTCGCCGGCTCGAAAAAAATAGAAAAATAATAGCCATCGACGTTAAACTGTCTAGAATAACTAGAAATGCATTCTAGATTATGATAGCGTAAAAATCCATTTACACCTCTTCACTGGATTTTAAAATATTTTCATTTGATCAGGCGGAGAAGTTGTGAAAATTTCTAGCAAGTTCGCCGGCTCGAAAAAAATAGAAAAATAATAGCCATCGATGTTAAACTGCCTAGAATAACTAGAAATGCATTCTAGATTATGATTTCGTGAAAATCTATTTACACCTCTTCACTGGATTTTGAAATATTTTCATTTGATCAGGCGGAGAAGTTGTGAAAATTTCTAGCAAGTTCGCCGGCTCGAAAAAAATTGAAAAATAATAGCCATCGACGTTAAACTTTCTAGAATAACTAGAAATGCATTCTAGATTATGATAGCGTGAAAATCCATTTACACCTCTTCACTGGATTTTAAAATATTTTCATTTGATCAGGCGGAGAAGTTGTGAAAATTTCTAGCAAGTTCGCCGGCTCGAAAAAAATAGAAAAATAATAGCCATCGACGTTAAACTGTCTAGAATAACTAGAAATGCATTCTAGATTATGATAGCGTAAAAATCCATTTACACCTCTTCACTGGATTTTAAAATATTTTCATTTGATCAGGCGGAGAAGTTGTGAAAATTTCTAGCAAGTTCGCCGGCTCGAAAAAAATAGAAAAATAATAGCCATCGATGTTAAACTGCCTAGAATAACTAGAAATGCATTCTAGATTATGATTTCGTGAAAATCTATTTACACCTCTTCACTGGATTTTGAAATATTTTCATTTGATCAGGCGGAGAAGTTGTGAAAATTTCTAGCAAGTTCGCCGGCTGGAAAAAAACAGAAAAATAATAGCCATCGACGTTAAACTATCTAGAATAACTAGAAATGCATTCTAGATTATGATAGCGTGAATAGTATATTCTGTAACAAGGTTAGAATGGAAATTCGATGCGAGTGGATTATTTCGAGCGCGAGCCGTGAGGCGAGCGCGAGGAACCACGAGCATCTGAATTTCCATTCTTACCGAGTAGCAGACTATACTTTCTCCTCGACCAGATAAAATAGACTAATAAAATAATGTACACAAAGAACTTACGTTTTATCACGTTTGTGGTTATGTTTATAGTATTTTGACAATTGTGATATCCAAGGCTAATTGTTTTATTCGAAACGATGTGAGAATATTCATTCTCTCCCTTGTTATGGAATGAATTACATGCAAAACGCATAAGCGCATAGTGTTTTGTTCCATAACAAGAGTGAGAATGTGTACGTTCTATAATCAAAATTGATTTGAGAATGCTTAAATTCTATGGGGGTCGTGGAGAAAATCCATTTACACCTCTTCACTGGATTTTAAAATATTTTCATTTGATCAGGCGGAGAAGTTGTGAAAATGTCTAGCAAGTTCGCCGGCTCGAAAAAAATAGAAAAATAATAGCCATCGATGTTAAACTGCCTAGAATAACTAGAAATGCATTCTAGATTATGATTTCGTGAAAATCTATTTACACCTCTTCACTGGATTTTGAAATATTTTTATTTGATCAGGCGGAGAAGTTGTGAAAATTTCTAGCAAGTTCGCCGGCTCGAAAAAAATTGAAAAATAATAGCCATCGACGTTAAACTTTCTAGAATAACTAGAAATGCATTCTAGATTATGATAGCGTGAAAATCCATTTACACCTCTTCACTGGATTTTAAAATATTTTCATTTGATCAGGCGGAGAAGTTGTGAAAATTTCTAGCAAGTTCGCCGGCTCGAAAAAAATTGAAAAATAATAGCCATCGACGTTAAACTTTCTAGAATAACTAGAAATGCATTCTAGATTATGATAGCGTGAAAATCCATTTACACCTCTTCACTGGATTTTAAAATATTTTCATTTGATCAGGCGGAGAAGTTGTGAAAATTTCTAGCAAGTTCGCCGGCTCGAAAAAAATAGAAAAATAATAGCCATCGATGTTAAACTGCCTAGAATAACTAGAAATGCATTCTAGATTATGATTTCGTGAAAATCTATTTACACCTCTTCACTGGATTTTGAAATATTTTCATTTGATCAGGCGGAGAAGTTGTGAAAATTTCTAGCAAGTTCGCCGGCTCGAAAAAAATAGAAAAATAATAGCCATCGACGTTAAACTATCTAGAATAACTAGAAATGCATTCTAGATTATGATTTCGTGAAAATCTATTTACACCTCTTCACTGGATTTTGAAATATTTTCATTTGATCAGGCGGAGAAGTTGTGAAAATTTCTAGCAAGTTCGCCGGCTCGAAAAAAATTGAAAAATAATAGCCATCGACGTTAAACTATCTAGAATAACTAGAAATGCATTCTAGATTATGATTTCGTGAAAATCCATTTACACCTCTTCACTGGATTTTGAAATATTTTCATTTGATCAGGCGGAGAAGTTGTGAAAATTTCTAGCAAGTTCGCGGCTCGAAAAAAATTGAAAAATAATAGCCATCGACGTTAAACTTTCTAGAATAACTAGAAATGCATTCTAGATTATGATAGCGTGAAAATCCATTTACACCTCTTCACTGGATTTTAAAATATTTTCATTTGATCAGGCGGAGAAGTTGTGAAAATTTCTAGCAAGTTCGCCGGCTCGAAAAAAATAGAAAAATAATAGCCATCGATGTTAAACTGCCTAGAATAACTAGAAATGCATTCTAGATTATGATTTCGTGAAAATCTATTTACACCTCTTCACTGGATTTTGAAATATTTTTATTTGATCAGGCGGAGAAGTTGTGAAAATTTCTAGCAAGTTCGCCGGCTCGAAAAAAATTGAAAAATAATAGCCATCGACGTTAAACTTTCTAGAATAACTAGAAATGCATTCTAGATTATGATAGCGTGAAAATCCATTTACACCTCTTCACTGGATTTTAAAATATTTTCATTTGATCAGGCGGAGAAGTTGTGAAAATTTCTAGCAAGTTCGCCGGCTCGAAAAAAATTGAAAAATAATAGCCATCGACGTTAAACTTTCTAGAATAACTAGAAATGCATTCTAGATTATGATAGCGTGAAAATCCATTTACACCTCTTCACTGGATTTTAAAATATTTTCATTTGATCAGGCGGAGAAGTTGTGAAAATTTCTAGCAAGTTCGCCGGCTCGAAAAAAATAGAAAAATAATAGCCATCGATGTTAAACTGCCTAGAATAACTAGAAATGCATTCTAGATTATGATTTCGTGAAAATCTATTTACACCTCTTCACTGGATTTTGAAATATTTTCATTTGATCAGGCGGAGAAGTTGTGAAAATTTCTAGCAAGTTCGCCGGCTCGAAAAAAATAGAAAAATAATAGCCATCGACGTTAAACTATCTAGAATAACTAGAAATGCATTCTAGATTATGATTTCGTGAAAATCTATTTACACCTCTTCACTGGATTTTGAAATATTTTCATTTGATCAGGCGGAGAAGTTGTGAAAATTTCTAGCAAGTTCGCCGGCTCGAAAAAAATTGAAAAATAATAGCCATCGACGTTAAACTATCTAGAATAACTAGAAATGCATTCTAGATTATGATTTCGTGAAAATCCATTTACACCTCTTCACTGGATTTTGAAATATTTTCATTTGATCAGGCGGAGAAGTTGTGAAAATTTCTAGCAAGTTCGCGGCTCGAAAAAAATTGAAAAATAATAGCCATCGACGTTAAACTTTCTAGAATAACTAGAAATGCATTCTAGATTATGATAGCGTGAAAATCCATTTACACCTCTTCACTGGATTTTAAAATATTTTCATTTGATCAGGCGGAGAAGTTGTGAAAATTTCTAGCAAGTTCGCCGGCTCGAAAAAAATAGAAAAATAATAGCCATCGACGTTAAACTATCTAGAATAACTAGAAATGCATTCTAGATTATGATTTCGTGAAAATCCATTTACACCTCTTCACTGGATTTTGAAATATTTTCATTTGATCAGGCGGAGAAGTTGTGAAAATTTCTAGCAAGTTCGCCGGCTCGAAAAAAATAGAAAAATAATAGCCATCGATGTTAAACTGCCTAGAATAACTAGAAATGCATTCTAGATTATGATTTCGTGAAAATCTATTTACACCTCTTCACTGGATTTTGAAATATTTTCATTTGATCAGGCGGAGAAGTTGTGAAAATTTCTAGCAAGTTCGCCGGCTGGAAAAAAACAGAAAAATAATAGCCATCGACGTTAAACTATCTAGAATAACTAGAAATGCATTCTAGATTATGATAGCGTGAATAGTATATTCTGTAACAAGGTTAGAATGGAAATTCGATGCGAGTGGATTATTTCGAGCGCGAGCCGTGAGGCGAGCGCGAGGAACCACGAGCATCTGAATTTCCATTCTTACCGAGTAGCAGACTATACTTTCTCCTCGACCAGATAAAATAGACTAATAAAATAATGAACACAAAGAACTTACGTTTTATCACGTTTGTGGTTATGTTTATAGTATTTTGACAATTGTGATATCCAAGGCTAATTGTTTTATTCGAAACGATGTGAGAATATTCATTCTCTCCCTTGTTATGGAATGAATTACATGCAAAACGCATAAGCGCATAGTGTTTTGTTCCATAACAAGAGTGAGAATGTGTACGTTCTATAATCAAAATTGATTTGAGAATGCTTAAATTCTATGGGGGTCGTGGAGAAAATCCATTTACACCTCTTCACTGGATTTTAAAATATTTTCATTTGATCAGGCGGAGAAGTTGTGAAAATGTCTAGCAAGTTCGCCGGCTCGAAAAAAATAGAAAAATAATAGCCATCGATGTTAAACTGCCTAGAATAACTAGAAATGCATTCTAGATTATGATTTCGTGAAAATCTATTTACACCTCTTCACTGGATTTTGAAATATTTTTATTTGATCAGGCGGAGAAGTTGTGAAAATTTCTAGCAAGTTCGCCGGCTCGAAAAAAATTGAAAAATAATAGCCATCGACGTTAAACTTTCTAGAATAACTAGAAATGCATTCTAGATTATGATAGCGTGAAAATCCATTTACACCTCTTCACTGGATTTTAAAATATTTTCATTTGATCAGGCGGAGAAGTTGTGAAAATTTCTAGCAAGTTCGCCGGCTCGAAAAAAATTGAAAAATAATAGCCATCGACGTTAAACTTTCTAGAATAACTAGAAATGCATTCTAGATTATGATAGCGTGAAAATCCATTTACACCTCTTCACTGGATTTTAAAATATTTTCATTTGATCAGGCGGAGAAGTTGTGAAAATTTCTAGCAAGTTCGCCGGCTCGAAAAAAATAGAAAAATAATAGCCATCGATGTTAAACTGCCTAGAATAACTAGAAATGCATTCTAGATTATGATTTCGTGAAAATCTATTTACACCTCTTCACTGGATTTTGAAATATTTTCATTTGATCAGGCGGAGAAGTTGTGAAAATTTCTAGCAAGTTCGCCGGCTCGAAAAAAATAGAAAAATAATAGCCATCGACGTTAAACTATCTAGAATAACTAGAAATGCATTCTAGATTATGATTTCGTGAAAATCTATTTACACCTCTTCACTGGATTTTGAAATATTTTCATTTGATCAGGCGGAGAAGTTGTGAAAATTTCTAGCAAGTTCGCCGGCTCGAAAAAAATTGAAAAATAATAGCCATCGACGTTAAACTATCTAGAATAACTAGAAATGCATTCTAGATTATGATTTCGTGAAAATCCATTTACACCTCTTCACTGGATTTTGAAATATTTTCATTTGATCAGGCGGAGAAGTTGTGAAAATTTCTAGCAAGTTCGCGGCTCGAAAAAAATTGAAAAATAATAGCCATCGACGTTAAACTTTCTAGAATAACTAGAAATGCATTCTAGATTATGATAGCGTGAAAATCCATTTACACCTCTTCACTGGATTTTAAAATATTTTCATTTGATCAGGCGGAGAAGTTGTGAAAATTTCTAGCAAGTTCGCCGGCTCGAAAAAAATAGAAAAATAATAGCCATCGATGTTAAACTGCCTAGAATAACTAGAAATGCATTCTAGATTATGATTTCGTGAAAATCTATTTACACCTCTTCACTGGATTTTGAAATATTTTTATTTGATCAGGCGGAGAAGTTGTGAAAATTTCTAGCAAGTTCGCCGGCTCGAAAAAAATTGAAAAATAATAGCCATCGACGTTAAACTTTCTAGAATAACTAGAAATGCATTCTAGATTATGATAGCGTGAAAATCCATTTACACCTCTTCACTGGATTTTAAAATATTTTCATTTGATCAGGCGGAGAAGTTGTGAAAATTTCTAGCAAGTTCGCCGGCTCGAAAAAAATTGAAAAATAATAGCCATCGACGTTAAACTTTCTAGAATAACTAGAAATGCATTCTAGATTATGATAGCGTGAAAATCCATTTACACCTCTTCACTGGATTTTAAAATATTTTCATTTGATCAGGCGGAGAAGTTGTGAAAATTTCTAGCAAGTTCGCCGGCTCGAAAAAAATAGAAAAATAATAGCCATCGATGTTAAACTGCCTAGAATAACTAGAAATGCATTCTAGATTATGATTTCGTGAAAATCTATTTACACCTCTTCACTGGATTTTGAAATATTTTCATTTGATCAGGCGGAGAAGTTGTGAAAATTTCTAGCAAGTTCGCCGGCTCGAAAAAAATAGAAAAATAATAGCCATCGACGTTAAACTATCTAGAATAACTAGAAATGCATTCTAGATTATGATTTCGTGAAAATCTATTTACACCTCTTCACTGGATTTTGAAATATTTTCATTTGATCAGGCGGAGAAGTTGTGAAAATTTCTAGCAAGTTCGCCGGCTCGAAAAAAATTGAAAAATAATAGCCATCGACGTTAAACTATCTAGAATAACTAGAAATGCATTCTAGATTATGATTTCGTGAAAATCCATTTACACCTCTTCACTGGATTTTGAAATATTTTCATTTGATCAGGCGGAGAAGTTGTGAAAATTTCTAGCAAGTTCGCGGCTCGAAAAAAATTGAAAAATAATAGCCATCGACGTTAAACTTTCTAGAATAACTAGAAATGCATTCTAGATTATGATAGCGTGAAAATCCATTTACACCTCTTCACTGGATTTTAAAATATTTTCATTTGATCAGGCGGAGAAGTTGTGAAAATTTCTAGCAAGTTCGCCGGCTCGAAAAAAATAGAAAAATAATAGCCATCGACGTTAAACTATCTAGAATAACTAGAAATGCATTCTAGATTATGATTTCGTGAAAATCCATTTACACCTCTTCACTGGATTTTGAAATATTTTCATTTGATCAGGCGGAGAAGTTGTGAAAATTTCTAGCAAGTTCGCCGGCTCGAAAAAAATAGAAAAATAATAGCCATCGACGTTAAACTATCTAGAATAACTAGAAATGCATTCTAGATTATGATAGCGTGAAAATCCATTTACACCTCTTCACTGGATTTTAAAATATTTTCATTTGATCAGGCGGAGAAGTTGTGAAAATTTCTAGCAAGTTCGCCGGCTCGAAAAAAATAGAAAAATAATAGCCATCGATGTTAAACTATCTAGAATAACTAGAAATGCATTCTAGATTATGATTTCGTGAAAATCCATTTACACCTCTTCACTGGATTTTGAAATATTTTCATTTGATCAGGCGGAGAAGTTGTGAAAATTTCTAGCAAGTTCGCCGGCTCGAAAAAAATAGAAAAATAATAGCCATCGATGTTAAACTGCCTAGAATAACTAGAAATGCATTCTAGATTATGATAGCGTGAAAATCCATTTACACCTCTTCACTGGATTTTAAAATATTTTCATTTGATCAGGCGGAGAAGTTGTGAAAATTTCTAGCAAGTTCGCCGGCTCGAAAAAAATAGAAAAATAATAGCCATCGATGTTAAACTATCTAGAATAACTAGAAATGCATTCTAGATTATGATTTCGTGAAAATCCATTTACACCTCTTCACTGGATTTTGAAATATTTTCATTTGATCAGGCGGAGAAGTTGTGAAAATTTCTAGCAAGTTCGCCGGCTCGAAAAAAATAGAAAAATAATAGCCATCGACGTTAAACTATCTAGAATAACTAGAAATGCATTCTAGATTATGATAGCATGAAAATCCATTTACACCTCTTCACTGGATTTTAAAATATTTTCATTTGATCAGGCGGAGAAGTTGTGAAAATTTCTAGCAAGTTCGCCGGCTCGAAAAAAATAGAAAAATAATAGCCATCGATGTTAAACTGCCTAGAATAACTAGAAATGCATTCTAGATTATGATTTCGTGAAAATCTATTTACACCTCTTCACTGGATTTTGAAATATTTTTATTTGATCAGGCGGAGAAGTTGTGAAAATTTCTAGCAAGTTCGCCGGCTCGAAAAAAATTGAAAAATAATAGCCATCGACGTTAAACTTTCTAGAATAACTAGAAATGCATTCTAGATTATGATAGCGTGAAAATCCATTTACACCTCTTCACTGGATTTTAAAATATTTTCATTTGATCAGGCGGAGAAGTTGTGAAAATTTCTAGCAAGTTCGCCGGCTCGAAAAAAATAGAAAAATAATAGATATCGATGTTAAACTGCCTAGAATAACTAGAAATGCATTCTAGATTATGATAGCGTGAAAATCCATTTACACCTCTTCACTGGATTTTAAAATATTTTCATTTGATCAGGCGGAGAAGTTGTGAAAATTTCTAGCAAGTTCGCCGGCTCGAAAAAAATAGAAAAATAATAGCCATCGACGTTAAACTATCTAGAATAACTAGAAATGCATTCTAGATTATGATAGCATGAAAATCCATTTACACCTCTTCACTGGATTTTAAAATATTTTCATTTGATCAGGCGGAGAAGTTGTGAAAATTTCTAGCAAGTTCGCCGGCTCGAAAAAAATAGAAAAATAATAGCCATCGATGTTAAACTGCCTAGAATAACTAGAAATGCATTCTAGATTATGATTTCGTGAAAATCTATTTACACCTCTTCACTGGATTTTGAAATATTTTTATTTGATCAGGCGGAGAAGTTGTGAAAATTTCTAGCAAGTTCGCCGGCTCGAAAAAAATTGAAAAATAATAGCCATCGACGTTAAACTTTCTAGAATAACTAGAAATGCATTCTAGATTATGATAGCGTGAAAATCCATTTACACCTCTTCACTGGATTTTAAAATATTTTCATTTGATCAGGCGGAGAAGTTGTGAAAATTTCTAGCAAGTTCGCCGGCTCGAAAAAAATAGAAAAATAATAGCCATCGATGTTAAACTGCCTAGAATAACTAGAAATGCATTCTAGATTATGATTTCGTGAAAATCTATTTACACCTCTTCACTGGATTTTGAAATATTTTCATTTGATCAGGCGGAGAAGTTGTGAAAATTTCTAGCAAGTTCGCCGGCTCGAAAAAAATAGAAAAATAATAGCCATCGACGTTAAACTATCTAGAATAACTAGAAATGCATTCTAGATTATGATTTCGTGAAAATCTATTTACACCTATTCACTGGATTTTGAAATATTTTCATTTGATCAGGCGGAGAAGTTGTGAAAATTTCTAGCAAGTTCGCCGGCTCGAAAAAAATTGAAAAATAATAGCCATCGACGTTAAACTATCTAGAATAACTAGAAATGCATTCTAGATTATGATTTCGTGAAAATCCATTTACACCTCTTCACTGGATTTTGAAATATTTTCATTTGATCAGGCGGAGAAGTTGTGAAAATTTCTAGCAAGTTCGCGGCTCGAAAAAAATTGAAAAATAATAGCCATCGACGTTAAACTTTCTAGAATAACTAGAAATGCATTCTAGATTATGATAGCGTGAAAATCCATTTACACCTCTTCACTGGATTTTAAAATATTTTCATTTGATCAGGCGGAGAAGTTGTGAAAATTTCTAGCAAGTTCGCCGGCTCGAGAAAAATAGAAAAATAATAGCCATCGACGTTAAACTGTCTAGAATAACTAGAAATGCATTCTAGATTATGATTTCGTGAAAATCCATTTACACCTCTTCACTGGATTTTGAAATATTTTCATTTGATCAGGCGGAGAAGTTGTGAAAATTTCTAGCAAGTTCGCCGGCTCGAAAAAAATAGAAAAATAATAGCCATCGACGTTAAACTATCTAGAATAACTAGAAATGCATTCTAGATTATGATTTCGTGAAAATCCATTTACACCTCTTAACTGGATTTTGAAATATTTTCATTTGATCAGGCGGAGAAGTTGTGAAAATTTCTAGCAAGTTCGCCGGCTCGAAAAAAATTGAAAAATAATAGCCATCGACGTTAAACTTTCTAGAATAACTAGAAATGCATTCTAGATTATGATAGCGTGAAAATCCATTTACACCTCTTCACTGGATTTTAAAATATTTTCATTTGATCGGGCGGAGAAGTTGTGAACATTGAAATGTACGAAACAGCAGAATCATCGTTTATTAATACACGCTTTGTAGCGTAAATGTAGTATAAGCTTTGGAGTGTTACAACCCTCTATTAGAATCTTCCAAACACATGCATATAGATCCATTCTAATCTAGATCTTCAATGATCAAACCTTAATAAAACCAAAAAGAAAATAAATTTAACATACCTGTGATGGCATTATCATTAAACTGTTTATTCAGATTAATATATTAGACATTTATACTTTTAATTAAAAACAGAGTAGATTGTAGCTTTTAAATTAATGTGAAATGTAATAATTAAAGTAACAATATTTGTTTTGCGCACCTTGTGAGGATTGATAAAAGTGAGTAATTTTCCGTGTGAGCATTTTTCAGTGTGGGTTTTCGGGAGAGATGTGTGGGGCCGCGCGACCACAAAAAAATTCGGGGGGCGGGGGGAGACCGAATACGATCGACCCCACGATCTTAATGTCGGTTTACCTTTTGAATTATGTGTTTACCGCACGGAAAAACATAATCAAGCAATCGGGAATAATTTATAGTAATGATCATTTTGTATTTCAAGACTGAATTATGGTATTAAATATTTATTGTGCACGTGTTGTTAATTATTGGAGGTTTTCGTTTTTATACTGCGAACGTGCATCATACTAAAATACAACACTCAAAACATTTAATTTTTAATTTGCAAAAAACTAAAATACAACCCTCAAAACATCTATATTTCTCCTGAGAAATTTGCAAAAAATTACTCAAACTTCCAATAATTTCGTATTCTATATTCCTAGGTATAACTAAAAAAATACACCCCTGTTTAGATATTACACATGTGATTTGACTCACCGATTACTCCCGGCGAATCCACAATTTATCCATCCACTCGATTGCGAAGTCATCTCAATTGATTTACTGAAAATAGATAAAAAAAATCAAAATTAATAAAATAGCTGGGATGCTAAAGTACTAACAGTTAGATTTTAACTTATGATTTACCTGATTTTTTCTGAACTAATATCAATTTAAAAATTATCAAAATCGACTTTTTTATGCAAAAATTTTGAAAATTCCTGAGAGCTTGTAAAAAAAAAATTATCCGCACTTTTGACGGTGTGTATTCGTTAAATATACTACCTAAAAGACACTGCATTTATAAGATTAAAAATAAATTGGCCAGAATTTTATTTTTATGATTTTTTCAATGTCATCGCTACATCCAATAAATTTTGAAAAATTCCTTAAACCGTGTAAAATTTCCCAAACGCAGTTTTGACGGTGTGTAATTGTTAAATGTACTTCCTAAAAGGCACCGCATTTGTAAAATTTAAAATAAAGTGCAACGAATTTTATTTATAATTTTTTTCAATGCCATCGTTCAGTCCAAAAAATTTGAAAAATTCCCGAGAGCTTATAAAAATTTTATACGCATTTTTGACGGTGTGTATTAACTAAATATACTTCCTAAAATGCGCTGCATTTGTAAAATTTCAAATATCGTGCACCGAATTTTATTTATGATTTCTTTTTTTAATGCCATCGCTACATCCAAAAATTTTGAAAAATTCCTGAGAGCTTGTAAAATTTTTATACGCATTTTTGACAGTGTGTATTTGTTAAATGTACTTCCTAAAAGGCACTGCATTTGTAAAATATTGAAAATAAAGAGCGCCAAATTTTATTTTAAATTTTTTTCAATGCCATCGCTACGTCCAAAAATTTTGAAAAATTCCTGAGAGCGTGTAAAATTTTCCACACGCATTTTTGACGGTGTGTAATTGTTAAATGTACTTGCTAAAAGGGACTGCATTTGTAAAATTTAAAATATAGTGCGCCTAATTTTTTTTAGGATTTTTTTTCCAATAAATTTTTAAAAATTCCTGAGGGCTTGAAAAATTTTCCACACGCGTTTTTGACGTATCTCTTTGTTAAAAATACTTCCTAAAAGGTACTGCATTTGTACATTTTAAAATATAGTGCGCCTAATTTTATTTATGATTTTTTTCAATGCCAGAAATTTTTGAAAAATTCCCGAGAGTTTGTAAAAATTTTATACGCATTTTTGACAGTGTGTATTTACTAAAAATACTCCCTAAAAGGCACTTTTGTAAAATTAAAAATAAAGTGCGTCGAATTTTATTTATAATTTTTTTACATGCCACCGCTACGTCCAAAAATTTTGAAAAATTCCTGAGAGATTGTAAAAAAATTTATACGCCCTTTTGACGGTGTTTATTTATTAAATATACTTTCTAAAAGACACTTAGATAGTTAAAATATGCTAGTTTTGACTGGTAAAATATTCTAATTTTAAATATTAAAATATGCCAGATTTGACATTTTAATACGCCAGTTTTGACTGATAAAATTTACTAGTTTTGACACTTAAAATATCCCAATTTTTACTCTTACAATATACCAGTTTAGACTAGTAAAAAATGCCAATTTGGACTATTAAAATATGCTAGTTTTGACAGGTTTTGACTGATAAAATATGAAAAATTTGACTATTAAAATATGCCAGTTGTGACATTTAAAATATACCAGTTTTGACTGGTAAAATATGCCATATTTGACTAATAAAATATGCTATCTTACACAGTTAAAATATGCCAGTTTTGAGTGGTAAAATATGCCAATTTTTACTATTAAAATATGCCAGTTTTGTCAGTTACAATATGCCAGTTTTGACTATTAAAATATGGCATTTTGACTGGAAAAACATACCATTTTAACTTTTTAAATATGCTATTATAACTAGAGCTGTGCAAAATAATGATTAATCTATAAATAATCGATTAGTCGATTGTTTGATTGTTACCAGAAGAATGATCAAATATCCGATTTGATTATTTGACTAATCGATCATTTGATTATTTCATTAAACGATTACGGGGGGGGGGGGGGGGGTTGCAAGCATATAATAACTCACACACAAATAGTAGACTGAAATAGTGTAACATCGCAATGGGATTACAATTAATTAATAGTAATTTACGATACAAGTAACGTTATGAAGGTTTAAATTTAAGGTTTAATTTAAAAGCACTCGCTCCTGCGTCGCTCGTGTTTTCAAACTTCTCTCTCGTAATGTAAAAGCAAATAACGTTACGTGTGCCGTAACACGGTTTATTTTCTCCTATTTACATTTTTTTAATTTGAAAAATGTTTAAGGAAAACCGTCAAAAAGCGAAGTCATGTTTGTTCACCAATACCTCCATAGTAACGAGTTGCGTTAAGATAATATAACAACACTAGTGTTTTTAAAGGTACCTTAACGTTACTCATTGCTAAGAAGTTATTGACATGATAACAGTATAGGATAAAATAAAATTCTAAAAAGCACTATTTTGTTATGGCCACGTTTGGTGGTTAACACCCGGTATATTAATGTCTTCGGGGGCGGGGCGTTCAAGCCCGATAGCCGCAATATTTCCCAACAACAATCTTAACTAAAACAATGCAATTTAGAAAATTTACTTTTTCAATTATACAGCCGAGGAGCTGATACTTTCACCATCCGTGCAGGCAGTGCCAATCACGCATCCGGCGGTCAAGTAATTAAAGTTGCCAAGATCCATCAACACGCCGACTACGACGCATGGAACATCGACTACGACATCTCCATCCTTGAACTGGAATCACCTCTTATATTCTCTGACACAGTTGGACCAGTTGATCTGCCAAACAAGGACCAAGTCATTCCGGGGGGCTCCACTGCCACTTGCTCCGGTTGGGGAAGCACCGGTTCAGGTTTCCCTCCAGAAATTCTTCGAACCGTTGATGTTGCCATTGTTGAGTTGGAAAAGTGCGTAGAGGATTACGCAGGATATGTCATCACTGAACGCATGATCTGCGCTGGTGTACCAGAAGGAGGAAAGGACGCTTGCCAGGTAAGAATATTTGAAGTCACAGTTATTAAACCTTTTCTAAATAATATTCAGTGTTACTGGAATCAATTTTACTTAGAGCACAATGATAAATTCCTTAAACTATTGATTAGGTTATTTTTTCACAAAAATTGAGTTCTCAGCTGTCAAAATCATGACAGAAATAATATTTCTTGTCCAAGGAAGAGAAATGATTACTTTTCTCCTTAGTGTAAGAAGTAATTATTTCTATGCCTACGAGGTTTCAGTAATAATTTTAACTGTCACGGCTGACAACGTTTCTTTCTAGTTTACGTTTTAAATCGAACATTTTAAAGAAAAATATTCCGTTTGTGAAAAAAAAAATAGTAGATTGTATAGCATTTATCTCAGAAGGGAATGCTATTTTTCCTTGGGTGCTTTGTATCCCTAGGGCTTTCACCTAATTTTTATTTTCTACCAAGTGACCAGTTATTTTTAACTTAAGTTTTGATTGGGAATACCCGACAATAATTTGATAAGTTTACTGACCAATTTTAATAAATTGGACAAATTTCATTGATACCCAAATTAAAATTGGATTTATTTATGACATTCGTACAATAACACATGCCTAGACTGGCCAATGAATGCTGAAATTAATACAATTTTGAAAGTAGACACAAAAGTCACGAAAATACGGCTTGGAGACACCGAGATATTAAACCAGAAATACAACATTTCTCAGCATTATTAATCTGGCTGAAAGTTTTCACTTTTTAATGACAGCTAAAATTCTTCATTTTTTTCGCTACCGTTGATTTAATTTGGAAAAGAATATTTGGCACTAATAAGTTATAGTGTATGTAGCCAAATCAGCAATTGCTAAAATAGAACGATATTCTTAGATAAAAAAAGGTTTCGGCTGTATTTGTCCTGTATTTGTATGTTAGTTTTTGTTTCTAATTTTGTATTATTGGGATTACCCGTTTATTAATAAATAAATAAATAAATAGACACTGTACTTATATCTACGGCCACATAAATTGCAAAAATGCCTAAAAGATTTAATTTGCGCATATTTTAGGTGATACCTAGTTTATTATTACTGGTTATAAACTAAGATTAAGATCTATGAAATTTTCACTTTCAGGGTGATTCCGGTGGCCCATTGGTCGTTGGCGGACAACTGGTGGGTGTGGTCTCATGGGGCAATGGATGCGCACTCAAGGGATATCCAGGTGTTTACGCTAGTGTTGCCAACCTTCGTGATCACATCACCAACGTAGTTGGAATTTAATTTTTTTAAATTGCTGTGAAACCACAAAATGTACATCAAGACAGTAATTAAATAAATAATTACATTTTAAATGAAACTTTCTGTACTAGTGTAGTGTAGTAATACTACAATCCTACAATTTTTGAATCAAATATAATTTTACGGTTTTGCTTTTCGTTGAATGAAGTCATGCGGTTCTTCCTTTGCTTGTTGCGGAAAGAGGGTATTTTAAATTAAATAGTGGAGACGTTATGACTTTTTGCACCGTAATATTCCTTGAGATGCTGATTACAAATCTGAGGTTTACGAAAAAAACTATTTCCCGAAATTTAAGTTATAGACAAGAACATATTAATGTGGACATCATGTTTCTTTCTCATATTTAATTGTAATGGGTATTTTCTTCATATTTCTTGATTCCAATTTTTAATAGTGAGATTTAGAAACACCGTTTTCTTTATAAATTTTTCAATCTGATATTCTCTACAATTATTATTAATGTAAATTTGATATAGCTTTAATTATTATAGACAAAAATTATTTTTCGAAAATCAAAAAGTTTATGAGAAACATTTATTAGCAAAATACTTCTAATTTTATGTTGCCTTCAATAATCGTAAGTTTACAGAGTTTTTTTCAATGTTTACTATGGGTCTCTCGAAAACGGGTCCGGGACAAAGAGCCGAATCGGTATTTGGTCCAAAGTGCCGAATTTCATACTACCGACCATGCCCAAAATGCCGAACGACGCCAAGCGACGTCGCATCGTTCGTAAACAAGGCGTCAGAGCCGAATGAGAATCGGCAGTTTGGATATTCGGCATTTTGTCCTCACGCCGACTTATGAGTAAGGCCCAAGCTGCCGAATGCTTGCCGATTCGGCACAACGTCCTCGCACACTTCTATGAGTAAGGCCCAAAATGCCTAATATTTAAGTTATAATACGTTTAAAAACGTTTAAAACAAAAATGCAATATGTTTTATTTTAAATTAACAAAAAAAACAAGTCTGAAACCATCTACCTACCATTGATTAATTTGTATTATCAAAAATTACTTTCGCACATTACTAACATACATGAGGGTGTGCATTCGGCATTTTGGGCTTACTCGTAGGTGCGTCGAATGACCAAAGTGCCGATTCGCATTCGGGTCCGACATCTTGTTGACGGACGATGCCACGTAGCTTGGCGTTGTTCGGCATTTTGGGCAAAATACCGATTCGGCACTTTGGACATTCGGAACTTTGGACAGGCTCCTCGAAAACTTGCGGAGATGAAGAGACGATTAAATGGGGAAATAATTGAGGAGTTTGCTGCTAGAAGGGTGCAGCTCCATATTTAGACCGTTTTGGGTGCAAATTTATGCCATATTACAAAAAAAAATGGCGGATTGACTGGTGCAAGAACGATGCAGATCCGATAATAAATAAAGGAATTATACGTCTTTATGGATCTGCCTCCTCAGTCATTTGGTGCAAGAAGGGTGCAGCTCCGAACTTGCATCCTTTTTGCACCAAACGATCGTGAATGTTCGGTGATTTTCGTGGAATGCAAGGTCGTCTTCTGTTGGCACTGGGCCGGCAGGGCAGCTGATTTGTTTTGACTTGTTAGTCGCTATCATTACACGCGGTTTAATTGTTCGGCAACGTCGTGTAAAAATGAGTGAAACTGAGTCAGATACGTTTAGCGCTAGTAAGTCAGAATATGGACCTCCAAGCTCTGATGAAAGTTGTTTAAATAGTGATGTCGCAGGACCTTCAACTAGGGGGAAGCATCCAAAGAAGAAACGTACCTCTGTGCAGAAACAACACATTGAACCTGCTGTCAACATGGAGCCCACGGAAGAGCCCGCAGTTGTTCCTGTAACCAAAAATAGAAAAAGTGCCGACTCCACTGTCTGGAAAAGAAATGTGAAAAAAAGCTATTGCAGAAGAGAAAATGTATACGAACTGGAAAGGAGTACAGAAGGGACCGAGATCAACTGGATCGAACTGCAACTGCAGGTACAAGTGTTTTGAGAATATGGACGAAGAAACAAGAAAAGTTGTCTTACAAAAGTTTAACAAAATAGGCGACAGAGATTTGCAAAATACCTATTTGGGAGGGTTGATTAAAACTACTACTATTCAAAGAACTCGAAAAAAGACTAATGAAAGGCAAGACCGTACTTGTTCCCACAAATACTTTATAAGGCTGGGCAACCTATCCAAACGAGTTTGTAGACATGCTTATGGTTAAATCCACGGCATATTAAGGAAACGTGTAGATCTCATTGCTCAAACTTTTCGTGACAGAGATATTGCAGCACCACCTAGTAGCAAAGGAAAGCATGCAAATAGACCCAACCGAAAATCTAACGAAACACTAAAAAATGTGAACATGCATATCCAGAGCTTTCTAAGGCGAGAATCGCATTATAGAAACAAATCCCGTCGATTCTATTTATCTCCAGATCTAAATGTAAAGAAGATGCATCAACTCTATTTGAAACTTCCGAGTTTTCGCTTATTTCAAATCTTGAGAGACCTTGATAGCGACCTCTCAGTTTCTTCTGATATCCCAGTCTATTGCAATCCTATACCTGTCAAAAAAGCCAAATATGCAGATGTAATGCAGTTGGCAACACGATTCGTTCCTATGGACCAAATGGCTGTTTACACCCGCCTCACAAGTGATTCAGCCATGGCAGAGAACCCGAAACCCGAATCATCTGGAACGGATGATGACGACCAGGTAGATGAATGAAGGATGTGTTTGCCCGTGTGTTTAACGTTTTATTTTTTTTCTGAATGCTATTTTTTGACATCAACCTGTTTCTATTTACTGATTTCTTCGTATTTGTGTAGTAGGCAAACCATAGTCGTTTGATTGTTGTAACCGAATAAAAGAGTTTTTGCTGGGAATTTGTTTTTTTTTTCTCAACAATGGTGGTAAAGAAGCATTATTTCACTGTTTGGTGCAAGAAAGATGCAGGTCCAACTTTTTTTTCAATTTTTTTTCTTATTTTTTCAAAAATTATCTGCTTCAAAATAGTCTCAAATATTGACTGAATCTGTTTGTCATCGATTGATATTTTGTCTTTCTGGTTAAAATAAAACTTTTAATAAAAAAACAGTTTTTTTTTAATTTCCCAACAATTAAATAAATATTAATTTAATAGAAAACTTTCTACAGAATTTGAAAGGAGATTTCAGGACTTTAGAGAAATGGAACCAGAGTTTAGTATTTTTGCGACCCCATTCAATGTTAATTATGAAGAAGTTGATGCAAAATTTCAACTTGAGTTAATAGAACTGAACTGTAATACTCTCCTGAAACAAACTTTTAATATAGTGCCATTACTAGAATTTTATAAAAATTTAAGTCCAGATAATTTCCCAAATCTAATTTACTCATGCAATGAAGATAATGACAATGTTCGGCTCATCTTATATATGCGAACAAATCTTTTCAACAATGAAGCTTAGGAAAACTTCTTTAAGAAACAGAATTACAGATGAGCACCTTTCATCAGTTTTAAGAATTTCTGCTTCGCAAATGGAACCGGACTATGATGAAATTTTGATGAAACAGTCTCAATTTCATTTTTCTCATGCACCATCAACCAGTAATGACACCAGAAAATAAAGTGATAATACTTCACATCAAGAACTACACTAAATTCATTTTATATTTTGTGCTTATAATTTTGTTACCTTTTGCTTTTTTACTATTAAAATAATAAGTGTATGTAATAATATATGTATATGTTTATAGAACACATAAATTAGTTAACGATTAAGCTTTATTCTTTCGCCCGCTACGATTATCTAGTTATTACAAATGGCCCGTCTTAAAAAAAGTTTCCCCACCACTGCACTAAACGAAACCAATACACAATACGAAAAACACGAAAATATGAAAACGCCAAGAAGTAATGAAAAACTAAAACAAACAGAAATATTCTAGCAACTTGCAAATTAAAGACGATTAGTGAACGCTACAATTCTCGTGTGTGTCAAAACGTACAGTTGTGAATAAAATAGTGAACAAACCTGGGAGAAAAGTTTAGTTTCTGTCTCGCTATAAAGTTGGTCGTGAGCAGACGCAAGATTGTCTATCTTCAACCATCATCTTGAGCGGAGAATTTGGAAATTGCACATACTATTTGTCAGGTAAACAGGAGCAGATCTCATATCTACCTAGGGAGATATAACTCATATCTCCCGTGGGAGTTATGAGTACGCTTTCATGCCTTGTATCTACGACGATAATAGTAAATATCATACTACTAAAAAATAAAAGCATCGTCAAATCAAATCAAAATAAATAAACGTCAGTTCATGAAATTCCGGCGGTTAGATTTAAAAAAAACTCATAGTTACCATGCAAATACATATTGCAGATCGACATACTGAATATTTTTATGAATTACTAATATTCAACTAAAAAATAAAATATTGTATGCACCTCGGGAGATATTCATGTTCTTTACCCTCGGTTGACTTATAAACCTCGGGCCAGAGGCCCTTGGTTTGTAACCCTGTCAACCTCGGGAGAAAAACATTCCATATCTCCCTTAATGCATAAATATCTATTCTTTCATTTTTTTACAACAGTTTATTCCAAGCATTATAATTATCAGGTTTATATGTTTTACCCAATGTCTTCGCGTTTAAATCATTAATATACTTGGATCAATGGATCTTTACGTGTATGTCATTATTCACAGTTGTCTGATACAATATACGCTAGGGATTCCACCAGTGGCGTAGTCGAAACAAATTGCGCATGGAACAAATAAACAACATACTGAAATTAGTCTAATAGTCCGTGACATATAAATCATTAAAACAGCAGTATGAGATGTATACGCCTTTCTAGTGACCGAATACGAAACGATTGGTCTGTCGGGCCGCATTTGGCCGGAAGGTAAACAAATCAAATTCTTTATGAGGCCAACATTCCTTCATAATTTTGACGTTTTAAACGTCAGTAAACTTTGGACTGGGCGCGAGGAGTGACAGATCTCAACGGAGTTGTAGCGAGAAGTGCAAGCTAAAACGTGATGATCTTAGAAACCTGTTGAGGCTACACTCCCGGTTTTGTTTGTGTGCGATTTGAAATGGGCGTTCACATATTATCCGTCAATTTCAATCTGAGTGGTTAGGAAGCGGGCCGCGCACCGAGCATCCAAGCGAGAGGAACAAACAATTTCCCGAGTATAATCGGAGACAAAAATTGGGCGGTTTTTAGCAGTCTAGAGAAGGTCGTCATTCGGCTCGTACGCCTGTCGCCAGACACGTGCGAGCCTCCCGCAGGGAACGCACACCGTATTATACCGATGGCCTTCTCCCGCCCTACGCCCATCCATTTGCCAGTGCGCAACTACTCTAGTTGAGATTGATGGATTATACTTCTTGCCTTATTTAAGAAAACACAAACGTGAAATGATCTGGATATATATTTATGTGCAAAGGAAGAGGATAGAGAATGAATCGTCGTCAAAATATTTTAACTTGTAATTTATCGCACTCTCTCGTCTCCGATTGGCGTTTGACGATCCCGACATGCATCTTTCTGGTCCACGTGGACTCGCCGGCCTCGCTATCATAATAAACAAACAAATAAAGAAATTCAATACTCTGGTTTCGGAGCCGACATTCGGGAATGGAAATATATACATTATAATTGATTTGCCTGAAAATAGTTTAGTGGGCTTAGTAGTTTGGTAAACTATTTTCACCTAAAAATATGAAATAACAATATTTATTTGACGAATGAAAGATATTTGTCATCAAAAGAATCGGATGATAGCGTTTAAAGTGTCAAAATTATGAAACATGAAAATAAATTATACATTGTTCAAATTCTAATAATCTTTATCAACAGTTTCCTTAAAAACCAATGAGATTTCGAAAAAAATTGTTTTTGCATTTTTCATATACGAAAAATTATAGGAAAACCCAAAAAAAGGTAAACAGCACTTTCAGTATGGGAAATTAGTTTTTGAGATACAGCACGCACAAATAGACGCACACACGCAGTAAGGGAAAGTATTGTGTTAGTGAAAAATGTTTTCATTTTTACTTTCTGCGTTACGAAGTACGAGAAAGTATTGAGATCGTGAAAATTTTTTCAAAAATTTTTTCCACGGAAATATCCGTTTTGGGGTCCCTAGATGCCATTTCAACAATTTCTGAAAAAAAAATTGTGTCGGTGTGTGTGTGTATCTTGTGTGTGTGTGTGTTTTGTGTGTGTGTGTGTGTGTGTGTGTGTGTGTGTGTGTGTTGTGTGTGTGTACAAATATTGAAGACAACAAAGAAATGAATTCTTGAAAATATTTTTCATAAAATCATTGTTATTCGAGAAAAAAATTTATTAATTTTTTTTCATTTTTGGTTTATAATTATGAAATGATAATAGTTACAGCAAATTTATGTTAATAATAATTATAGAGAATGCCAAAATGAAAAACCTATAAAGAATAAGTTTTTTTAGAAATCTCTTTCATTTTTGAGTAAACTGACTATTAGGATTTGAAGTAAAATTTGTCATTTTCATCTTTCCTAATTTTGACGTTTTAAACGTCAGTTTCATCCGAGTGTACGACACGTTCGATGTACATTTAAAATATGATTTAAATTGAAAATAACCAATGAACGTATGAATATTATACGATCAAATCGGGGAAAGTAACTTGATTGTCACAATAGGCCTTTTTTTTAGAAAAAGTTGAAATCGTTTTTAGGGACCTCAAAACGGATAGTATCGTTAAATAATTTTTGAAAAAAATTTCACAATCCAATCCTTTCCCGTACTTCGCAACGGATAAAGAAAAAAGAAAGTTTGACCAGTCAAAATTACTATACCATAATTACTCATTTTCTGCTAGTGTCCTCTTTACTTATATAAAAAGAAAATAGTCTGTGCCTAAAAAATAATACCAAGAAAATATGTAAAAATGAACGATTACCTTCCAGTTTCCGTGAGAATTTAAATAAATCTTTTTATATTGAGTCAGTAGTCATCGCTCATATTATCAACGCAACCAATGGTGTCAAAATTAAATCTCAATTGTTAACATTCATTGACGTTAAAAATTAATTTCATTATGTTTGCAGCTGTGATGATCCAGCAAATTTTCTTAATTTTGAAACCAATTGCGGTATGTAATGATGGTAATAAATAATAACATAAATAATATTAAAAAAGCACTTTATTGATACATATCATGTCAATCCCATTAAATTCATGGTTATTGGAATATACGCAATTAGTCCCGCAAGAAAAAGTTTAAGGGTAATTTTCTTAAGGGGCTACAGAGTATAATATAACATTTTATCCAAAATCGTCTGCAATTGCATTAAATTGAAATAATGTTTATAAAATTTTGACAAGAAATATTAACGTACGTCGTTTCAATTTGAATTATTTTAAAAATCTTACGAAGGATCTAATCATTACGTGAGTCCGAGTTATTCTCTTACAAGTGGGGGTAATGAACAACATTACTTCCATCAAATAACCATAGTAATTCGCTTATTACACACAATTTTTAATAAATTATGTTCTGTTCTTCTACAGAACCAAATCACAAATTGTGAATTTCTTATTATTGGAGCAAAATGTTACGGTTTAAAATTTATTTTTCTTGCAATGCCAATAGTGGTAGCATATATTTTCGATAAAAGTCTTCCAACTTCGGAGTCATGGCATGCCAAAAATTATCATCTTTTTCTATCTGAAAACAAAAAATCCTTTTCTATAATCACTATACACACATATTAAAAAAATACATTTATTCGGTATAATAATTGTAGATATTTCTTACCTCCTGACATGTAATCTCTAATGGTGTCCATACAACAAAGTAGCATATCCTACTTCCTGTGAGTGCTAACTGACCTTGTATTTGGTAGAAGTAGTCATGTGTCCTTTTCAAGATTACATTATCTCCGTCCAGCAATAAATATGGCACAACTTTTCTTCTAGCTGCCTCTTTGGGGGTAATTTTTAAGTTTGCCAGTTTTAATGGACATTTAATTTCAATGATGGCATTTTCTCCAACTAGTCCATCGGGACTAGCTCCAAGAAACGGCAACGCAGCGGAAACAAATAGTCCACAACTTTCTATTTTATGACCAAACGTCTCTGTAATTTTTTTTTTTTGCTATTTCTTCGTGGTCTTGACTCCAATTGGTAGCAGCATTTCCAGAGAAATTGGAAAAAATCAGCCTCTGTGCTACTTTGTTTCCATCTGTACCTTGTCGCTTCTTACATACACATCCAAAATTTGACGCCGTTAACCGCAGACTTCTCTCTTTCTTCCACATTGTGTTGTTACTGTGGCCAACAGTTTCCCTTTCTAAACAAACTAACTCCTCCTGTGTTTTGGTCAAATACTCCATGATTAAAGATTTCTTTTCTTCCAGTTCTTCAATCGGAACTACGTCCATCATTCCGTAATCCTCATCAGCCTGTCCTGCCGTTACTTTTTTTTCTACGTCGAGTAGAAAAGTGTTTTGACTGTGCGTGAGTGTGCGAGTGAGTTGTCTTTAAACTTGTTATTTTGGAGGATTGTGCCCGTCCATAGTTTACTAGTTTCCATATCATAATTTTCAGCGCATATAATGACGAATATGGAATAAAAAAATATGATTATATTATGAATGGAACTGGCTGCTAATGTTCGTGGAGACTCCACAGCGAAGTATCCGATTACAGAACGCGTCTCAAACATGAATCACTGGCGACGGGCGGAGCTTCTCTACGATGCGTACCACATATCACAATTGATTTCAGTGGAATTATCCACAATATTTGAATTTGTTTTTCACGTTTATCACCTTTATTTGTTGACATTTTTTTTTTACATTTTTTTGTTGGAGTTGACAACTGCAATATGTGTGTCACGGGTCGAAATTTTTTATTTTTTCAAAATGTTACTTTTATTTAAGGCCTTTTTGATGATAAAAAAAAACATCATCACCACATATCTGAAAACGTTTTTTTAATAATTCTAACGTGAAAATCGAAAGTTCATATTCAAAAATGGGGCTTAAAAATTGAAAACAAATATATCAAGGCGGGCCGTGAACGGTAACGAAAATATACCAAGCTTTTCGTTCCCGGAAATTCGTTATTAGTTGTGTATGTGAACATGCGAATCATAACATTTCACTTTTGGTTCCCGTTTTGGCACCCTCGTCTAAGTCTTGAGTTTTTGATTTCTTCCGGGGTCTAGATTTTCCAGGGGTAGAAAGCAATTGATTTCTCTCACTCGCAAATTTAATACTGGAGATAGTCCGTAAACTTATTTTTAAAGCATCAGCAACTCTATATCAAACGATGTAATATTAATAATCAGGTAATTAGACAACAAAGAAATTTCCTCTTGGACAGCATTCAGCGAAATTAAAGGATCGTCGTTTTCATTGTCTGCTATAAAATAGGCCTTAAGATTGACCATGGTATTCCCTGCCTGAGAATTTAGACGTTTACCTGTCATTTTGAGGTTAGGCCAAGCGATACCGCTGATTGTTTTCCAAGTTCTAACTAATCACGAAGAAATGTTTATCACGATGTGTTTGTTACGACTCAAAATGTACTGTATAGGTTGTAAATTCGAACAAATATTCAAAAACGAACACAAAACAGAAAATATTGCTTATTGCGCCGCCACTGCAGTTACAAATCGCGAAATGACTTACGGACCAAGGTTTTGTCTTTGTTCAATGTATGGATTTACCAAGTGCCGTACGTCCTCGCCTTGGACCATATACGTACCATATTATTGCGTCTAATTTAACTTATCATCGAGGGAGTAAACACATGAAAATATTGTCGGAACCATGTTCGGCTACCTATGACGTGCACGCGAAGATCCATTGATCAGACTCTAACACTTGTTTTTTTCCTTCTACTACTTTGATAATAATTGCTACTGCCTATATCGCCTTTTTCACTTAAATTGTATTGCTAAATTTAAAAAAAAAACAATCTGGCAACACTGTCCATATAGTTTGAGCGAGGCTTCATTCAGAAATGATGCTGCAATTGTAAATCAGTGCTGTTCTTAAAAATTAAATCTCAACTGTGGTGAAAACTTAAACCGTCTGATTGTTTCCAAAATGAAACAAATAATTTTCAATTTGATTAATTAAAACACTTGGTTTTGTTTCACTGATTTTATTTGTCTCTCCGACTAGTTTCAACCTTAGGTAATTCTCAAGGAGATATGTACAAAATTAATATGGACTGGTATTTATACAGGAATTTAAAATCAGGTAATAAGGGCCGTCGAAATGGGGGAGTTCCAGATATCTTCGATGTTATTAAGCGTTGTTTTTCCACGTTTTCTTGCCTTGTTAATTTCGAGGCCCTCTCGCAGATTCAAATGCCGTCCCTTATTACCTGAATACAAAATTCGGAAATTGTTGTCACTAAAAAAATGGTTACATTCAATACAATCTTGTGAGAGACCTGTAGAAATTTTATTATTTAATATTGACTTCTTGTGTTCATTTAATCTGATTTTGAAATTTCTACCCGTCTGTCCTATATACACACACTCACAATCCCCGCACTTGATCTCATATATACCGCACTTTTCTAGTTTATTTACTTCTGATTTGTTGTTCACTAGAAGTTTGTGTAAATTGATTCGATTGGGCATTATAATATTAAACTCATACCCCTTAAGGTTATTCTTAAAATTTTGTGATACATTGTTAACAAATTCCAACTTGTACCATTTTTTTGTTTCTATTTTAATTTGTGCATACAAATATTTTTGTGGCTGTTTATTGTGGCGAATTTATCTTTTACTTTTGTACTGTAACCATTATTAAATGCTATTGTTTTTATTGTTTTTAGTTCTTCGTTAAAATTATTTTCGGTGAGAGGAATATGTATTAGTATATGGATTAGAGAGTGGAAAGTGCTGTATTTAATTTGGTAATGGGTGTTAGAAGAATTTGGAATAATGGTATCTGTGAAGCTGTCTTTTCTATAAATTTTAAATTCTAATTTATTGTTTATTTTCGTTATAGTTAGATCAAGAAAGTTTAAACCGTTGTTGATTTCTATTTCTGTGGTAAATTGAATATTTTTATTGATTGTATTAATAAATTGTGAAAATGAATTTAGTTGTCGTGTTGTTCCAGTCCAGATGCAAAAAATATCATCAATAAAATATATTTGAAGTAAATAAATATTGTTCGAAATTGGCCATCAAAATTTCTGTTAGAAGGGGGGATAAGGGCGAACCCATTGGTAAACCGTCAGTTTGACTATAAATTTTATTATTAAATTTGAAATAGTTTTGGTCTGTGCATATGTTAACTAATTTTTTCATTTCTGTTTTATGTGTGTCAGGATGGTCAGTGTTATTTATCAGGTTATCTATAATTGTTTTTAATTGGTTTGTTGGGATTGACGTGAAAAGGCTTTTAACGTCGAAAACGGAAAAACCACGCTTAATAACATCGAAGATATCTGGAACTCCCCCAGTTCGACGGCCCTTATTACCTGATTTTAAATTCCTGTATAAATACCAGTCGCTGTTAATTTTGTACATATCTCCTTGAGAGTGACCTAAGGTCGAAACTAGTCGGAGAGACAAATAAAATCAGTGAAACAAAACCAAGTGTTTCAATTAATCAAATTATATAATTATGTTTCACCACGGGTTAAGTGAGAAATTAATTAATCATAAAATAATTTTCAGTAGTATTCCGATTGGTGATGTAAAACGGATCACAAGCTCATGGTATTTGGTCTTATAAGTTAAAAAATAGGTCTTCGACTAAGGTTTTACGTTATCATTCACTACCAACTACGCCAAAGTAAAGAGTTAACTTTAATTTAGTAATATTTCTTTTTACAATTAATATTTCAATAATATTTTGTAAACCGATATTTAAATGACACTGGTACTTTCGACAATTACAGACGAATAGATATACATTATTACATTGTTTTGATATTCGATCGAGGAAAAAGTCGACTTTAAATTTGGAACCATTAGATATTGTTTTTATTAGCACATTCACGAAGGTATAACATAAATTTCAATTGTATAAAACTTAACCATTGTTTAAGGAATTATAGGTGTGGTAACGGTAGTTCGGATTGTCGTGGCTTCATTACTTCCAATGGTATCCCAGATGAAGTCCAAGAAAGAAATCACATTAGTGTAGACCCCTGGATTTTTCTCAGAACCACATTGTCCTCCACCGGGTATATGAGAGACGATCCCATATTGTAAATTATTAATGACCAATGGACTTCCAGCATCACCCTAGAAGTAAAAATTAAGAATTTAAATTATGGAATCCATATTGGGAGTAAAATTACTTTTTTTATGACTACATATATTTTTCTTAATAATGCTTAATTTAAATCATGCGGTATTTTGAACCGCAAAATTTAGAATAAATATCCAAGTTATATAAAACAAAGTAAAAAGTGTTTTATTATATTATTCAAAATTTATAACCAAGTAAAAGCCTCTAATATAAACAAATTTAGAGTCATTTTTAATCGCATCTTAAAGCATCTGATAATAATTTGATGTATCGTTTATTTAAGCGGGAACTATAAATTCAAAATAAATATGGGGCAAATCATAGAAATAATGAGAAGTCCATTTTATAGAAGAAGGAAACTATTTGTTTTTGAACATTAAATATTGTTTCCCCATCAGAACACCTACAGACCGGTTTCGACTTTTCAGGTCTCATCAGTGTAGTTAGTTGTTGATGGGGAAACGGAGATTACATTATTATTGTTATATTTGCCGCCGTGGGCAATGTCCATATCTTGTCGGTGTTAAAGCCACCCGGATTTGGTTCAGTACAGCATTCAGGCAATAGATTTCGCCACTGGCGTTTCTACCTATTTGTTTTTGCTTTTTTTATAAAATGAATATTTTGCGGTTTGAATTATGGTCAGTTCAATGTAACAAATACTTTTTCCGTTGGTTCATATTTATTTATAATTGAGCAATGAAATAAAACTACACGTAATTTAAACATATGTGGTTAGGCGATATCCCTTAATCTTTACAGTAGAACAGAAAACACAAAAAAATCAAAAATAAATCCGCTATTTGTATATTTCGCAATATGAACTGTTTGTAAAAAAGCTGTTTTGAATTTAATTGTTTTATTGTGGAGTATGGCGCCCCACCATCGTAGAGTGCAATTTAAATTCAACCATACATACCTTTTTTCTGGTGGTTTATATTATTCAAGTTTTCTCAGGAATGAAAATATAATTCAAACTCTATTTAACAAAACAGGGTTATCTATTTTACAAGAGAAGCATACGCAAATATCGATTTTGTTTTTCTTGTAAAATTGACATTAGCAAAAACTCTATTTTAAGTTTAATTGGTCAGTTTGTAAAGTGTAAGCCGCAGAATTTTGTTTCTAAGTTGGCCATGCCGGATAGAGAGAAACATAGCAGTCATGTCTGTAATTCATTTTTTTAAACTATTTCATTTGTCTCACTGCCCACTCTGAAATAAAATTGTGTGGTTCACACGATATAATAACGCCGTAACTCTAGCCACAAACACTTTTTACGAGTGGTTCTTCTTTCCCTCAGTTATTCCGCGAAAGAACAAGAAATTTCAATCGAACATGAACAAAAGTTTGTAGCATTAGCAGCATTACGAAGAATAGTAAGTGGGACCTATACTGGAATTAAAACGCATGAAAAAAAAAACACAGGGTTTCTACATGACTTCCATTTTGCATGGGAATTAAAAACAAATGTGGAAATTCATGTTTTTGAAACTGCTTTGTTCAGTTTATATTAAAGAAACCCGGCAAACCACAGGTCAATTAGCATGACAAGTGCCTCTAGATTCCAAGAAAAAATTGAGACCGAAGAACACCTCGTGGAGTTACACGCCTCCTTTATTCCTTCTGGATTGTCCACTCACACAATTGATTTATTTAAGAGGAGTCTGTCGCCAAAACCGGTAGAACGGTTCGACAGTAACACTACCCTTTATAAATTCGGATTCGATTATATCATTTTTCTTTTTTGCAAAAACACAAAAATACCCTTTCAAAATAAATCCCTAATATTGTATTAACGTACGGATATGTATAAATAACTAATTTCATAACGCAAATATTAACAAACTCATTCATTCCAAACTTGAATTCCTACGCTCGTAAATGCTCTTATGAAACTTGTGTTTCAATATAGTATTTCTGTCGTCGGATTGTAATTAAATATCTTAATTTTAGAGACGAACACCACTGATATGGGCGGAGCAACAAGATAGCGGGCCGCAGTGTGCGGCGAAAAGAGAAAATAATTCCAGCCCCACATTTATCACTGAAACACTGTCGCACGTTAACATATAAATAAAATTGGTTTTCCAATTAAAAAAAACATAATTCTTATGTCTGACGAAAGAGAACGTATTAGGCTACTGAACCTACTAATTTATTTTAATATTGTAACTTTATTTACTGTGTTAACTTTAATGAAAAAAAAATAAGCCTATTATTGGGCACTTTTTTCAATATCAATCTTGTTATAAAAAATACTCTGAGGTGAAATTGGATAAAAACAATTAGTAGATCCCTTACTAGACCATAACAGCTTCTACTCGGTCAAAACCCAAATCGAATATACTTAACCATTTAGCTTCAATTTATGTTAACAAATCACATGCATTTACATATAGTTTTCTAATACTCCCAACGCTCTTAATAGTATCAGCCGACCATTTACAATATAATCGATTTTTTATACTGTTAATGCGGGTTTTGACTTATTTCTGCTATTTTTATAAATAATACAAATTTTCCTTTCCGACGTAAAATATTAGTTAAAATATAATTACCTTGCAAACATCTCTTTTACCGGTAACAAATCCTGCGCAGATCATCCTCTTGGTAATAAAAGCTCCACTTAAGCTCTGACACGTCTTTCTAGACATCGTATAAACTTCAATAACTCTCAATAAATTTGTATGCGACAGCGTGTCCGAAGCTCCCCATCCTGCAACTATTGCAGAAACACCAACAGGCACTGTTGCAGTTTCGCTGGGTAAATCAATGGCTAGAATTGAATTGTTGTTGTACTCTAGAGGCGTCGCCATTCTCAGCAAGGCTATATTATTTTCGAATGAAGTCGAATTAAAATCTGGATGCTCGTAGGCCCTTTGAACTGAAACGACAACTCCTCCAGCCCTTTGGTTTGCTGAGCCAGCACGGATGGTTAGGGGAACGTCGAAGGGGTATTTATTCAGGCCAGTAATGCAGTTTGCCGCAGTCAGGATCCAGTATGGTTCAATAATGGAGCCACTGCACAATGGCAATCCGGATTTGTGGACCGAAACTTGATAGGGTCGCCTGCTTATATTTTCGATGGTTCCACCTTTTACTCGGGTGTCTATAAGTACTGTTCCTGAAAATGTATATTACATGTAAAAAATAATAATAATAATATGCTAGAATAAATATTTAGATTTTGTTTGTATAAAGCATACAAGCAAGTATTAGCAGAAAAGATTGCTTTATAACAATTCACAGAAAAACTTCCTTCTGAATATGCAGATTTATGCAAACCAGTAAACCTGAATTAATTGTTAACGGTAGACGCCTTTTTAAATTGTTGAGAAATATATAATTACATTGAGAACAAAATCATAAATGTGTAGTGTGGTATACAAAAAGTTGTTGGTAAATTCAGCCCAAGTAAAATCGTCCTATACGCTCATTCAAATCGGACGGTTTTCGGCAAAAATAATAACTGATGATTAGAATTTTTTCTTTTAATTATGTAGACGCATTCTACACATGAAATAATGGAAGTCATGTTTCGCGAAAAAAATTGAGATTTTTCTTGAAGAAGATATTCACGGTTGTAAATTGCAACGTCGGTCATACGCTATCGTTTCCTTTGTGTACGTATGTATACCGGTTGTTCATCAATGCCCCGCATTTATTGTGCCTTATATCGGGTGTGTATAAATTGGCGGATAATCTTCACGTGCGACATTCTTCCTATTCTCTCAAGCCACATAGGCCAACAAGAGTCATTTAAAAGAAATGTACATCAGGCAACATAGCACTCACGAGCTGCCCTGTTCTTAAAAATCAGTGTCAGAGTAGAAGGTAATTGCATTGTATGTATATATCTAGTATGTCAGCGCAATGTAAATTTTTGAGGCCAAAAATTGGGTTTCGAAATACACCAAGAGAGCGCGTAAGCATTTACACATTGAAAAACGTGAGTAGCGTCTGATATAGTCGGGCCGCTGAGAGCTGCCTGTGACTCATCGCTTAAAATCGCATGAATCAAGATTTAAGTAAACGTACATTGTCCGTAAGAAAATTTGGTGCCGCGCTGATTTTCATTGGCGGGATATTTAAAAATTCTCACGCAAACTTTTTACGGTTATGTTATTTGACGTGGCGCTCGCGTGTTTTGTGTGTTTATACGAAGCGTGCCAATGCGATGCAAGAGTCATGCGTAAGCTTAGACCTACGTTTACGCTGCCCTATTCTTTAACACGCAGATACACGTTTCGTCTTTTATTTCATACTGTTTCGTACATGATAGAAAAAGATAGATATAAAATGCAAAGCAATTCTTAGTACGAAAATGCATGAGTCACCATCAGCTCTCAACGGATGAACCATATGTGTTGCATACTTGAAAATTATTATTCATTTTAGAATAAATTTTTGAATTATTCGATCCGTATAGGAAATACAAGGCCACCGTCTGTACCGAAATTCTTCCGAGGACGCGTAGTGTAATGTAAACAAAAATCGAGAAACCGCACCGCATAATATATTTTAATATTGAAAATATTCTTCATTCAGATAAACTACAATATTGAAATATATGTAGATAGAATTCATTAGAGGAAAGAAAAAATAATATTTACTTTCTCCGTATAAAGTACGCAAATGTATTGAAAATATCGTGATCGTGAAAATATTTAAAAACAGTAAAAAAGTTCCTCTTTGATTTCCCTAGAAAATTTTTTTAGGTGCTGAACTGAATATATTTTGGTAAATTTTCGTTCACCGGAAGTGGGCGTTTATCTTGACCGTGTTTACTTTATTTCTGATATTTTTTATAGGTATATGAAAAATATTAGAAAATTATTTTGAAAAATGCAGAAAGTAACAATACAAAGTTGAAATCTTTCATTATAAATAGATTTTGTAAACTTTTTTATTTATGAAAAAAAAAAATATAAATCAACTACGGCATTTTCAGGATAAGCCACAGCAGGATTTAAGTTTTTTGTCAATAATTATTAAATCATAAACGTTACATCAAATTTAGTTCAATATAGATAATACCAAAATGGAAAATTTAGAATAAGAATATTTCGAAATCTTACGAGTTTTTGAAAAAAATAATGAATAGGAAAAATATCATCATAAACCCTTTATCATTATATTTTATTTACCTCTTTTGTTCTATAATAAGCGATATGCAGATGGTGAAGCTCGAATTAGAAATACCCTTCATATAACAATTAAAAGTTTTTTTAACTGCCGTTCTGCGTTTAACCATGAGTAACTTGATATAGAGTTTACGGTTAAACTTGGTTTAAGGAACTATTGAACAACTGGTCCTGCTGTTATAAGCTTTCAATGAAAATTTCTTTTCCATTTTGAACATTACAAATAAGCAATTATTTAATTTTTTTTTAAATATTACTTCCATATTTTGAAGTTTTGATAATACAAACGCTTTTTATGATATTTTTCATATTTATCGTTTTTTCTCAAAAACTAGTGAGAAGTTAAAAAATAACATATTCTATAAATTATTATTTTTGACATTATCTGTAGATGGTGATAATTCTAATTTCATGTAACTCTCATAGTTCCATGAGAAAATATCACAAATATTTGTAATTATTTCATTTTTGTCTAAAATTAAATAAAATTTGAACCATATTTGTTACAAGTATCCGGACCAACATACCGTCAGACTAACAAACAGAAACGTGTGGAAAATGGTCTCGAAAATGCACATTTCCGTTGAAATTTAGACTAAAAATGGTTTTAAACTTTTAAAACTATATATAAAAACTTATTGTACATAATTTTACCTACTCTCACTTTGTAATTCATAAATTAAACAGTTTCCATTTAGCGTAATTGACTCAATATGTAATAATGCAATGTAATGTGAATATTCAACCATTCAACGTACCTCAAAACGGTTACTAAGAAAAATGAAATCATTTTCATTACAATACTTTCCCGCATTTGTACAAAAATTAAAAATTTCCTTTCTTTCAAGAAATTTTCAACTGATTATTATTCCGCGTTATAATACATAAATTAGCCCTATTTAATCAACTTTGTATCTCTTAAGATAACCGAAATCGCCAGAGCACCTTTCTAAAAATGATAAGCCCGCAGCTCACTAAATTCCCTTTTATATAGGGATTTTCAAAAGTAAATCGTGTATTGAAATACTGATATTTGTATAAATCATTGAGAAATTTGAAAATTAACCCGACACTGCGCAATGTAGCAGATCTAATACGTCTCTATTTAAACGCGAAAATATAATTCACTGAACCATATTTTTCTATTGCGAGACTTTTATTACGTCCAATGATCAATTATGTTTATTATGCCATCTATACCGGCGTTCCTAGTAACGCGGGTGTCTGCTATTTGGTTATGTTTACTTGTTGATGCATGATAGTATGTTAAGTGCTGCTAAATATATGATAAAAGATATTCCAAAAATACATTATTATCACAAAATAAATACGAGTCAAAATATTAAATTGAAGGTTAGTATATTACATTTATAATTATATTTCAACGATACAATTATGATTTGGAAGAAAAATTATCGTACAAAAAGAGATGTATCATATATGATACACTGTGCTTGAGTGGAGCATTTATATTGTAGATAATATTATTTCTTCAATGGCCAATAATTTGAAGATATAATACACAAAAGCAGTTGGAAGATATAATTGCAAATTTATCAGAAAGTGAAGACAATTTTGACAACGAAGATGATAGTGATGATGAAGAATTAGTTATGGATCAAGAAATGACGAATTCTATATTGAATATGCCTATCAAATTCGATGATGGTTTCTTGCTTGAAAATCAAAATAACTTTGATAGTATCAGAGAGACTGAAGAAGAAGAAGTTCAAAGATATTAAGAAGAGCTAGTAGAGGAAGAAAATCAAGCTGAAGAATTAGAGAATTTTGAGGAAATAAGGGACCCCAAAAAAGAAGCGAAGGAATTGAAAGATAGGTATAGAAATATTTTATGGCGAAAGAGAAATTTGAATATCACTGAAGATGCTTTCAAATTTAATGGAGATTCAAGTTTAACAGCGAATATTAAGAATTTAAGTACTCCCTTGGCCTTCTTTATGTATTTCTTTGACAAAGAGCTCATGTCAATAATAGTAAGTGAATCTAATTTATTTTCTGTGCACCTAAAGGCCAGTAGACCTGCTGATATAACCAAGGAGGATATCAGCCAATATATTGGCATTTGTATTTGTATGACTTTGGTTCATATGCCTGATGTAAGGAGTTACTGGTCATCCACACTAGGTTTTGACAAGATTAGAGAAACCATGAGTTACAATAAATTTGTTAAAATTAGGCGCTGTCTTCATTTTAATGATAATGCAAAGATGAAGCCAAGAGATCATCCGGATCATGACAGGTTGCATAAATTACGTCCAGTAATAAATAAATGAAATGATAGGTTTCAATCTGTTCCACTACAACAATATTTATGTGTAGATGTGTAATGAAAGTGCAACGAAAAGTAAGCATTACATAAAACAATATCTACTAATGAAGCCTTACAAATGGGGATACAAACTATATGTGCTTTGTAGAATATATGTAATTTCCTATTAATTAAATTTGTACTGGTGATGAAAACAGCCCTAGTATAGAAAAATTGAAGAGCCCGATTTAGGTTCGAGTGCCAATATTGTGATATGTTTATGCAAAAATATACCTCATGACCAGAATTACAGAATATACTTTGATAATTTCTATACCTCAATTCCATTAGCTGTTTGTTTAGCAAAAGTTGGAATTCTTTGCCTTGGAACTGTGAGGACAAGAATTCCGAACTGCAAAATGCCGAATGACAAAGATATGGCAAAGCAACTCCGTGGGACTTCAGAAGAGTTTGCAGCTAACATTGAGGGGGTAGAAATTTCAACAAGTAGTGACACTTTTATCGTCCTTCACTGGAGAGTTACCTTTCTCACAGGTAAAAAAGAAAAGAAACACATCGATATTTCATGTCACTATCTTGTAAAAGAGTATAACCGGCATATGGGTGGCGTTGACCTTCTTGACGGACTGATTGGGCGCTACAAGATAATAATTTCGTGCTGAAATTGCTCATTGTTTCTGCATCCCAGAAACTCAAATTCCAAGTAAAACAGGAAGGCCATGTGACTTAGAAAGAACCATTCAAGTCAAAAAGAAACGTTCTGCTACAACTGCACATGTACCCCCAAAAGATGTAAGCCAGGATTCCTATAATCATTGGCCAATTTATGAAGAAAAAAGACAACGTTGCAAAATGCCGGAATGTAAATCATTTTCATTTATAAAATGTTCAAAGTATGGTTTGCACTTATGCCTTAATAAAAATAATAATTGTTTCGTTCAATTTCATACTAAATAAGATCTGTCTATTTTATTGCCACTTAAGCACAATGTAGCAGATATGATACATCCATATTTTTTTAAATAAATAAATAATAATGTTTTATCATTTATTTTCCAGGAAAACTCTTTTTCATTTTGTGTTCTCTCTTTTTCTAAAAATAATCCTATTTCTTCACAGAGCTCATAAATCCCATTCAGAACTTTTCCTCGATAACCAACGTACCTCTGTGTGGTACAAAAGTGATTTAAATTTGGCACCAACTTCATCGCATAAAACTTTGAATAATCTCGAGTTCACAATTTTCACTAGGTCGCTCAACGTGCTTAGCAAATCTGGTGGAAGTGTCTTAACAGATAAAACTTGAGGAGCAACTTGTTTCACTAGTGCTTGGAATCCAGAAAGAACACACATGATGTAAGTACAAACGCCAACCAGCTTTGACTAGCAAAGTTCGTTTTCCTTAATAAACTGTTTTAACGTTTCGAATACGTCCTCGTCTTGAGTAGTGGTGGGCAAAGATTTGCAGAATAGGTATTCATCTTTTTCATGGTCATCTTTAATATACGGAGTATATACCAGTAATAGTGAACACGAAGCTACACCCGTAGACTTGTCTAATTGCAGCGCAAACATAAGACTTTCTTTAGCTTCAGAAATAACGGTTGCCAAAATATCGTTACTCATGCCTGAAATGCGACTTTGAACTGTTATATTTGACAGTGATATTTGTTTAATCTTGGCAACATGTTGCTCACCAATAACGAGCAATACTGTATTACACAAACAAGGTTTAGGTTTGATGTGATCCTCTCATATAGTGTGCGGTTTTTTGTTCATAGCTGTTATGTTCCCACTAACCGCGGCTACACAGGTGAAGGGGGCGGCAAATGATAGTCTTCCGTAACTTAAGTTCTGGTTTATTCTGGAACCCAAAATTGTACATCCTGATTCTATAGCTCGGTAAAACATACTGCCCTGCTATTTTTGCATTGTTGCCGTAATTCCGCGCATGATCTCTTTTGCTGGCGCACAATACATTACATCATTCTCCCCTAAATAAACTAATTTTACCCTCAATAAACTAACAACCCTCAATCCTTATAACTAATTATTCTCTTTCTAGGCCGCAAAATACGCTCCTCACTACCCGGCCGTTTAACATTTTCACGCGTTGATACTGACGCAGAATCCGCACTTTCCTGCACAGACACTGACAGTTCGTTGGCTCGCGTATTTGCTGGTTCCTCTTCTCGTACAGTATTGTCCATTATAACGTTGGCTTCCTTATCTTTCTCTTCTGAAACGCCAATTGGTACATTTGTATAGCCCAATATTTGATTAATATGGCGTCTCCATCGCTTGTTAATTTCCGCAATTTCAATCAAATATGTGCGCGCGCCTAACCTTTTTACAAATTTTCCTCTAATCCAAGACGGTTTTAAATTACGATAATCGCGCACAGATACTAAATCATTAACTGAAAATGCTCGGTTAGACTTTCCTGAGTAATATTCACATTGTTTTCTCTGTTTACGTTCGACGTTTTCGCGCAATGACTCATTTCTCAATTTATTTTCAACTTTTTTGTTCGGGTATAATAAATCCAGTCGATTTCGTAACGATCTGCCCAACAATAACACAGCAGGGGATCGCCCAGTTGTACAATGTGGAGTATTTCTATAATCTAATAAAAATTGATTTAACACTAGCTGCAAATTGTTTTTATCACTTTTATGGACGGCTCTCATAATTGCATTTTTAATAGTTTTTACGCTATTTTCAGCGGCTCCATTAGACGCCGGATGATACGGTGAAATGAACTTGTTATGTATGCCATTCCTGGATAAAAATGATAGAAACATTTCTGACTGAAATTGGCATCCGTTATCTGATACAATCATCTTAGGTAAACCAAATCTAGCAAATAAACTCCTCAATATATTAATTGTATTTTCCGCCGTGATATTACTAACTACTACCGCTTCTACCCACTTAGAATAGGCGTCCACCACTACTAGTATACTTTTATTAAAAATAGGACCTGCGAAGTCTATGTGCAGGCGATTCCACGCCTCTTCGGGAAAATCCCATGGAACCAGACTGGCTTTCTGAAGATTGTTTCTAAAGGGAAGGCAATTTTCGCAAGACTTTATTAGATTTTGTATTTCCAAATTCAGTTTAGGCCACCACACGTATGAACGGGCTAAACTTTTAGTTTTTACTATCCCCATGTATGATTTATGAAGCTCCTGTAAAATACGGGCCCTCAATGATTTCGGTATAACCACTCGATATCCAAATAGTAAGCAGTTATTTTCTTGACTTAGTTAATTTCTTTTTAAAAAATATGGTTCCAATTCATTTCTTACCTTTTTCGGCCAACCCTCTTTTACGTACTTTAAAATTAACCCTAAGGTGGTGTCTTTTTCCGTTTCTGCTGCAATTTCTGTAGCATCAATTGGGAGTTTATCATTATTACCTATATAATTTAAATAAGACAAATTATCCTGATCATCGTTTTCATCTAAAACTTCCCTAGTTGGTAGACGCGACAGAAAATCAGCACTGTTATCCGTAGATTTTACGTATTTAATTCCGTATGAATAATTACTTAATAACCACGCCCATCTTTGTAATCTATTGGCGGACATGACGGGTATGCCTTCTTTCTCCCCAAAAATTTTTACCAGCGGTTTGTGATCAGTACACAAAATAAATTTCCGTTTGAAAATATACTGGTGGAACTTTTTAATGCCAAAAATAATAGCCAACCCCTCCTTTTCAATTTGAGAATATGCACGCTGACTTTTATTTAAGGTCCGGGAAGCAAACGCGATCGGTTTTTCTACTCCAGAGGGCATTATATGCGAAAGGGTCGCCCCCACCCCTACATCAGATGCATCTACAGTTAAAATTATTTTCAAAGCTGGGTCGTAGTGCACTAATGTTCTTGAACAAGTTAGAATTTGTTTTACACGCTCAAAAACTGTTTCACATTCTGGTGACCAATAAAAGTTGACATTTTTACGCAATAACATGTACAATGGTGTTAATAATGTTGCACTATTTTTGATAAATCTATTATAGTAATTAATTAAACCTAAAAATGATTTTAATTCTGATATATTTGTGGGCCGAGGTGCCTCATTTATTGCCTTCGTTTTTTCCTCGGTTGTATGCAAACCATTTTGATCAATTTCATGTCCTAAATAATTATTTTTTTTCTTAAAAAAATCACATTTGTGAGTGCTAACTGTTAACCCGCTCTCACTCAATATTTTTAAAACCCTCTTGACGTTATTCAAATGTTCACTAAATGTAGCCCCTGTTATAATAATATCGTCCAAAAAAACGGCTACATTTTGTACCCCGTCAAACAAACTTTCCATCACCTTCTGAAATTTTGCGGGCGCGCACGCTATGCCATACGGCATGCGAGTATACTTAAATAGTCCTTTGTGGGTACTAATGGTAGTCAAAATCTGTGAATTATCATTTAACGCTAATTGCTGGTATGCTGCAGTTAAATCGAGTTTTGAAAAGTAAACCCCCCCCTGCAATTTCGTATACAGTTCCTCCACCCGAGGCAGTGGGTGTTGATCTATTTCCAAAACGCGATTTATTGTGACCTTATAATCTCCACAAAGTCTCATCGTGCCATCCTTTTTTAAGATAGGTACCACAGGGGTGCCCCATGGGCTATACTCAATTGGTTTTAATACTCCTGCCTTTACCAGCCTTTTAATTTCCCTTTCCACCTTTTCTCTTATTGTAAATGGAATAGGGCGTGCTTTAAAAAATTTTGGTTCCACATCCCTCGATATATTCAAATTTATTTCACTTTTATTAAATAATCCTAGCTCATTAGAAAAAACCCCCGAGAATTCCTCATATAGCCCTTCTATTATTTTCTTAGAATTATTTGGTTCCTGGGATTGTCCCGCTGTTACACTTCTTATATGATTTAAACTCAACTTGAATTTATAGAAAAAATCTCTTCCTAATAATGGTGGTCCCATGCCTTTAATGACTAACAATATGATATCTCCTTGAATATCTCTAAACTTGCCATTTATTACAATATAACCTAATGGGTAAATTTTATTTCCATCATAATTAAGTAATATTTTATCCGACGGGCGCAACAAATAATCTTTAAAGTATTTATTTTTAAAATGGTCTGATATAACAGAGCAACTCGCCCCCGTATCCAGTTCAAATTTTACCAACGCATTGTCGACTGTTATCTCCATAAAAATAGGTTGATTCTTTATTTCATTTAAATTATGTAAGACGTCGGTGTATTCGCTATCACTGTTTAGATAATTATGTTTATAATCCTCGCGATTGATATTCCAATTACAGGTTTTGAATAAATGCCCGATTTTGCCGCACTTGTTACAACGGTAATGTTGATATTTACAATTGTTTTTGTAGTGGCCATCGAACCCGCAGACCACACATGTGACTTTACCTTGCCTTTGTTGATAGCGCTGGTCTGGTTTTTGTGGTTCACCGCTCCTTCCTCTAGGTGTCACTGTTGGTTCCGGCCCGCTAAAATTTGGATCCGCATTGCGCGGACTCCTTCCGATCCTGCTTGGAAACGCCTGTCCTCGGTCGCTCATCCGGAAAATCTCTGCCTGCGGTTCCATCTTGATGGCCATGTCGCCCATCTCGTGGTTATTTCTGCTCGCTTCTTTTTTCTGCGCCAACGCGATGGCTTCCTCGAAAGTCAAACTGGACGGATCCTCTTCAAATAATCTATCCATCACAGCTCCTCTTTCCATACCCATTATAAAACGATCACGCATTGCTGTTTCCAAAACATTGTTGTCAAACTCGCAATGCGCCGCAAGGTTACGAACTCTTGCTGCCCACTCACTAATGTTTTCTTGCTTGCCCTTATTGGAATTGTAAAATAAATAACGCTTCGCGAATGTACTTTTTACAGGCGAGAAATGCATATTTAAAATTTGCACTAATTCCTGGAACGTTTTTTTTGCTGGATCCTGCGGGACACATAAACTCGTAACCAATTGATACGCTTCTTCACTCAGGCTGTTCAGCAAAATGGCACGTTGAATTTCTGGCTTATCATTCAATTCGTTTGCAATAAAATATTGTTTCAATTGCGAACTAAAAATTGTCCAATCGCACTGCAACGTGAACTCGCGAAGTTGTCCTCTCGCACCCGCCATTTTGCACACTACACACGTGGTTTCGATAGTTCTCCGACTTGATAACACTTAATCAGTGAACGGACCTCGTCGCCAATGTTATGTTCCCACTAACCGCGGCTACACAGGTGAAGGGGGCGGCAAATGATAGTCTTCCGTAACTTAAGTTCTGGTTTATTCTGGAACCCAAAATTGTACATCCTGATTCTATAGCTCGGTAAAACATACTGCCCTGCTATTTTTGCATTGTTGCCGTAATTCCGCGCATGATCTCTTTTGCTGGCGCACAATACATTACAATAGCAATGCGATAAGCAATTTGATATGAAGCTTCAAGACACGATTCATTTTTTTTTTGCACATTTCTTGTGGAAACGTGTGAAGAGGCTTTAGCGGCGTTATTAATAAATTTGGTTTTATGACTGACGATGATCAATCCCAATCTTCTGTAGCCCTCAGAAAATCCTATTTTACCCCTCAGGGGGTAATTACCCCTAGGTTGGGAACCGCTGCACTAGATGTTCCATATTTGTTTTCATTTGCTAAATTTTGCGTATCTTATAAAACATCTGTTGCAACAGAGGGTCTTCCGGATTTCTTTTTATCCATAACAGAACCACTTTCTTCAAATTTTGCTACCAGCTTTAGATCTCAAAGTGCATGGGCTAGAGCCCTGCACAGGCCGTCTTTTAAAGACCCGGCCCGACAGTGAATATTGAAAGGCCCGGCCCGGCCCGAAGAAATAAAATGTTTTGTCGGCCCGGCCCAGCCCGGCCCGCTCGTGAATATTCAAAGCTCGGCCTGGCCCGGCCTGGCCCGGCCTGGCCCGGAATCGTTCTTTATTTTTTTCTTGCTATTATTTAAAATTTATAATAAAACAAATGAATTATTTTGTTTTGAATTATTTTATAAAAAATCATATCTCAAAAAGTTTTAAAGTGCCCATACTTTTGAAAAAAGAAATATTCTCTGTAAGGATCAGGGTATAACATATATTACTTTTAAGAAAATTAAAATGTGACTAATTGATTATTCTTTGAGATATATTTTATTTATTAAAATAACTATCGAAATATGTTTTTTTTGTTTTGGAACGTACACTCGCTCTAAAGTAACATGGATGGAAGTCGTACGTAAAAACTCAACTGGATTGCGAAAAAATTGCGACTTCTACTTCAAAAACCGTAAAGAGAAAACCAATTATCAAAGGAAACGCGTCCTGGGGAACTAGTAACTTCAGCGCAGCCACGCAAAAAGCTTAGTTACAAATCGGCAAAGCAAAACCAGAAGCAATCGCTAAACAACGAAGTTTCCGTCAAGTCAATTCAATATTGAAAAGCTAGAACCGAAGAAATGATCAGGATCATTCAATTAAGGCGCCGACTACGAGCTATTGGACCTACTTTTAAATCGAGATTTGCGGCCATCCGGCGTTTCCATTAGAGGTTTTAATTTTTTTCGTAAACCCTTACAATGAACCTGGTCTAAAACCTACAACTATCAAACAAAATTTTACACAGCTCCATTTAAGGGGGTCACTTCCTCAAAAGTAAAAACAAATAATTGTTTTCTTTTATCGTCAAATCTAATTATACACTCAATTCGGTATTAAGCAAATGCATTTTTCCGGTTAGTATCAGGCTCTTTTTGACTCTCCTGAAAAATTTACGTTTTTAAGTTTAGGTACACTTTTCTTCAAAACTATGAAAGCTATCAACACGATTTTTATTTTGTTTTCAAAGTGATATACCTACCAAAAAGGGTGAGATTATTTCCATATGTTAAAAAACATAAGTAACTCGAAAAATGTTCATGTTTTTTTTTTCATGTCGTAATTCTGAATCCAATTAATATTTTTTTTAAATTCCTCAGCCATAAATACTAATTTTTAAGGTAAGAACATGTGTGTCCAGAGAAATCGGTTTAGTGATTTTCTAGAAAAGTGTACCTAAAAATTACGTTTTTTTTAATGGAAAACGGTTGAGAAAGTGACCCCCTTCACACAATCTATTAGATATAAATCGAATGTACTAAAACTTTCTTAAACCTAAACCGTACATCGTGGATATAATATGCGTCAGCGAACACTGGCTTCTATCCGAAGAAAGAAACCACTTCGTTATCCCTAATTACGTAATTACGTAAGGTTTTTGTAAGAAGAGGACCTTTAAATTCTACTGCACCGTGATATATCATTCAATGAAATCGATTTCTAATCAATAATGTCGGAAGAGTCCGTATTATTAAAACAAAAATGTATTATCACCGCAGGTGATTTTAATATTAAGTTCGGTACCAATGACAATCTCAATTCACAATTTGAAGATTTAATCAATTCATCCGGCCTCCCCAAACTACAACGGATAACACAAGAAAATCAAATCGCATTGATAATATAGTAATCAACGATTATATCAGTAGAAACACCGTGTACGTTTCGAATATCGTTAATACCGGATTTTCCGACCATTTAGGACAAACTATAAAGGTTGAGGTATGTAATCCCGTGAGCACGACTATATTTTCCGACTATAGCCTTAACCAGTTCAAAACACCTTGATAATCTGTTGCAAATAATAAATAACAAACAATACGAAATAAAATACTGGGCTCATGAATTCGTAAATTAGAAAAAAAAAACCCAAACAATTATCCTTGGAACCCGCAATGCAGGGAAAGATGATGAAGGCAAAAGAAGAAAACTCCTTGCAACAAACTCGCGAAGCAATTAGCTTTACTCCTATATTTATTCAGAAATGTTTACGCTTCCAGAATATTTTGTTCATGAAAATGTTATAATGTGCGCATTATTTAATTTTACAGGCAGCATTATTGGGGTACATTTAACACTCAATTTCCTAAACACGCATTTGCGTGTTTAATATGGTTATTAAACACGCTAATTCGCGCTTTAATGCACAGAACGCGATTTATGATAATATTTTAATACTGATTTAATTTTTTTTCAATTGTAATTGTAATTACAACTTTATTTTCGATTTTAATTTTGATTTTGATTTTGTTTTGTTTTTTCTATTATTTTGATTTTAAAGTTGATTGTAATTTTGATTTTAATTTTCGTGAACAAAGTATAGTGTACAACTCGCATATAATGGCTATTAATCACTCAAATGATTTACCCTACTCGCCTACGGCTCGTTCTGCAAATATCGTTCTCTTGATTAATAGCCATTGTAATAACTCGTTGTACAATATACTATTAATCCAAACCCACCATGCGCTGTTCAACTCAAAAATGAACTACAGATTAATAATCTGGGGCCATTCTGCATCTTCTAAAATAATATTTGGACTGACTAAGAATCATTGGTAGAGCTAATTACAGGAATTACAATGATGAAAAGTAATCGAAATATTACCACTGCCGGATTAATGTATTCCCCAAACATTAATTTACATTAAGCAAAACATCGAGAAATTTTAATTTGGAAGAAAAATGCATAAGCAGTCCACAATAACAATCAGTAATATTTACAATCCGTATTCTAGAATTAAGCGAACTCGATGCAGTGCCAATTATTACGGTATAAAGTACTAAACTATCTGGCCAACAAATTAAGGGCCTTAATTTGGACAAATTCAAAACTTACATTAAACAACTTTTTATAACAGAATTATCAATGATAATTTTCTCAATTATAATTTCACGTAATTAACATCTAGTTTTCTTGGATGCAGGGGCGGCTCGCTATACAGAGCCAAGGAGCCCTGGCACTACCTGTGGTAGTTTCAAGCTTGCAAGAATTAATTTTTTAATTAATTATTAAAACACTTTTTCGCCAGTTACTTTGGTATAGGTAGATAAATCGTTCTTTCTTTTGTTGTCTAAAATTGTATTTCTTAGCTGACAATAATGGTGTGTTGCAATTGTCAAGAATGATATGTTTCAGCTGTTAAGAAATGTATTAATAAACTGTGGAAAATGATATTTTTCAGTGGTCAAAAATGTTATTTTTCAGCTGTCAAAAAAGGTATTTCTCATCAATTAAAATGGTATTTTTCAGCTATTAAAAAAGTATTTTTCAACATTTTTTATTCGTTAAAAATAGCATTTTTCAGTTGTCAAAAATTGTAATTTTTGTTGTCAAAAATTGTATTTTTTAGCTGACAATAATGGTTTGTTAGTTGTCAATAATGTTTTGTAATATTTTTCAGTTGTTAAAACTGTCAAAAATGATATTGTTAAGTTATCAAAAATGTTTTTTTTATGTCAAAAATGTATTTCTCACCTATTAAAATGTTTTTTTCACCGATCAAAAACAGTTTATTGCTACCTTTTTTTAATTGTCAAAAATGGCATTTTTCAACTGTCAAAAGTTGACTTTTTGTGGTCAAAAATTGTATTTTTCAGCAGGCAGTAATGGTATGTGACAGTTGTCAATAATGGTATGTCACAGTTGTCAATAATGGTTTGTTGCAGTTGTCAAAAATGATATTTTTCAATTGTCAAAAATGCGATTTCCAACCTATATAACAGGTAATAGCGGTTTGTTTCAGTTGTCAAAAATGATATTAAGCTACCAAAAGCAGCATTTTCGCCATTTTTACTGTCAAAAATAGCATTTTTCAGCTGTCAAAACTTGCATTTTTGTGTTGTCAGAAATTGTATTTTTTAGCAGGTAATAATGGTTTGTTTCAGTTGTCAAGAATGATATTAAGTTACCAAAAGCAGCATTTTTCGAAATTTTTTACTGTCAAAAATAGCGTTTTTCAGCTGTGAAAACTTGTATTTTTTGTGTTGTCAAAAATTGTATTTTTTAGCAGGCAAAAACGGTTTGTTTCAGTTGTCAAGAATAATAATAAGCTATCAAAAGCAGCATTTCTCGACATTTTTTTAAGTATCAAAAATAGCATTTTTCAGCTGCCAAAACTTGTATTTTTTGTGTTGTCAAAAATTGTATTATTTAGCAGGCAATAACGGTTTGTTTCAGTTGTCAAGAATAATAATAAGCTATCAAAAGCAGCATTTCTCGACATTTTTTTAAGTGTCAAAAATAGCATTTTTCAGCTGCCAAAACTTGTATTTTTTGTGTTGTCAAAAATTGTATTATTTAGCAGGCAATAACGGTTTGTTTCAGTTGTCAAGAATAATAATAAGCTATCAAAAGCAGCATTTCTCGACATTTTTTTAAGTGTCAAAAATAGCATTTTTCAGCTGCCAAAACTTGAATTTTTTGTGTTGTCAAAAATTGTATTTTTTAGCAAGCAATAATAGTTTGTTTCAGTTGTCAAGAATAATATTAAGCTATCAAAAGCAGCATTTTTCGACATTTTTTTAAGTGTCAAAAATAGTATTTTTCAGCTGTCAAAACTTGTATTTTTTAGCAGGCAATAATGGTTTATTGCAGTTGTCAAGAATGATATTTTTCAGTTGTCAATAATGCGATTTCCAACCTATAAACATATTTTTTAGCCATCAAAAGCAGCATTTTCCGACATTTTTTAACTGTCAAAAATAGCATTTTTCAACTGTCAAAACTTGTATTTTTCGGGTTGTCGAAAATTGTATTTTTTAGCAGACAATAAAAGTTTGTTGCAGTTGTGAAAAATGATACTTTTCAGCTGTCAAAAAGGTATTTCTTACCTATAAAAATGGTATTTTCAAGTTATCAAAAGCAGCATTTTTTTGCAGGTTTTAATTGTCAAAAATTGCATTTTACAGCTGTCAAAAATTGTATTTGCTAACGATAATGGTATATTACAGTTGTCAATGAAGGTTTGTTGCAGTTGTTAAAATCTTTAGTTTTTAGCTGTTAATAAATGTGGTTATTCAACTGTCGAAAATGATATTTTTGAGCTGTCAAAAAAGGTATTTCTCACCTATAAAAATCGTATTTTTCAGCTATCAACGGCAGCATTTTTGGTCATTTTTGTATTGTAAAAATGGCATTTTTCAAGTCTCAAAACTTTTCAGCTATCAAAAGCAGCATTTTTCGACATTTTTTTAACTGTCAGAAATAGTATTTTTCAGCTGTCAAAACTTGAATTTTCTTATGTTGTCAAAAATGTTGTAGTTGTCAAGAATGGTATGTTTCAGCTGTTAAAAGTGGCATTTTTAGCTGTTAAGAAGTATATTATTCAATTGTCAAAAATGATATTTTTCAGCTGTCAAAAATGATGTTTTTCACCTATGAAAAATTATATTTTTCAGCTGTCAAACAATGGGGTATTTCTCATCTATAAAAAAGGTATTTTTTAACTATCAAAAGCAGCATTTTTAGATATTTTTTTTTTATTGTCAAAAACGGTTTTATTTAGCTTTCAAAAAGTGTAATAATGGTATGTCACAGTTGTCAATAATGGTATGTTACAGTTCTCAATTATGGTTTGTGGCAGTTGTCAAAAATGCGATTTCCAACCTATATAGCAAGTATTTTTCAGCTATCAAAAGCAGCATTTTTCGGTATTTTTTTTAATTGTCAAAAACGGCTTTATTTAGCTTCCAAAAAGTGTACTTTTTGTTGCCAAAAATTGTAGTTTCTGTTTTCAAAAATTGTATTTTTTAGCTGACATTAATGATGTAATACAGTTGTCAATAATAGTGTGTTGCTGTTATCAAGAATGACATTATTAAGCAAATAAGAATTGTATTATTCAGCTGTCAAAAATGTAATGTTTCAGCTGTCAAAAATGTTATTTTTTAGCTATTGAAAATGGTATTTCCCACCTATATAGATAGTATTTTTTAGATATCAAAAGCAGCATTTTTTGAAACTTTTTAACTGTTAAAAATGGCATGTTTCAGCTGTCAAAACCTGTATATTTTTTTGTCGAAAATTGTTTTTTTTTGTTGTCAAAAATTGTATCTTTTAGCTGCCAATAACGGTATGTTTCAGCTGTCGAGAATGGTATTTTTCGCCTGTCAAGAATGGTAATCCCCAGCTGTTGAAAATAGTATTTTTCAGCTGCCTCGAGTTGTATATTAAAGTTGTAGAAAATGGTATTCTTCAGCTATCAAATATGCAAATATGCTGATAAAGACAGTATTTTTCAGTTAGTAAAAATAGTTTTTCTCGACATTTTTAAATTGTCAAAAATTGTATTTTTCAGCTGTCAAAAGTAGTATATTTTACGGTCAAAAATAGTATTATTTTGTCAACAAGAGTATTTTTCGTAAGTTTCAGCTGACAAAAATGGTATTCTTCGGCTATTGAAAATTAGTATTTTACAACTGTCAAAAATAGTAATTTTTTTTTGTCAAAAATAGTGTCAACAATGATATGTTTTAGCTGTCAAAAACAGTATTTCTCAGCTAATAAAACAGTTTTATTCAACATTTTTGAATTGTCAAAAATTCTGTTTTTTTAGCTGTCAAAAGTAGTATATTTTGCTGTCAAAAGCAGGGGCGGCTCGTTATATAGAGCCAAGGAGCCATGGCACTAATTCTTAAAACACTTTTTCGCCAGTTACTTTGGTCTTGGAAGATAAATCGTTCTTCAAAAAAAAGGGGGAGGGGTCATATTATATATGTGGCTCTACCATCAACATGATTCACGAGCCGCCACTGATTGGATGAGTGTGAATATTGTATTGAGTGTATTAACAAAATAAATAAATTATAATTATAATTAATATAAAGGCGTGATTGCCACATCAGAATTTTTTTACAAAACTAACATTAATCAATGGCTACTTGCGTTATTTGCGTTATAAAACCGATAGCGACGGCTTTATGGCTGCGCGAGCGCATTACGGGCCGAGCCCGACAGGAGCCTCATTTTGTTGGTAACACAATTAAACAAAGTAAATATTTTTTTTACGTTTATGTACGTGTACTTTCATTTGTGTCATTAAAAATATCATTAAACATAATTGGAGCGGGTGCAAGTTACACTTCCTGGTTACATCGATTTCAAGAAGGAGGCCTACCAAAGCATGAAGGAGCGACTTTCGGAGTTAAAGGTAGTAATTTCTCTCCTACAAGAAAAGGTCATACGCCTTGAAACGGAAAACAACTCCCTTCGTCAAGAGGTTAAGACCCTCCCGCAAAAAACCGCAACGAACACCTCCGTTGCATCGAAACGCCAGTTCAGCTTGCCGGCGGAGCCGTGCGCGACCATTGTTACCGACCTGTCAACGGATCAGCTGAGCAATGTAAACAACACGCCAATTGTTGTAACTACATCCACAAAGAAGTTCAATGAAGCTGTAAAACAGAACGTTGTTTCTCAAAATAAAGAAAACATCGTTTTAAATAAAAATGCCGCAAATAACAATAATGATGGCTTTCAAACCGTTAACAACAAGAGGAAACAAAAACGTCCACGCGTCCAACCAATTTACGGAAGTTCCAAGGAGCCCTCTTCAGTAAAAGCAGCAGTAAAATATGGGTACGTACACACCACCCGTTTTCACCCCAGCACTACGATTGAAGACATAAAGACATTATTAACTAAACAGCAATTGGATAAAGTCCAATTCGAAAAAATTGAGTCCAGAAATCCTGCAGAATACTCGTCTTTTAAAGTCGGAGTGCCAACTGAGGATCTACACAAGATCAAAGAACCCGCAACGTGGCCAAGAGGAATACGCATCAATCCTTTTTTACCGTGGATACGAAAGACACTGCCAGTGAAATAAATTGTGTTGAAAACGCGATAACTCTAATGCATTTAAATATTCAATCCATGGGAAATTGCTCACATGAACTTCAAGCTTTTTTACATACCAATGATATCAATATCTTATGTTTGTCCGAACACTGGCAAAGTACTGAGCAAATAGAAACTACTAAATTATTAAATTATAATTTAGCCTCACAATTTTGCCGAAAAACAAATATCCACGGCGGAGTTGCAATTTACTGCGACAAAAATCAAATTTTCTCGGATCGCGCGGACATAAACCGCCTCGCCTCGGAAATGTTTTTCGAGTGCACGGCAGTCGATGTCGAGTTCTTAGCCGAAAGAATAACGTTTGTGTCTATGTACAGATCTCCCAGTGCAGACATTGATGCATTTTTTGGTAAAATGGAAACCTTGTTTTCAATTTTAATTTCTAACAAAAACCGTTATTTTATTTCTGGAGATTTCAATATTGATGTATCAAAAGATACCAAAATTACAAATGAATTTAGAACTTTGATAGAGTCATATGGTAGTATTTTCTTAGTAAATGAATGTACTAGAATTTCCAATAAGAGTAGCTCATGTATAGACAATATAGTCACAAACTTTCAAAACCCAGAAAATTGTCGCGTGGTGAATACGGGTTTGTCGGATCACCATGCCCAGATTACAAACTTCTCTGTGTCTGTAAAAACCGAGCAAGCCCAAATGAAAACCAGATTCTTTAGTGAAAAAAATATTAAGCAATTTAAATGTTGTTTAAACAATAAAGCACAATGGTCCTGTATTTACAATAGTAATAATGCTGACACACAATTCAATTTATTCCTAGAAATATTCCTTTCACATTTTAATACTTGTTTCCCATTAAGAGTAGTAAAATTACGAGATAAAAAAATTTCAATCCCCATGTCAGAAGAAACATTAGAATACAAACGACTAGTAAATTTATACGAAATTGTTTCTAAAAATTTACCAACTTACAAACCGGAACTGAAAAAATATAAATAATTGTATAACAAGCATCTAAAACTTGATAAAACAAATTATTACAATAATAGGATAACTTATGCGACGAACAAAAGCAAAGCATGTTGGTCTGTAATTAAAGAACTAAGTGTCACCGACAATCATTCCTCATCAAAACGAGAGTCAACTATAGACCCAAACGAAATGAATAATTATTTTATTAATATTGCACCGAAACCAACCGAAACCAACACACCACCATTATTTGTTAACAGTAATTTTCCAAAAAATGACAAAACAATGTTTCTGCATCCGATAACAGTCCAGGAATTAAAAGGTATAATTCAAAATATATCAACAAAAAAAAGCAGCGGGTTTGACGGCGTATCCTCATACATACTAAAAAAATGCTTAGATTGTATTATTGACCCCTTGTGCTTTTTAATAAACGAATCGCTACGGCAGGGAATTTTTCCAACACAACTAAAGTTAGTAAAGGTTGTACCAATACTTAAAAATGGAGACCCAAATATTGAATCAAACTATAGGCCTATAAGTCTTATATCCATTTTCTCAAAAATTTATGAGTATGTAGTAATAAAGCAAATGAAATCTTTCTTAAAGAAATATAATATACTATCGCAGAGCCAACATGGCTTTACAACGGGAAAAAACTGCAGCACAGCTCTATACGATTTTACTAAATTTATATATTCCTCCATGGAGGACGAACAATTGTCTTGTGGGGTGCTCCTTGATCTCTCCAAGGCATTTGATTGCATCAATCATGACTTATTATTGCAAAAATTAGACGGATTTAGGGGGGTGGTTCACGAATGGCTAAGATCCTACCTTACAGGAAGAACGCAGGTAGTGGAGATTAAAAAAGACAACGGTGTGTGTAAGCAATCTAGGGACTTGGAGATTATCAGAGGAGTGCCCCAGGGGAGTATTTTGGGACCCCTATTATTTAATATATACATTAATGATTTATTTTCAAATAATATCAATTCAAATGTGGCAATTATCAACTATGCAGATGACACAAATGTAGTCATTAGGGGCAGCCATAAAACTCAATTATGCCAAAATGGAGCAGAAATATTAAAATTAATATTTGATTCGTTTAAAGATAATGGTTTACGGATAAACCAGTCTAAAACAAATTGTTTACAATTTAAAAAAAAAGAAACTTTCACAACCCCGCCTAATATAAAATTTGGAGAATATGAATTAACACTAACACAATCTGCAAAAATTTTGGGAGTATTTGTGGACGACAAATTAAAGTGGAATCAGCACGTGCTTTATATTTCAAACAAACTACGTAAGGCATGTTTCATGCTTCGTGCATTAAAGGACTGTGTTCACTTCGTTATATTGAAAATGGCCTACCACGCAAGCTTTGAGAGCATAGTTAGATACGGTGTCATGCACTGGGGTAGCTCTGCACAGATGAACAATATATTTCTAATACAAAAGCGAACACTGAGAGTCATGTTAGGTCTCAAGCAGACAACGTCTTGTAGGACCTTGTTTGCAACTAACCGCTTACTTACTGTATTTGCAATATACATTCTAGATTGTTTGCTATTTGTTTGGAAACAAAACCATCTTTTTAAAAATAATAAACACACACACGCTCACAATACACGGCACAAAATTAATTTTTCATACCCAATCCATAAATATACTATAACCGAAAAACGCTCGGAGTACAGGAGTATGAAATTTTTTAACATTCTACCTAAACCGTGGAAAGAGGAAAATGATGTTAAAATCTTTAAAAGTAGATTGGTGGAATTACTGCTAATAATAGAACCATATAATTTGGATGAATTTCTTGCGTATAAATTTGAATGAACTTGTTTTAGTTTAGGTATTTTACACTGTTATGTATGTTTTTGTAATCTGACGCCTCTTTCTATACTTTGTATATATTTATATTTATAATTGTAGAAATAAAGATGATTTATTATTATATTATTATTATTATTATTACTCTTTGGAGAAAGTAAACAACAGAAATAATCGAAAAGGTATTTTTAAAGAGTACATATTTTTCTGCAAATATAGAAAAGCAAATAATGTCTTTAAAGTTGATGAATGTGTCATGCTTGCTCTTTATGAAGACCAGAATAAGGTTTTGAACCCTCATATTTGTGGTAAAATTGTTGGATGGGAAATAACCAAAAATGTTATAGAAGGTGGGTTTCGTTAAATGTAATTTGACAAGTTGTGTGACAATACAGCCATTGGCAATAACTTTAAAGGAGAAAGAACTAGTCTTTAAAGCCGTACATACTGGACGTGTCGTTAAGATGATAGACAATAACTAACAATTCAGTATACAAAAAAAAAAATTTCCCTATTACGACAATGCATGAAATATTTATGACATGCGACTACTTAAAAAAATTAAAGAATAAAATCTAATTTCTGAAATATCTGGCAGGTGTATTAGAAAATAGTTTAGTCATGCTTTCAAACTCGCACCTGCTTTAAAGACCTCGATAGCTCAAAGTAATCATTAGGTCTTTTTATCCGAATGAATACAAAAATTCATAGATTTCCGACCGAACTGTGTTGAACACATTTATTAGAAAAAAATTGAGATGTAAGAAATGAATTTTTGCTTTGACTATGTCGGCCTCAGCGAATTTGCTATTGGATATTTCAAACAGTTTTGGAATTATTTCCATACAGATTTTGATGTTTGTTGTTAAAATGGAAACCCTCGTATCTATACACAGATACAACTTATTAAACAATTAATATTTATCATCCAGGTTAATTTAAACCAACTAAGAAAAAAGTATCTATTTGCAGCTTATATTTTTATATTGTAATAAGGTTTAGCTTTTATTTAGATTAATTATTGAATATTGACCAGAAAATAATATTAAATTCTGATTTACCTGTCACCGTAGTGGTTGCGACTAATGCACCGAGTAATACCAGCAATTGATACTTCATGTTAATCATCTAGAATTAAACTGTAAATATCTGTCTTGTACGGTGCTATATAAATGAATGGTAATCAAGACATATCACCATAAAAATGATAATTTGCAATAAATTAACAAAATACAAGGCTATGTATATTTCGATATGTAAATATAGAATAATCTGATTAAATTAACAGTAAAAAAAAGAATAAATTGGAGCATTGATAAAAATGCCAGTTGGTATCCTTATTGTCGTTTTCTGCGATATTAGTCAATATATCTAAATTTGTGGTAACAATTATAATATCAAATAGATATTAGTACTAATAAGTAAACCCTGTTTAAGTACTGAATGTCAAAAATTCTTGACTAGTTTAAAGGTATTTATTTAATTTCTTAAACATGCCTTCACGCACCGACGAGAATATTAAATATTCAAGCTCTAAACTGCCCTTTAATTTGGCAAAATTAAAATTAATTTAATTTTGCTTTTCTTAATAATGTGAACTGCCAATACAAAAGTTATCTGAAACAGAAATGTCAGGTACACGGATAAAATCCCAATCAGTCCTCTCTAGGAGTTTAAAGAGTTTACCACGTCCGAGTGCTGTATAAGGCCTAATTTTTATTTTGCTGTGGTTATTCAAATTTTGTTCAGTGTAAATACTAATGTGGATGTCAATGTGGTCCGACAGATCTGCATTAACTGGTTGTATATTGAGTTGATCTTGATCTAGATTAGAGAAAACATTATCAAGACAATTACTGTAGCGAGTGCAGAAGTTTACACCACTTTTGAGGCCGTATGTCTTAAGTAAGTCACACAGTGTAATGGCCCTATAATAAGTCGTGTTAAACTTAACAACCAAATCACCTCCAATAAGTACTTTCTTGGTCATATCAATCCTATCTAGAATATTGCTCATTACAGCTATACATTCAGTGAAATCAGCCGATGGTGAACGGTAGACTGTAACAATTATTATTGAATCAGCAAGAAGTGTTGCAGCTATTTCGCAATTTTTTTCACAGGAAATGGTGGTGATTTGTTTTAGCTCTTTGAAATTAATATCATTAGAGATGAGCTCTAAAGCGCCACCATGTATATATTTTTTTCGTGAGAAATGCAATGACACTACGAAATTTAGTAATTGTTGTTGTAATTCGTGAATTTCGTGGACATTAAACCAGTGTACAGTAATACAAAGCATATTATATACTGCGTGGTTTTCAATCAGAAACGATTCCAGTTCGTTGGTCTTATTACGCAGAGACTGAATATTTAGGAATAAAACATTCAGGCTTTGCGTTTTGTTATAGGGCATTAAACTATGTACTGGTTTGTTTATAGTTGACCCGTCTAAAAATATAGCGGTTAATTGTAATTCCCTCCATATGGGAAAATGTGATTTAATCGGCTTATGCTTTGGAACGTTTAAGTCAAAATTATATTGAAGCACACTGTAGAAAAATTCCACAGCCTGATTGACATCAACGAACTGGTTTAAAATTGACCAATCAGTATCACCTAAAGCATTTTTAAAGTTATAAGACAGCTTTTGCGATGGATGAAAAGGTTGAGACTAACTGAGAAGTCGGGTATTTTAACACACAATGAAGAGTGGTAAGAGTCCTCCTGTACTAAAGGGATTTCTGCTTTGTCAACTATAAGTTCAAGTTTATTGCTTGCTAGTACTAAATCCAATGTTCTTTCTAAAATATTTTTTCTTTATAGTGTTGCACTGATAAGAGTTGCTTGATGCTATAAAACTATTAAAAATATATTCCTTGCCAGCAACTGATATATGTAAGTTAGATAAGTTTGGAATATTAAGATCTCCAATGATTATATAGGTTTGGTTAAGCAGAAGAATTTCAAGTGATGAAAGAAAAGTTTCGATTTCAGCATTGGAAATATCGGGTGGTGTATATTAAGGCTGGGAATCGAATACGAATAATTCGAATATTTGAATATTCGAATACGAATAAATCTGCAAAAGAATTATTCGATTATTCGAATATTCGAATATTCGAATATTCCAATAATTCGACAAATTTTTATGGTAATTTTAAAATTCGAATAATTCAAATAACTAATGGGGCAAGAAAGTAAAAAAAAAGCATCATAAAGACTTGATTCTTCTGCTATTTAGAATGAATGAACCACACTATAATAGACTAGTCAAAAAAATAAAGTAAAATTGCCACCTGTTATAGTAACAATTTCTGTCAAACAAAATCGAAATCTTGGATAGCTGCTTCAATTCAATAGGAACCAGACTCTGGCAAATAAATCAGGGTTGAAAAAACGGGTGTTTTTAAAAAAGACCAAGCCACTGATTTTTTTTTTGGGGGGTTTATATGGGTATTATTGACTTTTTTATACTTATGATAAATGCACTTAAAGTTACATTAATTTTAATTAATTTCTTCTAGATTGAGTTCTATATGTGTGATCTATATTATATACAACTGAACTAATAGTAATATTAATAAAAATAATAATGTAACATTCAACTCACATATTTAATTTAAAATTCAATTACTTGAATTAAGTTAAAATCGTGAGTGGTTTAATAAAATCAGTCACTATTTTGTAATACTTATTCAAGCATAAGACAAATAGCATTTCATCTTAAAACATAGTTCGACCTTATTTTAAATAGTTCGAATATGCAGCAATCATGTTTTAGTTTGTTTCGGTTTTTCGGATTACTGAGGAATTTATTTCTACGTTGGTAATGAACAATGAGGCTATATTTGCATTCGATGACAATCTTCCCTTAGGTTCAGAAATATGCGTGCTATTGAAATGTAAAATTTTATCAGGCGTTTTATGATACATGTTCATTCAAACAAACTCATGGTAAAGTAAATAAAATAAATTTATATACTAATATTCACCTCTGTAGTAACCTATCACATTGATTTAAATGAAATGGGCCACGTTGTTTTTTCTTGGTTGATTAAAATAGGAACAACCCTGAAATAAATACAAAATTAACTTACTAAAATTTTAATTGTAAATGTAAAGGCGGAGTTCACTCGCGCAACACAAATTAAGTATTTTTATTATTTATTTATTATTTTATTATTATTATTTCAATTTTTAATTATAATCTTGTTTACTTTCTTAATATTATTATTGATATGATTAGAATTGTAATGTATAAATAGTAATCTCTTGAATTATTGGTATTCTTGTATTTGTAGATTCATTCGTATTCGATTCGCAGCCCTAGTATTAAATAATTATCAAAAAATACGTATGCTGGAAGTAAATGTTAGTAAATAAATCGAATATATTCGAACTATTTAAACATTAGAACTATTCGATTGTTCGAATATGTTCGAATAATTCGAATATTCGATTATATTCGATCAAGAAATTATTCGAATCTCCGAATTATTCGAATATGTTTCGAATATTCGAATAATTTCTTGAACGAATATAACGAATACTGAAATCTAAAAAACTCCCAGCACTCGTATATATACAACACCAATGATACAAAATGGATGACCAAAATAACATTTGCACTAAACAAAATCGATTAATGGTATGAGATTTAACACATGGGTAACGTCAATAAATTCATGTTTTATTAAGTTTGATGTTTAGCGCAAAGAACACCGCCCCCCTTAGTTCGATTCACAAGAGAGAATCTATGGTCACAACGCTCGACATTACAATATTGACGGAATAGTTCACCTCTATTAATAATATAAAGATTCTATTAATAATTTAATATCAAAAGACAAATCACACGAATTAATATAAACATCATTTTTTCCGTTACCGAGAACGTAAATAACATAGTTACAGGTACCGTAAGTGACTGATAACATTCGTGGTGTTTGTTGTCCTTGGCGACGGAACTTAATGTTTACTTACGGACCTAGGAAAATAATAAACAGAAATGTAACGCTCCAACATATAGGCGAGCAACACATTTTCGTCTATACCTATAGCATCGGCATCCTTTTTACACAACCGCTGCTTAAAAGTGTCGTAACAGGGCACATGCCTTTTTCGATTTTGTCGGTAACAGGTTCTAACACGCAATATTCGTAGCTTCGTTTGCATCCATGCCCGCAGAAAGATTCACTTAATTGACACAAACAAACAAAATATTCGACATTGTTTTCTCGGTTGCTGGGTTGCTATAGGACGCGTCACGTATTTAATCCCAAATGTTACAAGCCGTATTTTAGAATATTTGCTGATCTTCATCTTAAGTATTATATTTCCGGTAGCGGAAAAAAATTAATAAGCAACACGGAACGTAATGACAATTAATACGTCCTTACGTTCCTTGTTGCTTAAATAACTATTTTCCGCTACCGACAACGTAAATAAACACTGCATCCATGGTTACAGGTGTTGTAGGTGGCTGATAAAATTCGTGGTGTTTGTTGTCCTTGACGACGGAACTTATTTTTCTACTTACGGATCTAGGAAAACAATAAAATAAGAGAAACGTTACGCTCAAACATATAAGCGAGCAACACATTTTCGTCTATAGCATCGGAATCCTTTTTACATAGCCACTTCGTTTGTATTCATGCCCGCAAAAAGTTTCACGGGATTGACACAAACATATAATAATTTCCAACCGTTTGAATATGCATCGAAATCAAGTGTTCCTCAAGGCTCCAACCTCGGGCCCCCATTATTTCTAATATATTTCAATGACATTCTTCTAAATCTGAAATGTAAGGCTTTAGCATATGCCGATGATCTAAAAAAATATTGTGTACTAAGTCAGTTAACGACAGTTTATTTTTACAACAGCAGTTGGATGTGATCGCAACGTGTTGTATACTTAACTGTTTGACATTGAGTACAGGCAAATGCAAAGTTGTTAGTCATACCAAAAATAAATCATCAATCATATCCAGATACTGTGTTGATGGTACTGCCATTAAGTGTCGAAACTTTTAAAGATCTAGGACTTACCTTCGACAGTCATTTAAGTTTCAGATATCATATTTTAGACATTACAAAATCTGTCAGAAAGTGTTCAGGCTTCGTAATTCGTCAAACAAGGGATTTTAAGAACATGAAATGTATTAAGTTGCTTTACTTTTCCCTAATTCGTTCAAAATTAGAGTATGCGTCGATAATTTCGACACCACATTATAATCTCTATATAAAAACAGTTGAAAGGATACACTAGTTATTTGTTTAACAAGGCAATAAAGTGACAGATTTACGGACGCGGCTGGAGTTTCATCGCCGAGCTTGTGAGCAAGGCTGTGAATCCAGCCAAGTCAGGAAATCTTCTTTATTGCCGAGTTAAACACATAATTTTTTCGCAAATTGTTCAGGAGAAATTAGTAATAACTTGCAATGCAATATTTTCAATATATTTAATTTGATCAACATATCGCAGGTAGCTTTGTAAAAATTTCGTAGGTACCCAAGTAAAACAAAAATTGACATTTATAAAAGATGTTGTGGTGTCCGCATTTTGACGGTGTGTGTGGTGCAATCATTTATAATCATAATGATCATGATTTTGTAGGTGATATGCAATGAATATTTAAATCGGACGGACCGTATAATTATTTCGAGTAAAACTCTTGAATACATTTTTTTAAATATGGTTGATGGTGGAAGCCATTACTTTGTGATACATTTTGTTAATTGTTAATTTGTTGTTAATACTGGGACGACCCATTCTGGCCGAAAATTTAAAATTCCCGCAAATTTTGTCTATCCCTACCATACCTACCCATGAAAAGGCGATAATTTCCGATGTCTCAGTTGGAGGCCACCGCGGCACGCTGCAGTGTGGGCAAATCTCCCCAAGCGGGTCTAAAATAATGACGGATTTATGTTCGCAACACTTGTAATCTCCTAAATCTAATTGAGTCATAATTCTCAACTATTGTAGCGTATTCAATTCTACTGTTTTAACAAATGAAGATCCAGATGATCCAGCTGTTATGCCACAACAGTTTTTTTAATGAATACCATAAAAAATGTAATTGTTTTTTTTGTATACCGTGTGTCCATCGCATCCTAGGGAATTGCCATGTAAAATTTTAAATTTCAGCTTGTATCTTTATTATTGAATTGAAACGGTCAGAATGAAATTAGAATTATTCCATTATCTACTAGCATTATTTTTGAGGTTGAATTTTTGTTTTTTCTTTAGTTAAATTTAATTAAACACGACCATTAACCGGAAAGTAATGACGATCGATGGTTATCTACTGCGGGTAAAACTACTGGGTGGCCGAAGGGGGGGACTTAAACTAACCCTAACCTAAGCATAAGCACTTTATATTTTTGCAATAATTACTTATGGTTAAAACTACTGGGCGGTCCAGGGGGGGGGGGACCTTAAACCAACCCTAAGCGAAGCATAAGCACTTAATTTTGCAATAATTACTTTTAGTTAAAACATGTTCTATTTTTAAATTCACTGTAAAAATAAATTACTCCCAGTTAAACATGTTTTTTTTATTGCAAAATGAGTAAAGATATATCAAGCTTTATTGTATAAAAAAATATAAATATCTGAAACACATTACTTGAAAGCATTATAATCTCAGAAATTAAAAGAATTCTCCTGACAACTCAACGGCGACTCCGGTTATCATCTGACAATCACTGATGTGCTTGCCACGACGTTCGTACATCATCTCATAGATAAAGTAAAATAGATCGGCGACTCTCTGTATAAAACATTGACCGCATTTTTAATTCGTCACTTGAGTCATGGGATGGCGCTGGTGTTGCAAAATCGGGTGCAGGTACAACGGGTTGCAGAGCTAGTGGGTTTCCGAATTTCACAGTACTTTATTAAAATTAAATGTAGGAGTAATAAGAAGTCATTGATTAAAATAATCCATTTATTTCAAATTCCACAAATGATTACTTACAGTATAATAATAATATATATTTAAACATGTTTCCCATGATTACTTACAGTATAATAATAATATATATTTAAACATGTTTCCCTACAACAACCGTTCAAATGAATTAAATCGAAACAACGACGCTTTCTGGAGGTCCAGGGAATACAGCGGCCGTCCCGATAATTGGTACTCGGCTTCGAACTCCAGCAGCGGCAGCAGCAACAGTAGTTTAAGCAGTTACTGTACAAATGAAATGAACTACAACCGTTCAAATGAATTAAATCCAAACAACGACGCTTTCTGGAGGTCCAGGGGATACAGCGGCCGTCCCAAAAATTGGAAGTCGTACTTGAACTCTAGGAGCAGCAGCAGCAGCAGCAGCAGTGGTTGGTTCAAGCAGTAACAGTACAGATGGGGTTTTCATTATGTATGTCGAGCGTACTTCATCATATTGTTTTTAACTTGTTTTTGTTTGTTTGTCACATGTCGCAATTTTAAATTTAAATTGTAATTTTAATTTTTGTATTTTTATATTTTATATTTATATTTTGTTTTATATTTTATATTCGATTTAAAACTTAAATGTACAGGGAGAATCCCGTAAATATATATATTATTATTATATACAGGGTATTTTTTTTTATCATGGACCATAGGATTTTACATGCTAAAAATTATACCTTGTGATAATGTATATTTTATCATAAAATTTTCATGGAAATTTTAGTTAGTAATAAATCAATTATTTTTCTACATGATGCGCTTAGTCAGAATAATTTAAACATGTTTTATTTCATTGAAAAACGAAATTATTTAAAATTTTTCACTTTCTGAAATGTCAGATTGATCAGTGAATTAATTTCATTTTTGAATGGAATAAAACATGTTTAAGTTAATCTAATTAAGCGCATCATGTGGAAAAGTAATTGATATATTACTAACTAAAATTTGCTTTAAAATTATCTGTTAAAATATACATTAACACAAGGTATAATTTTTAGCATGTAAAATCCTATGGCCCACGATAAAAAAAACATACTGTATATATACTTAAAGTTAAAACAAAATCAGAACCATGATTGATCAACAAAAGGTATTAAACTTAACTATTGGTGGATACTGTGTGCATGTAAGTAAACAACAGCGCAACTGATTAGCCAATTTATTTAATGATATCACTTTAATATGTGCAATTCACGGTGATATTGTATCAACTAAACTATTCAAACATTTGTTTAATAAAGACAAAATATAGCCTGAATATATGAATATTCAGCCTGTTCGTGACTCTGCAAAATGAAGTCTTACTAAGACTTATTGAAACTACTTCCCTGGCTAATGGCATGCCGGATATTAAATGATGCAAAAGAAATTTGCATGTTATTACTAATACTACTAGATAGATAACATTGGTTTCTCTGTAATTAGATGTCTTTTTATGTCTGTTGAGAAATAAAGGATTATTATTATTATTATTATTATTGGTTTAAGATCGACTCACGAACAGGCTGTATATTCATATATTCAAGCAATATTTTATCTTTATTACATTTATTTAAAGATTCTACAACAAGTGAGATATCAAATGTATTTATTATCCAAACATGAATGGGCCAAGCATTTTCCACAAATATTTTTAACTAAAGAACATTCCCAAGAACCACAAACATCTGACTTAACACACGGATATATGCAGAACATATAGCAAAAGTTAATTCTGTAATTGTTTGGATTTCAAAATCCCTAAGTGCCGTGACATAATTTTCCGGTGCTTATGTCCAGCCAGCCGTTTGACATTGTCTTTCATTTTTGTGTGTTCTTTCCCTTTCAATATATTATTAACATTTTGAGTCCACATTAAAACATAAAAAGGAATTAGGTAATTATCAATAATGTCTCATAAATTGTGATGTTCGCAATGAAAGTAATTAGGGGTAATGTTGCTTTTAATTTTGTTTTTTAAAAATGAAACTATATTGGTGAACATACAAATTTTGGGCAAATAAAAAGAAATTATTTGAAAACTTCGGTTAAGATATTTGTAAAAAGTTGTGTTAGGTTTTAATAAACTTCCTTTGCCATATGTTCTGCACTCAATATAGGAGTGAATAATTTCAGATTTCTCCGAAATTCAATCATTTCTACATGTTGCGCATTGTCGAACTTTCTTTAACACTTGTCGTCCTAAATATCCCCCTATATACGCATTTGTGTTGTCTTGCATAAAATTGTAGACATTTGTAAATGTGAAAACGTCAAGGAAATTTGGAGAACATGTAGTTAAAGATTGTGAAAAGTCTTTAGTTAAAAATGCTTATAGAAAATTTAGTGTTGCGCTGCAACCGTCGTCTTCACAATTCACATATGGTGAGTTTACAGCTATGATGTTATTTACAATTAAAGCTTTATATGACGACTTTAAAGCAGAACATGTAAGATTTATGTTACGTACACCATGACTCCTGATACAACCAAAAAAAATCTCAAGAGGATCTTGATTCAAATTTCGAGGACAAATATGTTTAATTCCTTTCAAGTGCAATTTGTTTTATATGCATTCTAAACCTTTAATGTTGTAATCCAGTTGACAATACAAGGGGGTACAAATTCGCCACCAGGTTTAATTAATTTAATTGTCCTCCAAACTTGAATTGCCGGAATAAAGTTCAATATGTTTACTATTTTCCGAAATTGCATATCTTAATGGTTTGTTATCATCACAATAAATTGAAGAACCATTTACGCTGTCGATAACTTATCAAAAAATAATAAAAACTCTGACGTGCCCGTCATTGTGTCTGTTATGTAACTGTCATTGCCTAAAAGAAGAGACGTTCTCTCAGACATGACTTGAGTTGCAAGTTTCACCTTCATTTTATTCATTTTTTTTCTCAATAATCAGTCAGCTTGGGCAGAAGTTTTGTGTCAGAGTCTCCATTATCCATTTCATGTAGCTTCACAATATCCGACCAGCAATGAGAAAATTTTGTCCCCTTCCATTTGAATGTGGCATTGTATTTAATTAAATTATTTCTCACACACTTTAGAAGATGAGGAGAATCGAACAAAGGAATTATTTCCTCGTCACCTATAAGAAAACCTGTTGTCCTATTCTCCTTTCCTTCTAATATGAGTCTTCGATTGGTTTCTTCAATAAGCCCTTTAATGGTTTTAACATTGGTTGCGTGTTGATCACATACTGTGTTAACAACATACAAACCAATGTCTTGCAAATCCTTTATAATGCATTTTATGTTTCTGGTGAGATTCGGGACAGAAATATGCTTCGAGTTGTTTTCATTTTCTCAGTATTCCACGGACCATAAAAACCATTACATGATCTGCAAAACCTAATTTTGTTTGCTCACCGCAGTATGCAAAACCATCGATAGAAGAATCTGTTTTATTGAAATACAATCCTGGGCTAAGTGACATTTCATCAAATAGAAGGGAACCATATTTTTCTTCTCCGTCCATCTGGTCACAAGCATCTTTAAGCATTTCCAATATTGGCTTATTAATGCCAGGACCAATAGGACTACAAACCTCGCAGATTTCCTCGATGGAAGTGCGAAAATCTTTGATAAATATCTATATAATTTAGGGCTCTGTTTAAACATTGATAATGCAAATGTTTTATCTTCCATCGAGAAACGTCTACCTCTGCGTTTGAACTGCTGCAACTGAAGTTGTGACAAAAAACAAATTGTACGATGTTTTGTTCATTTTTGATCGAAATACTTCAGCCAAATTTGCAGAATTCATTGCATGCTGAAGATGCTGCTCATTCGAAGCATTTTCAGCATGCAATCGTCTTGTAGTTCGCTGGATATCTCGAGCAAATTCGTATAACTCTCGTGCTTGTGGGCAAAGTTTTTTTTTCCTCGTCACTTTTATTGCTTTCAACAAATGTACCCCAATAGCTAAAAAAAATCATACTCAAAGCAATGCCGATCAGGGTGGTTGCATGAAACTGGATTTTTAATACAATAGTCGATACTTACATTGCTTACTGGTGCGGTTCTTCCTATTGGGACCACATGGTTTTTTTTTGTATTATTCTTGTTAGAATGCTGCTGATCTATTAATAATATAACTTACAAAATTATTACTTATTGCTGTATTGTAACTACATGCAGGGTGTCCCAAGAGGTAGTAGACAGCCGATATCTCGGAAACGGTAAGTAGTACGAAAATGAAATTTGATGGCTTTAAATGGTATAAAATTATGCTCTTTTGTGAACACAGATTTCATTTCCGTTTCTCCATTTCCGGAAAAATGACATCAACTTCAGAATTTCAAATGGGACACCCTATATATTGATAGATTTTTGGAAAGGTGAAAGGTTTCTTTTCCCCTTTTGTCATTGGCTTCATTTGTTAAAAAATATAATGTTGAAATATATTAAATACTTTATGATAACCTTGTACATTGTATATATATAATACCTTGTATATATATATATATATATACATATATGTATGTATATATATATAATTTATTTACCTTCCACTTCCATTGGTGCTGGTTCACTGGAACAGGGCTGCTGTACACCAATATTTTGTTCACCGGAAGGCGTACTACTCAATAATAAATCTTCTGTAAATTCAGATAAGAGTGTTAAGTACATATATACTATGAATAATTACATTACCTTCTGTATGAATTTCTTCCATATCTCTGATTTCTGTTAAAGCTGTATATATACCTGTAAATGTAATAAATATTAATAATATTTATTATTTATTTAACAATACAAGAATTTATAGAAATTTGGTGAAACAATAACATGTTTCTATTATTTATGTATAGTAAAGTTTACCAAAGGTGAAATATTATATTGAAAAAAAAAACCTTTTTCTGACTGTTCTCCATGCAATAAGTTTTACTTACTGGGAGGAGCATCCAGGAAAAGAGTAGGTACACATCCCACCTTCAAATTGGACCTGCCGTTTTTTTCAAATTTGCTGGATGGCGCAAAATGAATATCGCACACATAGTACGAGGCGCACACTTTGTTCTTTTCCTTCTCAAACAAATCTGGCCTGTTTACAGCCTCTACCCATTTTCGGAATGCCTAATAGTAAATTTAAAAATGTAAACAAAATTAGTTAATAGTCTTTGAACGAGAAGATATTGTTTTCATAATTCTTTTCGAATTCCAAATTTAATGGAAAATATCCCATTTCAGTTCAGAAAAAAATGTATTACTTTTTTTTCAGTTTTGGTTTATAATTATGAAACGATAATAGTTATATTAATGATAATTGTAGGGAATGCCGAAATGAACAACTTATACAGAATAAGTTTTCTTTAGACACCTCTTTGGTTTTTGAGTAAACTGAGTATTAGAGTATAATACAGTAATTTTTTTTATCGTGGGCCATAGGATTTTACATGCTGAAAATTATACCTTATGTTATTGTATATTTTATCATAAAATTTTGAAGAAAATGTTAGTAATAAATCAATTATTTTTTTACATGATGTGCTGCATTAGAATAATTTAAACATGTTTTCTTCCATTCAAAAATTAAATAATTTAATATAAATAACTATGCACAAATTATCAAAGTACATTGAATTTCCGAAATGTCAGATTGATTAGTGAGGCAAGAAATCAAACGAATTTATACCAAAAAATGTCTGTTTATACTGTTGAAGAACGAGTAGAATTTGTAACAGCAATTATAAGAGGTTTGTCCAGCAGGAACAGTTGTATTTTTCTACAATCAAGGAATTTTTATTTTAGGGAAATGGTTGACAACTTTTCCACAGCGTATCTCGATCGTCCGGTTCCGAGTAAAAGCACTTTTTAATTGAATAAAACATGTTTAAATTATTATAAATAAGCGCATCACGTAGAAACATAATTGATTCATATAACTTAAATTTGATTCAAAATTATATGATAAAATATACATTAACACAAGGTATAATTTTTAGCATGTAAAATCCTATGGCCCACGATAAAAAAAACTGTATATAATTTGTCATTTTCATCTTTCATAATTGAGACAATTTAAATGTAATTATCATCCAATTCTACAAGATGTACATTTAAAATCGGAGAAAGTAAGATGACGGCCACATCACCATTTTTAATGTATATTAACATTGGTTTGAATAGTTGTGAGATTTGGAAAAATATTTATTCATTAAATTTGAATTAGAAAAATAAATGATAACAATATTTTTTCCCAAAAAATAACAATACGATCGTTTAACAGACGAAAAACTGAAAGGAATCGAATATTCGCATACTTACGATTTTGATTGTTTACATAAACTCGCCCTCGCTGATTATCGCTTGGTGTTGAATGATTTACGGACAAGTATTTCAAATTGTATTAGCAGGTTGGACCATCTAGCGTCATTTGCTGTAACAAATTCTAGCCATTTTCGCGATACTTACGCCATCCCATGTCTCCAGTGCGAAGCTCCAATGCGAACAATTTATTTCGTATGGAGTGCGCAGGGCATGCATCATCTAAACCTCGAGACACCTATAAATGGTGGGAGAAGAAGCCCGTACTCGTCGGGTATGTCCGCCCGAAACTCACTTTCCTTGCCCCGCAGAGGGGTAAAAATATTTTTCGGCCAGGAATGACGCTTCCATTAATACTTCGCAGAAGCATTTTGATTTGAAGAAGAATCAGTCTCGATGTCCAGCTTCCTTGACCTGTCAAAAGCATTTGACTGCGTATCTCTTCAAATTCTTCTACGAAAACTCTATTTCTACAACATACATCCGGGCAGCTGTAGGTTAATAATGTCACATCTATCTGAAAGAAAACAATGTGTATTAAGTGATGGAACTTTATCTGGCCCCTTGCCTACTATACGCGGGGTCCCACAAGGCTCAATATTAGGGCCGATAGTATTTTTAATATACGTTAACGACTTACCAGGCTCCACAGCAAGCGCGAAAATAATCCTATATGCCGACGATACCAGACTTATTAACAAATCTAAATAGCTAGAAGTAGTAATCGAATTATATGCGGAATCATCATATTGGTTTATAAGTAATAGGCTTAAATTAAACGACAACAAATCAACAACCCTCACATTTTCTCTCAGTAAGGGAGCAAACGAGAATTAATCCGTTAAGTTTATAGGCATACACGTTGATTCTCAATTAACCAGGGCCTCTCATTCAGATGCTCTTGCTAGCAAACTATGCTCCAACATCTACCTCATCCGTAACTTACATTGTATCAAAAGACACACTACGGGTGGCATACTTTGCGTTGATTCAAAGTCATATCTCATATGGACTGGTTGTATGGGGCCACTCCATGATTAGGCATCGAATCTTTGGGCTGCAGCGCAGAATCATCAGAATTATGTCTGGCTATGGTTACACCGAGGATTGTCGTCAGGCTTTCAGAGATATGCGAGTATTAACCTTGTCCTATCTGTACATCCTAGACTGCCTAATATATTTTAAAAACCATTTACCCCTTTATCAAAATATCTCTGATATTCACAGTTACAAAACGAGTCATAAATCGGATATTTATCTAAAATGCAACAGATTAACATAGTCTCAGACGGGAGTCAGATATCATGCAATTAAATTTTATATTGTGCTCCCAGACACAATAAAAACGCAAAGCAATGGCATATTTACCAAACGCATTAAAGACTTCCTAAGCGCACAAGCTTTTTATAGTTGGGAGGAGTATCTTGTCTTCGATTTTAGCTCATACAGGTTCTAGAGTAATTATTTCTCCACCCTGTTTATTTATTGACTTATTTTAATTTAACAAAAAAAGACCTTTATTGGCATCTACAACAAAATTACATCCTCAAATATAAACATCCTTGACTTCCACTACTTCTTTCTCCTATCTTCCCTTTCCCTCCCTAGCTTCTGCAGTATCGTTACCCCGGCCCCGTCCTCTCTCATGCATTCCGTTAACCTCTTATTCCTTTTTTCTCCCATCCATTCTCCATTCACTCCCTCACATTCTTCCGCCAGATGTTTCCACGTATCCCTCCCATCCTCACACAATACACACCTCATGTATTCTTCACCCATCCACTTCTTCCTCCCTCTCTCTTCCGATCCACACGTGGCCCTAGCTAAGGCCACCCTTTCTTCTCTCTTCCATCCGTCCACATCCAAATACTTGGGTCTCCTTCCATGCACCTGCCACCTCCCGTACATGTCGTTATATTCACTGCACTCAATCCGTCCCTGACTCTCCTGTCCCTCCACTTCAATCATCCTCTCTTTCACCCCCTTTGCTACATTTATCCCCCTCTCTAACCATTCCCTCACTTTCACTTCAGACAGTCCTACTCTCTCATACATTTTCATTCGCTCCTTCCTCCATTTACCCCCCCCCCCCCCCCTACATTCATGCATGTCTTCCATACCGCCTTTACCAGTCTCTCTTCACCTAGCCCCCATAACCTCATCTCATACCTAACCATTCTCTCCATTGCCTCACATCCTAACTTTCCTCTATTGGTCTCCTGAAGCAGTATATAGCTGGGTGTCGATCTTTCTACTCCCAACATCTGCTTCAGGAACCACAGCTGCTCCCTCTCCACACATTCATACCCCTTCACCCCCAAACTTCCACTCCATACATTAAAATCGACTTCACACACGCATCCCACACCTTACACGCCACACTGAAATTATTCCTCATCCATACTCCCCATTTTTCCCACGCGATACCCCACGCTTTCCTAGCTTTTCCCTGTACCCATCTTATATGCTCCTCATATCCCCCTGTCCCTTTAAACATAAACCCCAAGTATCTAAATCTTTTCACCCTCTCAATCACCTCTCCCTTCCATTCCAACTCTTTCACGCTCCCCTCTCTACCCTTATTCCTAAATCTCATCCATTTTGTCTTCCCCACGTTCACGCTCAGCCCCCTCTTCTCCATATACCTCTCCGTTCTCTTCAACATGTCTTTCATCCCTTCCCAATCTTTCGCCATCAACACCATATCGTCCGCATACGCCAGCATCCACACCTTGTTCTTCCCAATCACTACTCCTCCCGACTGCCCTTTCCTCAGAACTTCCTCCAATTCACTTATATATAGGTTAAACAACATAGGGCTCAACGGGCATCCCTGTCTCAGTCCTACCCATGATCTAAACCTCTCCGACACATTCACTCCCATTCTTGCTGCCACCCACGTCTCCTTGTACATTTCTCTTACCCATTCAACCATACTCTCACTCACACCTTTTCTCCTCATACACTCTAGCATCTAGCAGCTTCTCCCTCGTCACTGTGTCGTACGCCGCCTTCAGATCCAAAAATAGCGCATATATACTACCTTTCTCTTCTGTCACTCTCTCAGTCATTCTTGCCAGGGTAACGATCTGCTCTCTTGTTCCCCTACCCTTCCTAAATCCCCCCTGCGTCTCCGGCATCAGACCCTTATCCTCTACCTCTTCTTCCAAACGATCTTTCACCACCATCATCGCAATCTTGTACCCAGTTCCCATCACCGTTATCCCCCTATAATTCTCGTGGTTCTTCTCGTCCCCTCCCTTGTGTATCGGGCACATCGCACCCACTGTCCAGGACTCCGGTATGCTCCTTCTTCCCCTCCAAATTTGGTTCAGTTCCTCTCTAAATTTCTTCTTTCCCCCTTCTCCTATCTCCCTCCACATCTCCGCCTTCAGCCCATCTATCCCTGCAGCTTTTCCACCTTTCACTCCCTCGAAAGCTCTTTCCACCTCCACCTCCGAAAACTCTTCCGCCGTATCTCTTTGTCCTCCTCTCCCCACTTCCTCCGGTTGTCCGCTTGATTCTCTGCATTTCTTTGTCCATTCCTTCAGTGTAATCCCTGCCCGCCTCATTCTTTCACTTCTCCTCAGTACTTTCCATATATCTGCTTCATTCCTGAACTTCTTCAACTCCTCACTTGCTCTTTCAACCGCCTGCAGTTTTTTCCTTTCGCACATCTCCTCATATTTCCTTTTTAACGTAACTACCTTCTTCTGCTCTCCTCCTCCGCTAATACACTCCACTACAGCCTTCCTTACTTCACTTTTTGCCTGCCTGCATTCTTCATCGAACCATGTGCTCCCTCCTCCTTTACCTCCTTTGGCTTTTATTCCATACCCCACAATCAACTCATCCATCTCCTCCATTGATTTAACATTTTCCCACCGAATCTTCCTCATCCTCTTTCTCATTTCTTCTATTGCCTTTGCCCCACACTCCAGTTTTCCCATTTCTTGATCCCCTTCAACCCTTTTCTCCTTCTCCATCCATATCACTACTTTCAGCGGCAGATGATCCGAGCCCATCACCTCCTCCACCTCCATCTTTACTACATCCCTTCTTGCCATCCCCTTTATCGCCACATAATCTATCACCGACGATCCCCTCGGTCCACAGTATGTTTTCTTCCCTTCCCAGTCCCCCTCCGTACATCCATTCAGAATCTCCCACCCCTCCTCCATTCTCTTACCCTCCCCATTCACCCATTTGTCTCTGGATTTTCTTTCTATCACCAATCCCTCTTCATTAATACCTCCTCCCAATTCCCCCATTCTTGCGTTAAAGTCTCCTTCCAGAACCCATTGCCCCCCCCCCCCTCTCGTTCTGTCCTCTATCTCTTTCCTTATTATGTTCCAATTCTTGTTTACATACACCCACCCCACATGCATCCTCTGCTCTCCTTGTCGGTAGTTTATCCATGCCACCTCGTCCTCATCCCCGATGTGTCCCTTCACGTCCGTCCCCATTTCTTTCCTCCATCCCACTATCATTTTCCGCCCCTCGCTCTTCCTTTAGTCGCGCACTTTGTCGCATCTTTCTTCTCCCAGATAAAGTCTCCCGTAAAAATGATATTTCACGGACTAAAAGCAGTCCGAAAAATTTTACATTTCATATCAATCCGCGAAAAAAACGTTTTTTTAAAATACTTGTCCTACGTAACAACTAGTAGTTATCCTGCCCAAGGCTGCCCCTATCAGGATCTATTGAATATGATTGGTGAAGAATCCCTGTACTTAAGACGCATAATTGCAAGTGTTAGAACATTGCACAAAATTGTTAATGATAGATTGGACTGTGCTTTATTGCTTTACCAGATCTCTTTTAATGTACCATCTAGCTTTACCCGTTCAAATAATACATTTTATATTAACGATTCAAATACCAATATTGGTTCACATTCCCCAGTCAACGATATGTCTGGCAATTACAAAGTTATTAGCAAATATAGAGATTTCATAATGATAAGATTGATAGTATCCTACAATTTGCGAGACAGCAGTTTAAATTACCACCACATATTTCATAAATCTAACTGCTTTCTTTTTCTTTTCTTCTCAACCTGATATAATGCATATCACATTTGCAATCTCATTTACTATAGTTTTATCATACATTAGATATCACGTTACTTCAGCATAAATTATTATTATACAGACTTTGGGTCATTGTTTATTTCATTTCATACAAATTTAATTGAATATCTTGTCCTGTAATTTGAATTTGTATTCTGTTGAGCAAATAAATATTATTCCAGCAAACTCATGCTTGTTTGTAAGGGACATGAAAATATCTTTAAATGTCATGTCTCGTACCACATGATAATTCCGAATAAAAGCCCCTGGCAATTTGCGATAATAACAATGTTTTGCCAGGAAAACTTAAATCATACGGTATAATTTTGATATGATACTTGGAAAGTAGATGAAATTTGCAAGAAAAAAAATGTAAAAATCGCAGTTCGATATCTTCGTTTGTTTCAGAGTTATTGCAAATAAAAAAAAAACATTTTTCACACTTTATTTGAAACAAATTGTGGTTTTTATTAGTTTCGTAGGTATGTAGGTTGGATTTCGTCAAAACCGCAATTACTTTTTATTAATTATTTCGTAGTTAATTCTTTGGTAAAATTCTGATTATCATATCAGAATTATACCGTATGATTTGTTTTCATGGCAAAATAAAAAAAAAAAGTTGTTATGGTAAATTGCGCCCCCTGGTAATTTTATTCGAAACTGTTGTATGCTACTAGACATAACATTTTACATTTCTCTTTCAAACAAGACTGAGTTTGCTAAAATCGGATAAGCCGTTTAGAAGGTACAACGATTTAAATAATGAGACATTCAGGAGCTTTTCTCACTCATATTAATGTGGGTACGCTTATAATCTCGAGCCAGAAATTATGCGGAATTTTTGAGGCTTTCTAATAATGTTTTTAAAGATATAGCTTAATTTGAGAATTTTCGAAGTTATCCTTAATTTTATGATTTACTCTATCAATTGCGCCCCCTTTCGGCGAAATGCGGAACTTAAAATTCATTTCCTGGATTTTCTCATGGCCACTTTAGTATATACCGGGTGTTTCAGACCACCCGTACACCCCAAATATCTCGCGAAATACAAATCGGATTGACATACAAAAAAATACGTCTAAATTGTTTTTGAGCTCTATCATGTGGTGTTAAATTTAAACCACCACTCCTCCCCCTGGGGCGGGGTGGGGAGTAACTTTGAAATATTAAATAAGTACTCCTATTTCTCATTACAGATTTGGCTTCTACTCTAAGAAGATTTTTATTCGAAACATTTTTTTCGATAAGCAAAAAAAAATATAATTTTTTTTAATATATATTTTTTTTAAATTAAAATAATCCTGTTTGTTGTTACAAACATTCATACATTACCGCAATAGAAAAGAATAGAATGGATTTTGATAATAAAACTGATTTTTATTCGTTTCTACGATTTTTTTTACAAATAATTTTTTTTTTGCTTATTTCTGACATAAAATTACGAATAACTTCAATCAACTCCTTATTTAAGAGATGACTACATAAAAAATGTGTTATCGACTTCTAGTTTTCTTGAACTGGTACCCACACTTATTCTACATATTTTAAAAATATGTATGTTTTTGTACAGGGTGCCCCAATATAACAGAACAAAGTCATGTTTTTTTAAATGTAACACCCTATATTTTATACTTTATTTTCAACCCTCTTGAGAAGCTGATAAAAATAGTATAAGATAGTATGGGTCTATTAGGGACGGTTGGTTAGTTATGGGCAAATTTGTGGCAAAAACATGTACACATTGAAAACATTGCAGAAGCGTTCCTAGCAAAGATAGCATCATTATTTATATACTAGAAAATTTCCCACATCATAAAAAATAATACACATCGGTTTTGGTTCTTTTTTATTCATAGTGCTTTACAGGGTGTCAACATACGCAAAACAATGGATAACTATTTTTTTTCAAATGGAACACCCTATATAAATTGCCACCAATCTATGGCATTTTTATTAAGCTTTCCAATGATATACAGTTTGTATAACAAAATATTAAGGATTCTTGAGATTTATCAATAAAAACATATTTCTTTTGCCACCTTCTGCTGATTTTTGGATATTCAGCCAAAAGTATGCATTTTCAGGAAAAATTATAAGAGACCAAAGTTGCAGAGTGAAAAATTTTCGATCGATACAAGTCTTTTAACTTTTAAGATAATGCTTGCATTGCCCGCCAGAGCGCGAGAAATCTTCACCGTATATGCATTTTACTGTTTTCTTTTCAAATTTTTTATTAATAAATTGCACTATACTTTACTTTCCGCACCCTCCAGCGGAAAAACGGAAAATTATAGGGAAATTAAAATGTTCCGCTCAACAACTCTTAATAGAAGCAATTTTTGCGAAAAATGCATAGTTTTCCCTAAAAATGCAAATTGAAAATGTATGTATCAATTTTTGCGTTTTATTCAATGGTTTTTTGCGAAAACCTTGCATTTTGGGCAAAAATTGCTTCTTTTAAGAGTTGTAAAACGGAATATTTTCAATCGATGTATGTCATTTGAATAATTCTATAATTACCCGTTTTTCCGCTAGAGGACGTGGAAAATAAAGCATAGTGCAATTCATTAACAAAAAATTTGAGAAAAACGCTAAAATGCATATACGGTCACGATTTTGCGCACTCTGGCGGGCAATGTACGCATTATTGAAAAAGTCGAAAGACCAATATCGATTGAAAATTTTCCACTCTACAACTTTGGTCTCTTATTATTTTTTTAGAAAATGCATAGTTTTTGCTGAAAATCCAAAAATGAGCAGTAGGTGACAAAAGAAAAATGTTTTTATGGATAAATCTCAAGAATCCTTAATATTTCATTATACAAATTGTACATCATTGGAAAGCTTATTAAAAATTACATGCATTGGTGGCAAGATATATAGGGTGTTCCATTTGAAAACAAATAGTTATCCATTATTTTGCGTATGTTGACACCCTGTATAGCAGTATGAACAAAAAAGAACCAAAGCCGATTTGTATTATTCTTTATGATGTGTAAAATTCTTTAGTGTATAAAAAATGATGCTAGCTTTGCTAGGAGCGCTTCTGCAATTTTTTCAATGTGTACATGTTTTGCCATAAATTTGCCCATAACTAACCAACCCTCCATAATAGACCCATACTGTCTTATGCTATTTTTATCAGCTTCTCAAGAGGGTTGAAAATAAAGTATAAAATATTGGGTGTTACATTTAAAAAAAACATAACTTAGTTCTGTTATGTATATTGGGACACCCTGTACAAAAACATACATATTTTTAAAATATGTAGAATAAGTGTGAGTACCAGTTCAAGAAAACTAGAAGTCGATACCTCATATAGCAAATAAGTTATAGGGCTTTTACAGATCCCTGGGTCACCCTCAACTCGCAACTTGCCCAATACTAACCTTATGCGCGACCAGCGGTTTCTGGGACCGATCGTTTTGCTCCGCCGCAAATGTCGTGTACCTGTAAAAATGTTATTGTAAAATTGACAAAACTAGAATGAAAAAATATGTATATAACCATCTATTATTACAAATATTCTAATGTTATTGTTGGCGCAAATCCAACAAACACTTTTTAGAACACTCCAAACAAATTGGTTTTTGGCACAACACACACTTATACGCGGTCTTCCTCTTCGTTTGGTAAGGGCACAGATGACAAGTTTTTTTTTCTTATCCAGTCTATCAGACATCTTTTCTTCTGGCGGGTTCGTAGTTGGAACCTCCAGAATGGTTGAAATCAACTCTTTCAGTTCTTTCGGTAACCTGGGATTTTCTATTCGGCGTTGTAAATGTGGCAAGAGAAGTTTTAGTGCCAATTTTTTTGTAAATTACACAAATCTAGTACATCCAATCATTTTCAGATTGAATAAGGGTTCCCTGTTCCTAATCTCAATAGTTTTCTTATATTCGGCGATTATCATATCAGGAACAATTATTATAATCTGAAAGATAATTGGATTTTACTTAAGAATACGTTACTAAATACAGGGTGTGCCATTTGAAAAAACGAAGTTATTCAACTTTATATGTTGGGTTTTTCTACCGCATTTTTTTTATCACCCTGTATAATTTTTTATATGAAATCATGGTTGGCTCTATAGTTCGAACCTTCAACCAAATAATTAAAATGATTATGATTATGGAAAAAATAAAATTTCACCCCAGACCTTGCATTTCAACAAATCTTCAAATATTTCGAAAACGGCAAACAATAGGTATAGGGAGTATTGATATAACTCACCTTTATTTGCTCCATATAATTCAAAAATGACAAAAAATACAGGGTGTTCTATTTAAAAAAAAACATAAGTTTGGTCTGTAACTTTGTTATGAGACACCCTGTATAAATTTAAATATTTTTAGGGCATGCAGCTCACTATTATACACAACTTTTGTATAAAACATTTTTCGAAATTTTGAAAAATAAGCACGTGATTGACCATTCCCAGTGCTCTGAAACACCCTGTATAGCTGTCGTAACAGTATGACGTTTTTACATCCGTCATTCACATTAATTTGATGCCATACTTTGCGGGTTTATTTGGCATCTACATTTTGAATATGAATGGGCCTCTAAAACTAACCAGTATTTCATCCACACACAAATACGGTCCAGGATTATATAATTTCTGGCAATTTTTAATACATTTTTCAAAAATATTCGAGATAGCTGCAGACCGATCTTGATTTCTTCTGTCTTCTCTCGTACTCGGATCGTCAAAACGAAGACATTGCAAAAAATTTGCAAATCGTTTAGAAGACATGGTTGCCCTAAAGATGGATCGACCAGTGGAGTCATTTGAAAATAAAGACATCATATTTTCATGTCCTGATTTAAATATTGATGTAGGCATCAGTAAAGCAAGAAATGCTAAGATTTTAACTGGATCCGTGTCCTTATGGTCAGGACTGGACACATTTTCATGAGCTGATCTTATCATAAACAATTTGTGATTGGTCCAAGTTACAATTTCTCCAATTATGGCATCATCAAATAATAATTTCCAGATACCATCTACCTCAGGGCTATCTCCTAAATCTTTAGCATGTGCTAATAGGGTGGATCGTTGTTGGATAATATTATGCTTGATAGTTCTTACAGTCTTTTTCGGCTCTTTCGCACTCCACAAAAATACATTTTTTCCTCGATAACTTGTTCTAGACGCTGTATCTAGAGCAGTCTCATCTTCTGTATTGGATGCGCATTGTTCCGACAACGAATCGAAATCCAACTCTTCAATTGCATTTTCTTCCTCCATTTCTGCTGCTTCATCTTCGGGACCTAAGACGTCTCCTTTGTCCAATTCCAATTCATCTAACCACCGTAAAACAGTTTCTTCAAAGTTATCGTCGGTAGCTTTGACACCTTTTGACGTACTTGGTTCAATATTCATATTCTGTAATTGACACAAAGTGAATCAGAGGACTAAAATAAATACAACTGACTATTTCCCTCACATTATGCACATGTGCAAATTATCGGTATAATACTAATCTGATTGGTTGATTTGATATTGTCACGAATTGTCACAACCAGCAAAAGATATGATTGCTGTTTGCCAAGTAATTCGTTCGAGAAATAGTCCCCCGAATACCCCAATTGTCTCATCATTTTTTTTCGTGCGCTGAATGCACTCGAAAAAATTAAATTATCGACAATTTCACATGCAGTCGAGATATAACTTACGATAATATCAATTATGTAATAAAAAATCATTTTACCACCAATTAAAACACACACTTTTCACGATAAAATAGTCTTATAAAATTATTCCGAACTGTATAAATGATTATCAGGGTGAGAACTAACCAAACACTGAACATAAACAACACTATAAGCGACTAACGGTCTATGGAACTGCTACGTCAACAAACACGCGACTACCGGTCTCAGAGACGGACTAACCATTAGAAATGAATTAAATTGTTACAAACCCGTGAGCAGAGGGGCTCGTAATGGCACCTACTGATAGGCAATACAATAGAGTACAGGTAGGTCCGAATGTAATTCCTCGAACAAAAGATTATAGTGAAAGTTGAAATATCGGTGACGGTCTGTGAGAGCGACATCGCGAGTTAGGGGTTAATTACTATGTCCAGTAGTTTCGAGATGGAGCCGGTAGTCACCCTTAATCGAACACCCTGTATATATTTTTGAACTCATAAGGTTGCCCAAGTTTTTTTGTTATATTTAGCATTATTTATGCATATAGAAAGAGGTACCTTTCAAATCTAGTTTTAGAATCCACATATTCGTACTCACCAAATCTCATAGCTTCGTGAAATCATATTTCAAAAAAGTTGTGATGCGAAACGAAACGATCGAGGAAACAGTCTACTTCAAATTTGCAAGCATTAGATAATTTTTTTTTTATTAGCACATTCCCAAACGTTTATTTAATATTGAGTTAATATACATTTCAATTTTATATTAATATAGTCGAAAACCATTGTTTCGCGGTTCTTCGATGGAAACATGTCATCTCAACGCCAGAATACAGTTGTTGTGGTAGATTCGGTTGTGGCAGGGTTACTTCCAATCGTATCCCAGATGAAGTCCAAAAAAGAAATTACATTAGTATAGATCCCTGGATATTTTTCAGTACCACATTGTCTTCTACCGGGTATATGAGAGACAATTCCATATTGTAAATTGTTGATGACCAGTGGAGCTCCAGCATCGCCCTGGAAGTAAATATCGAAAATTTCAACAAACAAATGGAAAATGTTGGCCAAAATAAAGAATACTTATGTTTGCAAATAAATGATTTATTATTATTATTATTATAAGTAACAATTTGGATTAAAAAATTGAAAGTACAAGTACAAAAAATCACGTTAAAATAATTTAATCGCGACTATATTTTCTAATAATAATTCAAAAATATAAAATCAAATAAACAACCAAAATAAGTATTTAAGGCTCAGGAATTTAAAAAAAATATATTAATTGGATTCAGAATTATGATATGAAAAAAACAACATTAACATTTTTTGAGTTCCTTATATTTATTAAAAAAAATGGTGATGTGGCCATCTTGTTACTTTATCCGACTTGATGGTATCGTAGCCATGTATATTTACGTTTTCATGGTTTATTTTCAATTGAAATCATATTTTAAATGTACTTGCGTTGTGTAAAACGTCAAAATTATGAAAGATGGAAAAATTATACTTCAAATTAAAAACCTCAGTTTACTAAAAAACTAAAGGGTTTTCGAAAAAACTTATTGTTTTTAAGTTGTTCGTTTTAGTATTCTATACAATTACTATTAACATAAATTTGCTGTAACTATCATCGTTTTATAATTATAAACCAAAAATTAAAAAAATAATAATAATTTTTTTTCTTGAATAAAAATGATTTTATAAAAAATGTTTTCAAACAAAAGATGTTCATTTCTTTGTTGTCTTTAATAACTGTTTAAATGTTTTTTTGATATTTTTCATATTTAAGAAAATATTGGCAAAAAACCAAAAACTGTTAGGGTAAACACTCACTTCCGGTTTACGAAATTTTACCAAAAGCTTTTCAGTTCTTCAGATTATCAAATAAGACGTATGTTCAAAGTTTCATGTTAATTGTTGTATTAGTTTTTGACATACAGCGCGCAGACACATAGCCACACACATACAGACACAATTTGTTTTTGCCCCCGCACCATTACCCATACCATGCAACAAGTGCAATAAATTTGACTATACAACCAATGCATGTAGCGAACCAGAAAAGTGTGGAAAATGCAGTGGTCCACACAACACAACATCTTGTACAACAACTCTGCCAGAGGTGTGCAAAAGCTGCAACACAGAGGGACATGGAGCACCAAATGCACCAACCGACCCAGGAAACCAATAGAAGGATTACCCAACGTTAAAATATAAAATATAAATAAAAAATCCGCTGAAATAGACTCAAAACTAACAAAAAAATGGTGATGTGTGCATCATGTTACTTTCTCCGACTTGATGGTATCATTTATATTTACGCTTTAATGGTTTATTTTCAATTTAAATCATATTTTAAATGTACATCGAGCGTTTTGTAGACTCGGATGAAACTGACGTTTAAAACATCAAAATTATGAAATATGGAAAAATTATACTTCAAATTCAAAAACTCAGTTTACTCAAAAACTAAAGGGATTTAGAAAAAAAACTTATTCTCTATAAGTTGTTCATTTTAGCATTCTTTACAATTATTATTAAAATAAATGTGCTGTAACTATTATCCTTTTATAATTATAAACCAAAATTAAAAAAAAATAATACATTTTTTTCTCGAATATCAATGAGTTTATGAAAAATATTTGAAGTAAAAGATGTTCATTTCTTTGTTGTCTTCAAAATTTGTTAAAATGTTTTTGTGATATTTTTCATATTTAAGAAAATATTGGCAAAAAACAAAAAAACAGTTAAGGTAAACACCCACTTCCGGTGTACGAAATTTTACCAAAAGCTTTTCAGTTCTTCAGATTATCAAATAAGACAGATGTTCAAAGTTTCATATCAATTTCTTTATTAGTTTTTGAGATACAGTGCACACAGCACACACACACACACACACACACACACACACACACAGACACAATTTTTTTTTCCAAAAATTGTTGAAATGGCATCTAGGGACCCCAAAACGGATATTTCCGTAAAAAAAAAATTTGAAAAAAATCACGATCACAATACTTTCTCGTACTTCGTAACGGAGAAAGTAAAAATCGCGCGTACATTCACCTGTCACAATTCATGATCATATTATTGATACATATGTCACTGAAATAAACGCCCCTAACGTGTCCGACCGACAAGTTTTGTTGAAAAAGATCAAACTAAGGTTCATTGAGTCATATAAAATTGACACTTGCGTATCATTTTCAGGAAACTGAATTTTTATCGTCATGTTCGACCTCATGTTCTCGCATATCATTCCCCCAGTTGCCCCCACAACTGGTGTCCAATCTGCAAGCTCCCCTGTAAGTAGTCGAAATGGATAGTGTGCGTATTCTTTATTCTAACATTAATAGTTTATCCAAGAAATCCCACCTCCTTTTCCACTACCTAATTTAAAACTCCGTTCATCTTAACTTCCTAATGGAAACCAAAACACTCAATCCATTTCAGTTCCAAAATTGGTCAAGTGTCCAAATCCAAGCCTTCGTCCACCAACAAAATATCCCCGGGGGCAGCATTGCTGCTGCCCATCCTGCAATTTCCTTAGGCAAATCCAATCCCCCAAAAATTAACAATCCTTTGAATTAATGTCTCCATTTAACGATCCCCATGCAATCCTTCCAACTCCATATTTTTCTCGTTTACATTCACCCCAATTCACGAATAGACGATACAATATTCACGAAAGCGTCCTTATACGACCATTGTCTAATAATTGGGGACTTGAATGTAAACAAATATAAATCACGTCAAATATCTTCATTCATTTCACAATCTAACTTAATCCATATTCACACCCCACCTACAATTATCATGAATGAAAATCAAAGCACCACACCTGATGTAATCCTTTGCACCCAAAACACCTAATTCATAATATAAAACACGTTCCTGATCTATGTTCTGACCATCTGGCCATCCAATTTGACCTTCAGTTCCCATCACACCTCCCAATTCTTCCCCCGGAGTTTATATTTAATTACAAAGACTGCGATATGAAAGCAGTAGAAAATGACATAACAAGTTCTATCCACTACTATCCTATCATTACCCCAGAAACAATTAAACACTTCAACTTCTATCTAAACAACACTATCCAACAACATACTCCTAAACTCAAAAAACAACCTTACAAATATCCTCTCCCTCCTTATATCCTAAGACTAATTAATAATAGAGGTAGCGAGCCTACCTTTGTGAATGCAATCAGACAGGAGGTACTAGATTTCACCCTGGCGGATGCCTTCACAACAAGTACAATTAAAAATTGGCGAGTTCTAGCAGAACCCTCTTTATCAGACCATCAGCAAATTGGGTTTGATATTGAGGTCACTAAGGAAGCTGTTTTAGAGTGCAGGAATCCGAGGAACACAGACTGGGGCCTCTACAGAGAGTGCCTAGGTCTGGGAACCGAAGATGTATGCCTCGACATCCAAACTACAGGGGAGCTAGAAATAGCTGCGGCTCTCCTTAAAAATTGCATCTTAAAGGCATACGAATCCAGCTGTCCACATAAGAGGAGATCTCATTCCAGACATGTGCCCTGGTGGAATAAGGATTTAGACCGCCTGAAGGCGCAATCCAGAAAAACCTTCAATAGTGCAAAGAAGACGGGCAACTGGGATGCCTACAGACAGGCACTATCAGAATACAACAAGGAGCTGAGGAAGTCGAAAAGGAAAACTTGGAGAGCTTTCTGTGAGGGAGTGAACGACACAGCCCCGACAGCAAGACTCCAAAAGGTCTTATCGAAAGACCACTCCAATGGCATTGGTTTAATTAAAAAACCTGATGGGAGTCATGCAGAGAGCCTTAAAGAAAGGCTGGTAAACTAATTACTAGAGGAAAAATTGAATGGGCAGTCAAAAGCTTCAAACTCTTCAAAACACCAGGGCCAGATGGCATATTTCCTGCATTGCTGCAATATGGACTAGACATACTAGCCCCATACCTGCAAGCAATATACAAAGCCAGCTTCACGCTGGGCTATATACCAATGGAATGGAAGGAGGCCAGGGCGATTTTCATCCCCAAAGCGGGCCGTAGGCCACCTGATGAGGCTAAGCCCTACCGCCCAATCAGCCTCACCTCTTTCCTCCTCAAAATTATGGAGAAAATCGTGGACAACGACATTAGGTGCGGCGCCCTAAAAGCGAACCCGCTACATAGGCAACAATTTGCTTATCAACCTGGCAAATCTACTGTAGATGCCTTGCACAGCCTTACAACAGGCATAGAGGCATTACTTCAATACAAGGAGATTGCACTAGGTATTTTCGTGGATTTTGAAGGGGCGTTTGACAATATGACCTTCAAAACCGTGGAAAAGGGAGCCATCAGGAAGGGCATTGATATACCCACTATCAGATGGATAAAAGCTGTACTTGAAAACCGCAAAATCACGGCAGGTATGGGGAGTGAGTCTGAAACGGTAACCACGGCGAAAGGGTGCCCGCAAGGCGGGGTTCTATCACCCTTGCTCTGGTGCATCGTGGTGGATGAGCTCCTCACGACCTTGGCAGATAAAGGCTATAGTACGCAAGGCTACGCCGACGACATTGCGGTTGTCATAAGGGGTAAATACGATAGCATCGTATCGTCCCTAGCCCAAGAGGCCCTTCAATGTCAACCCGGACAAAACTGTGATTGTACCTTTTACTAATCGCAGGAAACTCTCAATCAAAGCTCCCAAAGTAAAAGGACAAGAAATTGCGCTTTCCAACCAAGTGAAATATTTAGGCTTAGTGCTTGATAAGAGGCTTAACTGGAACGCTCATCTGGAAAAAACGATCAGCAAAGCAACGGCGGCACTCTGTATAGACCGCCGGCTCTTTGGCAGATCATGGGGGCTGAAACCTAAAATGATAAACTGGTTGTACATCATGGTGGTCAGACCCATCATCACATATGGCTCACTAATATGGTGGACCAAAATAAAACAAGTAACGGCACAAAATAAGCTCCAAGCTCTTCAAAGACTGGCCTGTCTTGGCATCACGGGAGCTGCACATAGCACTCCCTCTGCAGCAATGGAAGCTTTACTAGACCTACTTCCTTTGCACGAACAAATCAGAAAGGAAGGTCTAATGAGTGCACTGAGACTAAACTGGACCAGTACAGGCCACAGAACTGGGCACTCAGAAATTCTGGACCTCGTCACAACCGAGTTCTTACAAACACCATCGGATATAATGCCGATCAATTATGACTTCGAATCAAGATTTGATGTGACTATTGATAGTCGCCAAAACATTCTGAAACGAGTCACAGAACTAAAACACAACTCTGTACTCTGGTACACAGATGCATCCAAGACAGAGGTGGGCACCGGCATAGGCATATATGGGCCTAAGCATAAGGAATCAGTTCCCCTCGGACATAGCATTTCTGTCTTACAGGCTGAAATAATAGCCTTAGAAAGATGTGCTCAGGTGTGCACAAAGAAAGGGCTACAAAGGGGCACGCAAATATCTAATCACGGATAGCCAGGCTGCCCTAAAGAGCCTTAAAGCGTACAGCTTTAACTCCAAGACTACTTGGAACTGTAAACAGGCTCTGAACCAACTGGCAAAGGGCAACAAGCTCACCCTAATGTGGTTATTCGGCCACGCAAGCATAAAAGGCAATGAGCATGCCGATATACTTGCTAAGGAAGGAGCCTCAACTACCATCATTGGACCAAAACCGACGTGTGGGCTACCGAAAGCACATAAAAAAGGCGTGATCCAAGAATGGGAAAAAAGTGCAAAACAGACTATTGGAAAAAGCACCAGGTCAAAGGCAATCCAAAATGTTTATTGACTTCTCGCCAAATAGAGCCAAACAGCTCTTACGCCTCAATAAAACCGAGATCAGACTAATCACCGGTCTCCTCACAGGACACTGCCCAGTGAAGTACCATCTTCACAATATGGGCAAAGTGGATAACACCACATGCAGATTATGTGAATCGGCAGAAGAAACGGCCGAACACATATTATGCGAGTGTGTAGCTCTAGCACCCACTAGGCAGGCCCTAACCGGAGGTATGGCGGTAACGCCAGAACGGATCAGGGCATTACCTCCCAGAAAGTTAATTGACCTTGTCAGGGAAATTGAATTTCTGGGAATCAAATAGCAGTAGGGTACTAGTACAAAAGATCTAAACAGGTCGCAGTGCTGTAAGGCTCACCACAGCCAATTGACCCCGTCTAATCTAATCTAATCTAATCTAAGACTAATTAAATTCAAAAGACAGCTATACAGGGACGTTAAAATAACAGACGATGAATAACTAAAAACTAAATTTAATAAAATCAATAAAGATATTCATTACCTCATTATAGCCTACAAAAAGAATAAGTGGCTGCAATCATGCAAATCTATTGAAGACAAGCAAGGAAGAACATACTGGACAGAGATAAAAGAACTGGCAAAATACAAAAAGACAGAGGCAAAGGCATTAAATCCATTCGAGACACTACTACCAACGAACAACTGACTGACGATGCAGACATTTCAAGTGTCAGATAATCCGGACTTTGACCAAAACTTTTTTGACGAGGTAAATAACTGGTATGACAATTTTGACAGAATGAAAGAACTACCAGTGACAGACTTAATAGACGAGACAATGTACTACGAACAGCTTCATAAAGGTAAAAACTCCGCTCCTGGCATCAACTTAATCCAAAGAATGATCCTGGAAAAGCTTCCCAAAAATATCCACTCCTATATTGTATCCATCATGAACTACTGCCTTTCCCACCAATACCTCCCCCCTGATACCTGGAAATCCGGTATAATTGTTTGCATGCCGAAGCCCGATAATGATCCAATATCCTTGACAAGCTACCGTCCTATTACACTGCTTCCCGTCCTAGGTAAATTATTCGAATCCCTACTCAAACAAAAAATTCTTACTGCCCTCTCCAACAAAATCACGGAATACCAATTTGGTTTTCAACTTAAAAAGTCCACAACTCTTCCAACCTCCATTTTAACCTCAAATTGCCAAACAGCCGCACTCGAAGGTAAATACTCCGCTATAGTTTTTTTTTTCAAAAGGCGTTTGACTCTGTATGGCATAGAGGGCTGGTCTAAAAATTCCATTTGCTTAACCTACCACGCCATCTAATTTTAATAATCCATGAATTCCTCTCAAATCGCTCCCTTCAAGTAAAAATCCGTCAATCCATATCCACTACCTTCCACCCCGAACAAGGTGACCCGCAAGGTTCTCCACTCTCTCCTCCACTATATAACCTGTTGTGTTCCGATATATACAATCCTGACCCAACCTACTTTAATCCTACCCTATATATTAAACAATTTGCAGATGATACTGCCCTAATCACACACAACCCCTTTGACAATCCAATCCTTGCAACAATTAACAAACAGTACAATTTCCTGGCTCTCCCAATGGAGCATTCAAGTAAACCCTCGTAAAACCCAACTCCTAATCCCTCACCACAACATATCTCCACAATCCCCCATAATAACCGTTAACCGTAACCCCATGAAACCTACACACTCGTGCAAATACCTGGGAATTATATTTGACAATAAACTGTCTTTTAAGGCACATTCCAAATCCGCTAAAATTAGAGTAAAAGCAAGGGCAAGGCATTTTAGAGGCCTCACATATAAAGATCAAGGCATTTCAATCGCAACTTCAGTACAAATCTACAAATCAATCTGCCGGTCCTTGCTTGACTATGGCTCAATCCTCTTTTCCCAGTCCCGACCTTCTACCCTCAATAACTTCCACGTTGCAGAACGCAGTACCCTTAGAACCCTAACCAAACTCCGCCACCCCAACTATCCCTTATTCAACCCGTCTAACGAAGTCCTCTACTCTACTACTAATATCGTCCACATATCAGAACGCACTAGATTTCTCGCTGAAAATTTTATGAAAACCTCAACCAATATACGTATCCTTAACTTATACTGCACTCCTCGCAACCTTAATATCCCCCCTAAACGTAAGTACCCTACCCAAACATTACATCAATTCATTTCTTCATTTCACTCATCATCTAGCGACTTATTGAGGCTATAAACAAATAACTTATTGAAACAACTACTTCCCTGGCTATTTCCGGCATGGCTCTAGCTCTACAAATGCATAATTTCTCATATTTCTTATTTTGTTGTTATGCATGACATGGATTTCTACATCCTGCTCAAATAAAAAATACGCTATTTAATTGTTTGACTTTTTCTACTATTTTCATAATCGATACAAATTTTGCTTTCCGAAGTAAAATATTTGTTAAAATATAATTACCTTGCAAACAACTCTTTTACCAGTAACAAATCCTGCGCAGAGCATCCTCTTACTAATAGAAACTCCACTCAAGCTCTGACACGTCTTTCTAGACATCGTAAAAACTTCAATAGCTCTCAATAAATTAGTATTCGACAGTGTGTCCGAAGCTCCCCATCCTGCAACTATTGCAGAAACACCAACGGGCACTGTTGCAGTTTCGCTGGGTAAATCAATGGGCAGAATTGAATTGTTGCTGTACTGTAGAGGCGTCGCTAATCTCAGCAAGGCTATATCATTTTCCAATGAAGTCAAATTATAATCTGGATGCTCGTAGGCCCTTTGAACTGAAACGACAACTCCTCCAGCCCTTTGGTTTGCTGAGCCAGCACGGATGGTTATGGGAACGTCGAAGGGGTATTTATTCAGGCCGGTAATGCAATTTGCTGCAGTCAGGATCCAGCTTGGTTCGATTATGGAGCCACTGCATAATGGCAATCCGGATTTATGGACCGAAACTTGATACGGTCGCCTGCTTATATTTTCGATGGTTCCACCTTTTACGCGGTTGTCTATAAGTACTCTTCCTGAAAATATATAAATTATATGTGTTAAATGACTGAAATAAATGCTTGGACTTATGAGCAGGTATTACCAGAAACTATTGTTTGATTATAATTCACGGAACAACTTTTTTACAGAATATGACTTATGGGAACCAGTAAATCTGAATAAATTGTTAAAGGTAGACGCGGTTTAAAATTGGTAAATTAATAATTGCATTAAAAACAAACCATAAATATGTATTGTGGAATAAAACAGAATTGTTTGTAAAATCCACCCAAGTAAAAGTACCCTATAATCGCCCTAGAATCGTTCTCTTTGTCAGTCCTTCAGTTTCTGCCAGGAGTAGGCGTTTTTAATCTAGTTCGATGTTGTACCCTTTCTGGTGTGTTTAATATTTGGGTTGCAATTTCTTAAACCTATTTTTTGAGATGCGTGAAGTACATAATACTAAAATCAAATCATCCAATAATAATATTAAGTCAATGTGGAATGTAATAAATTCCTACCGTACAACAAAACGCAATAGTAGTAATACTGTACCAGCGGCAGATATCTTTGTAAATCATTTTTCTTCAAATGTGCGTCAAACTTTACCTAATCCACCTCATGAATTGTCACCCGCTTTAAGTAATTACAAATATTTAGAATACTTCAAATTTAAGTGTGTGTCTAGCTGTAATGTGAGAGATTCCAGTATGCATCTAAAAAATAGTAATAGCAGAGATAATAAGGAATGTACAGCCGACTTGTTAAAAACGGCGAAAGAGACCATTAAAGAACCAATAAGCAAACTATTTAATCTAGCAATCAAAGAGGGCAAATTTCAAACTTTCCTAAAGCGGACAATTGAAGACCATATTGCAACATAATGATAAGCCACATGTTTAAAAAAAGAGCTTTTAGTGCTCCCAGTACTTATTCATGACCATGATATGCCACAGATGAAACGGTTTGGCGCTTGTCCTATAGATGGCAGTAGTAGTGCTGAATCACATTCTTACATTACTCCCGTTTGCCATTCTTCTGTGGGTGTAAACAGTGATAAGCCACCCGAACATGGCCGTCAATCGGGAACAACGTGCGTCGTCAAGTACTGTGAGTGCCATTGAGGTCGATTTTGTGGAGGACAGTGATGACAGCCTAAAGGACAAAGACTTTGTGCCCAGTGGTAAGGATGTTTCATCAGGAACCAGCGAGGTAAGGTTATGTTTTAGATTAAATTGGCTTATCATGTTTTTACGACAAAGTATATTTGAAAAATTGAAGGCATGAATATGATATGCCACGTGGCTTATCACGATTTTGCTATATCTAGTTTGAAATCGTATTTTCTGTTGTTTTAGGATGAAACACAAGGGCATCTAGGAGGTGAGGAGGAACTCACACGGAAACAAAAAGCTACCAGATGGAGACAGAAGAACGAAGAAACCTACGAGCGAATACAAAGAAAAAGAAAACGAAATTCGGGAGAGAAATACACATCTAAGAAGTCCAAGAAGATAGTTAAACCACGTGAAATCGGCCCGCCTTGCATGTGTAAAAATAACTGCAGGGGAAAGTTGAAAACCAGTCATGAGATTATCTTCACAAAGTTTTGGAATTTGACGTCATTCGATCTTCAAAATAGCTATCTTTTCGGCTGTATAAGAGTGGAAAACAAAAAGAGGTCATATAAAAAAAAAACAGAAAAATAATGAGTCAAGGAGGCATTTCACTGCTCACTATGTAATAAATGATGGTAATGAAGAAGTTAAAGTATGCAAAGCGGAATTTATGAGCATACATGGTCTGCAGAATTCACGTGGAAGAATAAATAACATTGTTAAAATGAAGTCTAGTGGAGCTATGGTCCCTACCCCAGATATGCGAGGCAAACATAAAAATAGACCAAATAAACTGTCAAATGAACAAGTGCAATCTGTAAAAACTCATATTGAGTCAATACCAAAGTACCAAAGCCACTATAGCAGAGCTAAAAATATGACAAAAGAATATCTGAATTGCGATATGACCATATCTGGTTTATATGCAGATTTTTATGTGCCCTGGTGTGAGGAACAAAATATGGTACCTGTCAAGGAAAGCGCCTATAGGAAAATATTTGCGACCCACTACAACATTGGGTTCAAATTACCTCAGTCTGATACATGTAAGACATGTGACGAGATGAACATTAAGATAGACGCAGCAAAACAAGGCTATGATGAAAGGGTAACAAAAGAGTTAACAACGACGTTGAACTTGCACAAAACTCGGGCTGCAGCAATGCAAGACTTGCTCAAATCTGAAACAGAACACTCAAAGCGTGTAACAGGCAAATTAGTAATCTCTTTTGATCTACAACAAGCGATGCCCTTGCCAAAATTGACAACTGGTCCTGCCTTCTATTGCCGTAAAATCTGGCTTTACAACCTCGGTGTACACGACTGCGCAAATGAAAGAGGTCACATGTACTTATGGACGGAAGACCAAGCAAAACGTGGTGCTGATGAAGTAATATCCGTGGTGTTAAAATTTTTAGAAGACAAAGCGGGAGTTGAAGAACTCGTTGTTTTCACTGATAATTGTCCGGGCCAGAATAAGAATTGGCAAATGATGGCATTCTGGCTGCAGTTGGTAAAAGAAAAAAAATTTAAGAAAATTACTCATCATTTTCTTGTCAGCGGTCACACCCATTTGCCGTCCAACCGCGATTTTGCGCATATTGAAAAACGTCAAAGAAAACATGCACCAATTATTTATTCACCTGAAGGTTGGGTAAAAGTTATTACTGAGGCAAATAAAAAGAATCCATTTATAGTCACCCAGATGACCCAAAATGATTTTTACTCGTTTGAACCATTGTTGAATAATATCAATAAAAATGCGCGTTTCCCTGACAAGCAAAATTTAAACTTCGCAGCAATTTATAGTTTTCTCTTTAAGGCAGAAAATACTGGGTCACTCTTCGTAAAACACGCAGTGCATGCAGAGTACAGAGAAATAAAAATTTTAAAGAAAGGAAGACCAGCAGTGTCAAGTTTAGCAGACATTAAAAAAAAGTACAGTGAGCCTTTACAAATCGCAGCAAACAAGGTCAAGAATATTCAGACACTATTGCCATACATACCGCCCATTTACCATGCCTTTTACAATCAACTACGCGGAGGTTCTGAAGTTGAAAATGTTGAAATTTTGGAGGGTTAAAAAACATGTATTTTTGTATTTTTAAGAGTCAACTTATTTTTTTTAATTTTATATTTTTGATACTATGGTTTGTGCAAAAACATGATAAGCCACACTTTTTTTGTAATAAATGGTGTTTTCTCGTACAAATTTTTATTTCAAGTTGAAATACTGATTGACATGAATTGACAGTAGATAAAGCCATCGTATAACGGTTACACAAGTTTGAATATTTGAGACCAGTATTTTTCCGATTTGTAAAAATATTTCGACGTCAACATCTCGTTTTGTATTTTTTGTGGCATATCATTATGTTGCAATATGGTCTTCAATTATAGTGCCCGTTTTTAGAAAAGGTTTGCAAATGGATGTAAATAACTATAGTCCAATATCTATCTTGCCTGTAATTTCCAAAGTTTTTGAAGATTTTCTGCAGAGCCAAACGCTGGACTATATTAAGGTGACTTCACCGGCTCCGGTTTAGAAACTTTTTTTATTTAAGGTCCAAAAAATTTGAAATTTTTTGGGCGTATATTAGATTTAATTATAAAACATTGTAAGGATTTTTCTTTTTTTTAGCATTTATAACTTTTGTGTAACACATTTTTATTTCAGACATTTAAATCCAAATTCAAATTCAAATCTTTAGAAGAGTTTACATAAAATTAATAAATATAAATCAACTAAAATCACTAAAATATTTGAGTAAATAAAGGAAGTTTTGCAATTTAAATGAAGTACAATATTTACTAAAATCTTTACTTGATACGTGGTAAATGTAGGTTACCGCTCCAAACGTAGCAGCCAATAGAATCGAACAGAAGATACGTTGTGTGTGAGAGAGAGGTGAAATTAAAACAAACAAGTGCACATGGTGTGGTGATGAATTTCTAGTAGAGAAGGGCGAAATTACTCCTTTTTGTGAGCCAACATTATTAGATTTGCCCCGGAAAAGTTGTGCACACCAACAAAAACGGCTTGTTTAACTACTTTCTTATGACTCAAAATGAGTTACATATTTTCAACTGGAGTCACTTGACTCCGCGACTCACTTCACGGACTTAACTCTTTGAGTCAACTCACTCATGAATTACCCATGTTAATTTTGATTAGGGTGACGTTAAAATGTTTTCTGTTTGTCTCACCGCGATTATTTCTTCTAACTTCGACAATAGCCTGAAGATCTGGTTAACACATGTTTGACCTTAGTACCTGCTTTTCTGAGAATTCAAAGGGCGCACAAATGTTCGGAGACATAATCCGTGCACAATTCGGCCCAATACTAATTTTCTCCAAATTTCATCGCAAAAATGTCGGAAAAATCATGTACGTTTTAAAACAGCTATGTAGAGCAATTGAACTAGTTAAAAATCTATCCATGGTGGATGTATGTTTTTTTACTAGGAATCATAATAATAAAATGGAATAAGGCCTCAACAGAATTAGGAATGAATACTGCATTTATCCGTGATTCAATGTAGCAATAACCAATCAACAAATGTTTATTTAGTTAGCATTGAGTTAGCTCTTTGCGATAGCGTTGACAATTAGTCGTCTAATTATCTTATGAGACGTATTATATTTTTTAAATAAAAGTATTCGTGATTTGGTTATAATTAGAGAGAGGATTGTATGCAAAATGCATATTTATATATATTTTCCATATTTTCCACATTTACCCATATAATGCATATTTCACCTTCTAATGCATATTTTAACATATAATTGTAATATTTAACATTTTGGCGGACGGCACATTACAACACGTGCAATGTTTGATGAACCAACATCTGGCCATTCAAGGAAATACTGGGCAAATGTTATCAAAACAATTGCCAATTCGTCCTGCGATAAACAGTAATTTATATGTTCACATGTTTTTGTCGATTTACATTGAAATATGTGAAATATGCGTATAAAAAGAAATTTGAAGAATTGAAGAAAATTAAATTTTTGCAAAATATGATTTGCGATTTTTGTATTTTCCTGTTTTAGGAAATATCGTACAAATGAAATCCATTAGTATTCAGGTTTTTATAATTTTATGGTTCAGTGTGAAAGAAAACGGCTCTGTGCTGAGGGTCGTAATTTTCAATAAAGTAAACAAGCTGCGATAAGCTATTCATTCCATGACCCATTGACACAGATGAAGAATGGATGGGATGCACATGTTCAAGTCGACAAAATTTCATATGGGTGCATTTAAAGGATAGACATATTTATTTTCTAATGGACTAGATAAAGACAATGCTACTTCTATAAGAGTTCTGGTCTCTTTCGGGTCTCTAGGCCAAGGCCGCATTCCACAGGTATTAAAAATAATAAATTTTGATGGTGGGTTGGACTTCGAGCATCTAGCACAGATAAGAGATGCGGGCGGGGGCTATGCTGCTGCCGTGATTGCGAGTCGGACGTATTTTGTTTTTGTGAGGTTTCGTTTCGCGTGTGTGTTGTATTGTTTACCGTACGCTGTTCTAATCGTTTTAAAAACAATTATTTACATTTAAAGATAACAAGTGGTTAACTACATCGCCAGTTAATTACGAACAAAGTAAAGAAAAGACAGAAGATGCTCTGTTACGTGACAAAAGTGGCACTGAATCTGACTTCCAAGCTCCCTCAACGAGTTCACATGAAACGAAGCGCCGGAAAGTTGTACGAAAATATGACTCTGGATATTTGAAATTAGGATTCACTTGGAATCATGACACGTTAAATCTGCGTCCTCAATGCGTGATTTGCTACGAAATATTAGCGAACGAAAGTTTACATCCAAGTAAGTTAACGCGTCATATATAAACTAAGCATTCTCATTTTAAGAACAAACCAGTAGCCTTTTTTCAAAGAAAATTGTTGGATATGAAATCTTAAAAAAAATATTGTTTCACATTTTATTAATATTAATGAAAATGCTATATATGCCTCGTACCTCATTAGGTTGAGGATTGTCAGAGCGGGAAAACCTCATACCATTGGCGAATACTTAGTCTTACCATCGATTAAAGATGCTGCTGAAGCCATGTTTGGCGAAGAAGAAGTAAAGAAAATCGAGCGCATACCACTATCCATTAACACTGTTCCACGACGAATTGACGAAATGGCTGATTGGGCAGAAGATGAATTAATACGAAGAGTAGTTGGTAGTAAATACTATACTGTACAACTAGATGAGTCTACCGACGTTCAAGGCCTGTCTCAACTACTTGTTTTTGTGTGTTATATATGGCAAGACGACGTGCATGAAGATATTTTGTTCTGCAAGCCAATTAGTCGCGGAACGGGCGAAGAAATTTTCAATTCAATTGATTCCCATATAAAAGAAAAAGGTTTAGAATGGAAGAATTGTGTCGGTATATGCACTGACGGTGCGCGGGCTATGTGCGGGAAAATAGCACTGTGGTTACAGGAGTTCTTGAAGAAAGTCCCTGTGCTTTGTGGACTCATTGTAGCGTTCACCGAGAAGCACTAGTTTCAAAAGCATTACCCAATGATTTACAGCTGTAAAAATTGTAAATTATATTAAAACAAGGCCATCACAAGCACGTTTGTTTCAAAAGCTGTGTGAAGAAATGAGCAGTCTTCATACATCTCTTCTTCTCCATACGGAAGTACGTTGGTTATCCAGGGGAAAAGTACTGACATGATAAGTGGAACTACGGAATAAAGTAACAATTTACTTCGAAGGAAAAACAGAATTTATTGAACATCTACTGGACGAAGAATTCGTTCTCAACACATTTGACATTTTGGCGGATATTTTTTCCAAGTTAAACGAACTCAACTTGTATCTGCAAGGTTCAAACAGATCCGACAAGTTCACGATAATATTCGAGCGTTCATGAAAAAGCTTATTTTGTGGAAAAGTTGTATTAAGAATGGTAAATATGATTGTTTTGAAACACTTGAAACCTTTATTTTAGAAAACCAAGTGCAGCCAAAGATGAACGTACTCTCTGCAATGTCCACTCATTTATCATTGTTAAGAAATAACTTTAACACCTATTTCGGGGAAGAGATGAAAAAGCTCGAAACGTCGAATTGGATTTGTAACCCATTTCAGGACAAATTACCAACTAATATGTCGACAAAAGCAAGTGAAGAGCTCTTTGATTTATCAGAAGATACATCACTGAAAAAATACTTTCAATCGCAAGCAATTAACAAAATTCTGGCTCTCGGTTGCTGGGAACTATCCTTGTCTATTTGATGAAGCTATGAAATAAACTGTTTGTAGGTTATTTAAGTATTAAATAAAAAAATATAAATATATTTAAGTTTCTTTTTTCTTATTTGAACAGCATTGTATTGGTAGTACATTTTCCATGTTGACTGTTTTTGGAACTACTATACAATTTAAGTAGTTCTGCAACTCACAACTGAGCATTACCAGTATTTATGCCCCCTTTACTCTAAAGCAGCCAATAGGTGAGTCGCAAATTTTTAAGTTTTTGTTAGATGGGTCGGAGTCCAGTCAACTTTGGGAACCACTGCTTTAGACGATCTCGATCAGCGACCACTGCAACTCCGGACTTTATTGAAACATGCCTTGATGCTTTCAATGATAAAGCTTTCTGCAGTATGAATCATGAAATAATGTTACAAAAGCTGTATTTATATAATTTCCATTCCATAAGCTGTAAATTTATTAATTGACAGCTTATGGAATGGAAATCAACATCATACTTGTCAAATAGAAGTCAAAGAGTTAAATTAGATAATAAATTATCAGAGGAATATTTTTTTAAATAAAGGGGTACTTCAAGTCTCTAAGCTAAGCCCGACACTATTCCTGCTGTACGAAGTATGTTTTTTATCATTTAATAAAACACTAACACAGTGTATGGTTTCAAATTAACTTTATTGTTCTACGACAATTGTTTCACCACACAGTGGCTCATCAGGTAGTATGTTTTTTAAGTAAGTACCGTTTTGACATTCCGCTGATTCAGCGCTGCGGTCGGTATTCTGCGCATGAACGCTGTGTACCCGCATCTATCGGCAAGGCTGAGACGCCATTACGGCAAAAATAGTCCGTGACTACGTGTGTTAGCAAGCATGTAAAATTGCAACGCCGATTGAGAGTCCCGCCGACTGCGAAGTTCGGTCTGTTATTCGTTTTCTGAGTGCAAAAGGCTTAAAAGCGATCGATATTCATCCTGAGATCTGTGCAGTTTACGGAGAAAACATTATGAGCGATGGAATGGTTATAAAGTGGGTTCGAGCATTTAAAGAGTGCCGCACAAATGTGCATGATGACGAACGGAGTGGGCGACTTTCAGTCATTACAGACGATTTGGTGCAGAAAGTTGATCAAAAAGTGAGAGAAAACAGACGCTTTACGATTAAGTCGTTATCTGATGAATTTCCCGAAGTTCGTCGAAATGTTCTTTATGCAATAGTGTCTGAACGATTAAATTACCGAAAGCTGTGCTCACGCTGGGTACCGAAAATGTTGACGGAGGTGCACAAAACCAAACGTATGGGCAGTGATTTAACTTTCATTGAGCGTTACCATGACAAGGTGATGATTTTTTCAGCCAAATTGTTACGGGCGATGAAACATGGATAGCCTACCATATATCTGAATCAAAACAGCAATCTATGGAATGGCGGCATTCAACTTCACCCAAGAAAATGAAATTCAAACAAACAATTTCAGCCCGGAAAATCATGTGTACCGTGTTTTAGGACAAACAGGTGTTGAAAGTGGACTTTTTCATTAGGTGGTGACAAAATCAATTCAGTAACCTATTGTGAGACTTAAGAAAAATTGTGCCGCGCAATTCAGAACAAAAGGCGTGGCATGCTGAGTAAGGGCGTCCTTTTGCTTCACGACAATGCCCGTCCACATACGGCTAATCGCACCCAAGACCTCCTCACATCATTTGGCTGGGAACAACTTGATCACCCTCCATACAGTCTCGATCTAGCGCCCAGTGATTACCACTTGTTCCTACATTTAAAGAAACATCAGGCTGGCGAGCGCAATGATGACGACGATGTTGTCAAAATGGCCGTGTTGCAGTTTTTGACAAATCAGGCGGCGGACTTCTACGACGATGGTATGTAAAAGCTCGTTGTACGATACAATAAGTGCCTCAATGTTGGTCGAAATTATATAGAAAAGTAGATGAAAGTACAGGCTTTCATATAAAAATAAAATTGCTAAACAATATCTCTTTGTTTTTTTTTTTATTTATTTCAAAACGGTCCTTACTTAAAAAAAAACTTGCCTCGTACGTCAGAGAAAATACAAATGCGAAACTCAATCGGCGAGGGATGCTACCGCATGTCGGTGCTTAGTTCGGTCGAAAGCAATCGATGCTTAAAATCCATTTATGAGGTAATAAAAGGGTATCCCGAGATAAGATTGTCAAAATGCCACCCGACACAGATTTTTAAATAAATATGAAAATATCATTAGTTGTGCCCTTAAACCAAAGTAGCCGTATATATAAAAAAAAACCTACATGACCCGGGAAGCCCCAAAATAAGATTATTTCAAATATATTTTTTTAACCACTAAAAAATTATTTTAAAAATCTGAAAAAATCACATATATTATTGACCCAAATACCAAATTAGGTGAATTTTTCAAGGTCATTGAACGTTATTTACAATATTAAAAAATGTTTGAAAATAAAAACAGAAAATTTTCCCACAAAAATGATAAAAAGTCTTGAAAAAGTGAACTGAAAAAATGCCAAAAAGAGTACTGGAAAAAATTGTCTTGAAAAGAAATACCAAAAAGAGTACTGAAAAAATTGTCCTGGAAAAAATGGTGATGTGGCCATCATGTTACTTTCTCCGACTTGGTAGTATAATTTATATTTACGCTTTCATGGTTTATTTTCAATTTAAATGTGCATCGAGAGTTTTGTCGACTTGAATGAAACTGACGTTAAAAACTTCAAAGTTATGAAAGATGAAAAAATTATGTTTCAAATTCAAAAACTCAGTTTACATAAAAACCAACGAGATTTCGAAAAAAACTGTTCATTTTATTATTCATAAATTTACTGTAACTATTATCGTTTCATAATTATAAACCAAAAATGAAAAACAAATTAATATTTTTTTTTCTCGAATAACAATGATTTTATGAAAAATATTTTCCAATAAAAGATGTTAATTTATTTGTTGTCCTCAATATTTGTTTAAATGATTTTGTGACATTTTTCACATTTAAAAAAATATTGGGAAAAAAGAAAAAACAGTTAAGGTAAAATATTACCAAAAGCTTTTCAGTTATTCAGATTCTCAAATAAGACTTATGTTTAAAGTTTCATATCAATTGCTCTTAGTTTTTGAGATACAGCGCACACAGACAGACACACGCACACACACAGACATACAGCACAATTTTTGTTTCCGGAAATTGTTTAAATGGCATCTAGGGACCCCAAAACGGATACTTCCGTAAAAAAAATGTTTGAAATTTTTTTTACGATCACAATACTTTCTCGTACTTCGTAACGAAGAAAGTAAAAATGCCAAAAAGAGTCTTGAAAAAAAGTACTAAAAACAATTGTCTTGAAAAAAAAAATGCCAAAAGTAGTCTTGAAAAAGAGTACTGAAAAAATTGTCCAGAAAAAAAATGCCAAAAAGAGTACTGGAAAAAATTGTCGAAAAAAAATACCAAAAAGAGTACTAAAAAAATTGTACTGAAAAAAAATTGTCCTGAAAAAAAAAGTGCCAAAAGTAATCTTGAAAGAGTACTGAAAATAAAAAATGCCAGAAGTAATCTTGAAAGAGTACTGAAAATAAAAAATGCCAGAAAGAGTACCGGAAAAAATTGTCTAAAAAAAATGCCTGAAAGAGTCTTAAGAATAGAATAGAATAAGATACAATTTTATTAGATCATTATATTGCCTTTACAATATTGGACACGTCAGGTATAAAATACATAAAGTTAAATTCAGACATATATTCACGAAACAACTTAAAATAACTTGGTTAAAAGAGACTCTTATTCTTGGTGTTAGGTAATTATATAATTGTTGAATTATGTTATGCTATAGAAAGCCTGCTGTAGAAGTAACGATTTTGTCTTGCGAAAGAGTACTAAAAAGATTTGTCTGGAAAAAAAAGCCAAAAAGAGTTTTGGAAAAGAATACTGAAGAAAATTGTCTTGAAAAAAAATGCCATAGTAGTCTTAAAAAAGACAATTGAGCATGGAAAAAATTTGTTTAAAAAAAATCCAAAAAGAGTACTGGAAAAAATTGTCATGAATAAAATTCCAAAAAGAGTACTAGAAAAAATTGTCTTGGAAAAAATGCCAGAGTCTCAAGAGTCAAAAAAAAATGTCCCCAAAAAATGCTAAAAAGTCTTGAAAAAGTGAACTGAAAAAATGCCAAAAAGAGTACTGGAAAAAATTGTCTTGGAAAAAATGCCAAAGAGTCTTAAGAGTACTAAAAAAAATTGTCCCAAAAAAATGCTAAAAACTCTTGAAAAAGTGAACTAAAAAAAATGCCAAAAAGAGTACTGGAAAAAATTGTCCTGCACAAAATGCCAAAAAGAGTACTGAAAAAAATTGTCTTGGAAAAAATGCCAAAGAGTCTTAAGAGTACTAAAAAAAATTGTCCCAAAAAAATGCTAAAAAGTCTTGAAAAAGTGAACTGAAAACAATGCCAAAAAGAGTACTAGAAAAAATTGTCTTGAAAAAAATGCCAAAGAATTTTAAGAGTACTAAAAAAATTGGCCCGAAAAAAAGTCTTGAAAAAGTGTAATTTAAAATTTTATTTCGTCATATGATTGCTATCAATAAATACCATCTATGTGACTTTTTCATCTTCCAACGTTTGGTGCGACTACTTCAAAAATTCGAATAATTAATATTTTTACGATATTTTTTGTATATTTATCAACAGTCATTTTATGTAAAATTATTATTAGTATTTCAGTATTAATTTTTTTTTCAGTTTCGTATAAACAACCCAATTTTTTGTGAATATATGACCATGAAACCCTCGAAAAATTTAAACCACTATAAAAATCTAAAAAAAATCATAAATATTTTTATCCCAAATTAAATAAATTTTTTCAAGGTTAGAAAGGGCGAAAAAAAATGGTTAAACCTAAAAAAAATAATACCCTAAAATAAACTTTTATTTGGGTAAAAAATATATGTGAATTTTCCTGATTATAATAATTTTTAGTGATTAAAAAAATAAAATCTTATTTTTCGAGGGTTTCAAGGTCATATTTATACGAAACTGAAAAGAAAATGACTACCAAAATATTACCAATAATTTTATATAAATTTATTGTTCAATTGTTGATGAATATATTAAAAAAATATCAAAATAAACATTTTAGTTATTCGAATTTTTGAAGATGACGCACCAAAAATTGGAAGATGAAAAAATCACAAATATGGCATTAACTGATAGAAATCATATAATGAAATAGAATTTTCTGTCAGTCGATCACTTAAGGGCGAAAAGTGAACTAGGCTTGTAAATTTTATTACTTCATAATTATATTTTAAGTGGGGACGGATTTCGACTGAACTAAGCACCGACATGCGGCAGCATTTCCTCGCCGAGCGAGTTTCGCATTTGTATTTTCTCTGACTGTACATAAATAGCAAATCAGTGAATATATTATTTGGCTTGGGGCATCAAAACCAATAGTTTGCAAGAAATACGAACTTCCTGGGATTCCACGTGGATTCTAAACTAACTTGGAAATTGCATACAAACTGGACAAAAAACTGAGTAAATACTTATTCTTACTACGTCAGTTATCTAAAGTATTCATCTGATTTCCTCAAAAACACCTATTTATCGCTCAGGGAATCACATATTCGGTATGGAATCCTGTTAAGGGGACAATCGCCGGCGGCAAGCCAAATTTTCTTGGCGCAGAGAAAGGCAATATGAATTAGAGCCCTCCACGGGCCGGGCAGAGCCGTTCCTTTGAAGGTGTGTTATCGGGCCGGACCGGGCCGATCTCTCAATTTATAATACCGGGCCGGGCCATAAAAATACGAATTAAAAACTTCTGAATGTGAAAAGTTGTTCGAAATTTACGTCGATATTATTTAATTTGATTATAAAAAAATATTTCTAAACAGAATAATTCATTTGTTTTGTTATATATTTTAAACAATAGCAAAACAAATTAAAAAACGATTCCGGGCCGTGCCGACCTTTGAATATACACTACCAGGCCGACAATAGTTATTTGTTTAACAAGGCAATAAAGTGACAGATTTACGGACGCGGCCAAGTAAGGAAATCTGTTTTATTGCCGAGTAAAACACATAATTTTTTTTGCGGATTGTCCAGGAGAAATCAGTAATAACTTGCAAGGCGAAAATTTTAAATATATTTCATTCTATCATCATATCGCAGGTACCTTTGTAAACATTTCGTAGGTACCCAAGTAAAACAAAAATTGACATCTATATATATATATATATATATAAATGAATGAATGTTTGTTTGTTTGTTTGTCGTTTATGGGCACCTAAACCATTCGTCGGATTTGGATGAAATTTTCAGGGGTTAATGTAATCATGCGGGGGAAGGTTTCTGTGTAAAATAGAATATGTTTGTCTACCATTTCTTGGGTTTCAATATACATAACCTAACTAATAGTATTTGTTATATTTAGCGAATGTCAGGAGGATGGAATAACGTACGTCAGGCGTTACCAACTGAAATTGATGCGACCTGAATTCACTTGATTTGCCAGGCATGCCATCGCACATTTTAACATTGAAACTTGGCAAACTTCGCAACATCAATCCAACACAACTTTGCAACGGTACCAGGCTTTCAGTGAAAAAGATGATGAACAATATCATCCAAGCTACCATTTTGAATGGAAAATTTAAAGGGGAAGATGTACCACGCATCCCAATGATTCCGACAGATATGCCATTTCAATTTAAACGTTTACAGTTTCCTGTGCTATTCGCTTTAGCAATGACAATCAACAAAGCACAGGGCCAATCGCTACAAGTGTGTGGACTAAATTTGGAGAATCCATGCTTCTCACATGGACAACTGTATGTGGCCTGCTCACGTGTTGGAAAACCATCAGATTTATTCGTGTGCGCACCAGACGGAAAAACTAAAAATATTGTGTATCCTAAAGCACTCCAATAAACAAAATTAATCTGTATCTCTATATTTGAGTGGCAGTGCAACGCATGCCGAGTAACGCTATCTATCTTCTTCTATATATACCGGGTGACCCAGGGATCTGTAAAAGCCCCATAACTTATTTGCTATTTGAGATATCGACTTCTAGTTTTCCTGAACTAGTACCCACACTTATTCTACATATTTTAAAAATAAGTATGTTTTTGTACAGGGTGTCCCAATATACATAACAGACGAAAGTTATGTTTTTTTGAAATGGAACACCCTATATTTTATACTTTATTTTCAACCCTCAAAGCTCCACAAGTGGATGTGTGCTCCCTTGAGAAGCTGATAAAAATAGTATAAGATAGTATGGGTCTATTATGGACGATTGGTTAGTTATGGGCAAATTTGTGGCAAAAACAAGGACACATTAAAAAAAGTGCAGAAGCGCTCCTAGCAAAGCTAGCGTCGTTTTTTGTACACTAAAGAATTTTCCACATCATGAAGAATAATACAAATCGGCTTTGGTTCTTTTTTGTTCATACTGCTCTACAGGGTGTCAACATACGCAAAATATTGGATAACTATTTTTTTTCAAATGGAACACCCTATATATCTTGCCACCAATGCATGGAATTTTAAGTAAGCTTTCCAATGATGTACAATTTGTATAATGAAATATTAAGAATTCTTGAGATTTATCCATAAAATAATTTTTATTTTGTCACGTCCTGCTCATTTTTGGATTTTCAGCCAAAACTATGCATTTTTTTAAAAAATAATAAGAGCCAAAAGTTGTAGAGCGGAAAATTTTTGATTGATATAGGTCTTTCGATTTTTCCAATAATGCGTGCATTGCCCGCCAGAGTGCGCAAAATAGCGACCGTATATGCATTTTAGCGTTTTTCTCAATTTTTTTGTTACTTAATTGCACAATACTTTATTTTCCACGTCCTCTAGCAAAAAAACGGGTTATTATAGAATTATTCAAATGACATCGATTAAAAATATTCCGCTCCACAACTCTTAAAAGAAGCAATTTTTGCCCAAAATGCATAGTTTTCGCTAAAAATGTAAAAAACCATTAAAAAACGCAAAAATTGATATATACATTTTCAATTTGCATTTTTAGGGAAAACTATGCATTTTTGGCAAAAATTGCTTCTATTAAGAGTTGTAGAGCGGAACATTTTCAATTGATCTGGGCGATTTTAATTTCCCTATAATTTCCCGTTTTTCCGTCAGAGGGAGCGGAAAATAAAGTATAGTGCAATTTATTAATAAAAAATTTGAAAAGAAAACGCTAAAATGCACATACGGTCACGATTTTGCGCGCTCTGGCGGGCAATGCACGCATTATCTTAAAATTTAAAAAACCTATGTTTCGCTCTACAACTTTGGTCACCTATTATTTTTTTCAGAAAATGGATAGTTTTGGCTGAAAATCCAAAAATCAGCAGTAGGTGACAAAAGAAAAATGTTTTTAGGGATAAATCTCAAGAATCCTTAATATTTTGTAATACAAACTGTATATCATTGCAAAGCTTATTAAAAATTCCATAAATTGGTGGCAACTTATATAGGGTGTTCCATTTGAAAAAAAATAGTTATCCATTGTTTTGCGTATGTTGACACCCTGTATAGCACTATGAATAAAAGAGAACCAAAGCCGATGTGTATTATTCTTTATGATGTAGGAATCTTTCTATACCTCATTTAATAACCAGGCGGACTAATGGCGAAAGTCACATTTACACTATAAAAAGTTACCAGAAAAGTAACCACATGTTTTGGCGGTAAAAATTAAATTATTTCGAATTCGTTTACCCATAAAATTTATTCAATAATTATATCAACACATAAATTAATTCTAATGAAAATGACACCAAACTTGTGCTGGGTATACATCGATAGTTAAAAATAAAATAAAATAACTATTACCAAGAAAATCGCGGGATGTAAAGAATCGATGCTTACACTATCAACGGGAGAAATAACTGGCTAAAAACACAAAAACTGAGGAGACACACGTGGAACCGGTGAGAGACAAGTAACGGTGACAGATCAGCTGATCATAACAACGGCCATTTCTGTTTTAGCAATTTGAGCCAGTGTAAAAACGGCGCCCGTTTGGCCAATAACAACGACGTATTTTCGCGGCTAAAATTTGATTTAGTCCGCCTGGTTATTAAATGAGGTATAGTGTATAAATATTGATGCTATCTTTGCTAGGAGCGCTTCTGCAATGTTTTTAATGTGAACATGTTTTTGCCACAAATTTGCCCATAACTAACCAACCGTCCATAACAGACCCATACTATCTGATACTAGTTTTATCAGCTTCTCAAGAGGGTTGAAAATAAAGTATAAAATATAGGGTGTTCTATTTAAAAAAACATAACTTTGTTCTGTTATGTTATTTGTACAGGGTGTACAAAATCATACATATTTTTAAAATATGTAGTATAAGTGTGGGTACCAGTTTAAGAAAACTAGAAGTCGATATCTCAAATAGCAAATAAGTTATGGGGCGTTTACAGATCCATGGGTCACCCGGTATATATAAATGAATTGTTTGTTGTTGTTGTTTGTTCGTTTGTTTTTTTGTCGTTTATGGACACCTAAACCATTCGTCGGATTTGGATGAAATTTTCAGGGGTTAATGTAATTATGCGGAGGAAGGTTTCTATGTAAAATAGAATATGTTTGTCATAACCTAACTAATACTATTTGTTGTATTTAGCGAATGTCAGGAGGATGGAATAATGTACGTCAGTCGTTACCAACTGAAATTGGTGCGACCTGCCGGTTGCTTTCACAACCTGTAATTGGCATTTAAAATTAAAACGTAAAATTAAACAGCCCTCACTAACGTTTAGAGCCTAATCCCGTTTCGGCCCGACGAACAAATCCAACAGGAATAAGCTACGTATTGACGACGGCGCAGCGCAGCGGAGCCGTCGTTCATCACCAGTTACCTTGCTTAATTTTTAAGAGCTACGCACGGACGACGGTGCAGCGCATCGGAGCCGTCGTTCGTCACCAGTTTATTTGCTTAATTTTAATGGGCTACCCACGGACGACTGCACAGCGCAGAGGAGCCGTCGTCCGTCACCAGTTATCTGCCTTAATATATATGGACCATGCACGACGGCGCAACGCAGCAGAGCCGTCGTTCGTCACCAGTTACCTTGCTTAATTTTTAAGGGCTACACACGGACGACGGCGCAGCGCAGCGGAGCCGTCGTTCGTCACCACTAATAAGCTACGTATTGACGACGGCGCAGCATTGCAACGCATGCCGGGTACTCGCTAGTTTATAATAGATATTGTGGTGTCCGCATTTTGACGGTGTGTGTGGTGTAATCATTTATAATCATAATGATCATGATTTCGTAAGTGACACACAATGAATATTTGAGTTGACTAATTACAAAACCGGATAAATCCATATTTTTTCGAAAACGAGTTAGCTATGCCATCTTGTAGAAAATACTCATACCTATCGATTGTGATAAAAATTTTAGTTCCAAAAGCGGACTAAACATTAAAAATTAAATAGTAAAAATAGTACTCAATTCCAAAACCGGCTAACGTACTTGTAAAATTCATTTCAAAACCGGATAATTCCATCTCGTAGTTGAGAAACAATTTCAAGCGGTAATATTCTTGCATCGTGTCAAACGCATACAAAACCGGACAAATCCATCCCTGCTTGCTGTGTGCGACGTGCTTGAATATAGCAGTGAATGCGCAGTGCGCTCGACTACGTTTTTGTTCAGTTCTGCGGTGGTTTGTTTAATAAATTGTTTAGTAATTGTTACTACTGTACCTACTATAACAATAATTATTGTGAGAACACAATGGAAGTTAAAGAAACACCACTAAACAAATCTGGAAAACGTAAATGCTGCCCGGAAAAGTGGAAAAAGAATGTTAATCAAAAATTGAGGTTAGTTTTGAACATTTTGCATGTGAATAAAATTATTATTATAAATTTGTATGAGAATTGAATCTAACACCAATTATTATTTATTTTCAAGTATACAGCTACTCAACTTCCAAGATACCCATCCTGTGGGCACAAAACAAAGAGGTTTTTATGCGCTTTATTAACCTTGAATGAAGTGCAAAGTTTCCATGACGCATTCTTTGAAATACCAGATAAAATTTCACAGGATAATTTTATATTAAAGTATGTTTCGGCATGCCCAATACAACGAGTAAGGATTGCTAATGCTAGGACTAAACGTGCACTAGGTGCGACATATTTTATTAAAAAGGATAATAAAGAAGTGATCCCAATTTGCAAGCCAGCATTTTTGAACATTTTAAATCTAAAGAAACATCGGGTTGCAGGTGTACTGCACAGATTTTTTGTACAAAGCAATATGCCTAAAGAGCGAAGAGGAGGAAATCACATATCTCCTAAAAAAGCAAATAAAGGATAATATAAGAAAATTTATAAAAAAATTCAAACCGATTGAAAAACACTATTGCAGAGGAAAGTCAGAAAGACAGTACTTCAGTAGTGACTTGAGCATTAAAAAAATATATGACATGTACATTAAAGAAGTTGAGCCTAATATGCACTGCAAACTTAGTTTTTTTGGAACTACTTTTAACGGTAACTTTAATATTGTCTTTAAAGCTCTACAAGTGGATGTGTGCTCCCAATGCTTAAAGCATAAAGAAAAAATTAAAAGGGAGAGAGATGCTACCATAAAGCGGCAATTAATAACGGAACAAAGAGTTCATAAGTTGCGTGCAAAATCCTTTTTTGATCATTTGAGAGAGGAAAGGAATGATATATTAACCATATCATATGATTGTGAAAAGAACCTTGTGTTACCTAAAATACCAGACCAGATAGCATATTATAAGCGACAGTTTTATCTATACAACTTTTGTGTTGTTGTGGGGTCCTCGAAAAGTAAATTAACAAAGAATAATGTTTTTATGCATTCATGGCTGGAAACGGAATCTGCAAAAGGATCTAATGAAATTGCATCCGCTGTGTGTGATACTTTAAACAAAATTAATATCCCTGATAATATTGAAGAAGTTCGATTAATGTCAGATGGGTGTTCCGGCCAAAATAAAAATAGCGCAATGCTTGCTATGGATGCAAAGTGGTTGACAAATGCCCCCAATCATATTAAGAAGCTACAGATTGTTTTTCCGGTTACTGGGCACTCATTTTTACCAGCCGATAGAGTGTTCGCTTTTATCGAAAAGAAAATTAAAAAAACAGGACACAATAATACAACCAGAAGTATATTATTCAATTTTTGAAGATTATGGAACTCTAAAAAAGTTAGGATTTGAATGGGATGTACAGGACCGGAAATAAAGGGGCTGGACAAATTTTAAAACCGACATCCTCTCTACATTTCAAAATTAATTCGTGCAAGCGAATAATATTGACACGTTCTGCCAAAAAGGGGCAAATTTTAGTTCAAGGAGAAGCACACTACAACTCCGATTTTAATAATGCAAACTCTATTTGCAAGCAAGGGAAGAAAATTGCTTCTATAAATCCTGGAAAAATTAAACTCGAATCGTTAAAATAAATTCCAAGAAACTCAAAAATATTGACGAGCTTTTGACAAAGCACTATGGGGAAAATTGGATAGAACGAAGCGAAGAATTAAACTTGGAGTATTACAAATCTGCACTTCAAGCACGGAATAATGGAGTTATTGCAGATGAAAATTCTGCAAAATCAGATGAAGAACAAAACTGTGTTGGTCCAGAAGTTGATGAAAATGTTATATAAATATTTTTTTAAATAAAATACTTTATATTTTTTACTGATTATAAATTGTTTCTTTTTTTTTTACCAACATTTAATGAGAAAACTGGAGCCAAAGGTCCCGGGTTCAAATCCCGACTTAAACAAATCTTTTAAAGCTACATACAATATTATTGACTTATTCATTAATGATTTCATTCTTAATTTTTTGTACATTAAAATTCATAAAAATACCAAAAATTGCAAATTAAAGAAAAAAATCTTAAAAAATTCCAAGGCTTGTACACCAAAATTCAAAAAGTAATTTACCCCTTTACTAATTCATTTAATAATATTTTATCACCATTATGCTATTTTTTTAAACTAAATTTAAGATTCACTTCCGAAACCGGTTAAATCCAACGGTCAGTTCCAAAATCGGATAACTCCAAACTATTTTTTGACATAACTCTTTCATTTTTCGAAATAATATTTTTGGCAATTAGTTTTCCTTAATCTATTTTTTTTAACTTTTTTTGATGATATTAGATTTTTTTAACAATGTGTACTTTTTGCGGCGTACGTTTTTTGGCTCTCCTGAACAATTAGGTGTCTTGGAGTTATTCGGTTTTGGAATTAGTCAACTCATTTAATTCGGACGGACCGTATAATTATTTTGAGTAAAACTCTTTAATACATTTCTTTACTGATATGGTTGATGGTAAAAGCCATTACTTTGTGATACATTTTGATTCAGGAATTCAGGACCTTTTCAATAAAATGCACTTCTTGGTATCACACACATTTCTTTACGATTAAAAATATTAAAGTCATTATGTTCAAATTATTATTGTTCAATTAATAAATTGGAATAAAACTTACATAATACGTAACCTCCAAATCCTTTTCGATCATTTTTCTGATTGCTGCTCGGGTTCAATTACGAGGGAAAGTTAGGTAAACACACGGTCCTCGGAGAAAACTTACGCGAGGTTGTTAACACTTCGCATTGTCCTTCTTTCACAGGCAACATCTGAACGAAAGTCTCTCGTTCTACTGTGCCAGGAAATAAGTGCGCCGGTCGATGACGTTTAAACGTCAAATGCGAGGCCACTAGGAGACGGTCACGGCAAACAAATTTCGCCACCGTTCGGCGACTAGATTTTTTTGCGTGGGGACTCCCATGGAGGTCAGGGAAATCACACGCGGTGTTGTAATAAAGGCGCGCCGAATTACCAAGTCCGTTGTGGTCGTAAAAGGGAAGGCCGCCCCCAAACACAGGGCGGACCCGTCGCACGGTCGTGAATGCCAGTGGTTCCCAATAAAAATACACATTCAAAGCAATACAAACATTTTTTTGTTTGTGATTGAATTGTTTTAGATATACATAAGACATTAAACAATGTTTTTATAGCAATCGTTTGGAATCATTAACTTTACTGTGAACACAGAAAATGTGGACGATGAATCCGATCTCTTAAGTACATATTAATGACTTTTAAAGGTTGACAAATGTAATGTTATCACAATCCAATTTGTTTTTAAAGTGATTACTGCTTTCTGCATGGGCATCGTTAAAATTAAGGCGATTAGTTAAGTAAATTCAAAACAATTTGAACATTTTCAATACATTTATGACTTTTTAATTACAGTCCTAATTGAACATTGTGGATATTTAAATATGATTCGTAAAGATTACAGATTCAGTCTCAGTTTTTATGTTGAAGTGATATAACAATGGCATCGAGAAAAGTTTTGAGCGAAGAAGGGCGGATGATATAATTAAATGTGTTAGACTATTTTTGTGCTGAACGTGAAAATGGTGGACCACTGACGTCGATAAATAAAGTATATGAAAGAACCGCGAGTGCAATGCAAGTTTCAACAAAGACAGTTCAAAGAGTTTGTGCACAACGCAAAAGTGGTGAATGCCTCACAATTAAAAGGAGGAATAGATCAACACCTAAAGTGGAAAATATGCCTGATGCGGTAAAAGGAGAAATCAGAAAAATCGTGTACGAAATGTATACTCAGAAAAAGTTTGTGACGGTTGATGGAATTCTTGATGAAATCATACGAAAGGAATTATGCGAAATCGTTGCTTCACTTAATGGGATTTAGATTTAAAAAACATAATAATAGACATATTTTATGCGAACAAGCACATATTATTTCTAAAAGGATGTACTTCTTAAGATCATTTACATATAATCCATATCCCAGCAATGTTGTCTTTTTGGACGAAACGTGGATATTTGCGAAAGGAAGTGGAACCGTGAAGAAGACCTGGAGTGATGGAAGTATTCAGGCTGCCAATAAATCTGTGAATCCATTATCACTAGGAAAACGGTTCATTATTTTGAATGCAGGGAACTCACAGGGGTTTATTCCTAACTGTTGCTTGGTATTTCCTTCAAGCAATTCATCCAGTGACTACCACAAATCAATGAATTCCACATTGTTCGAAGAGTGGTTTGAAGAGTCACTTCTAAAAAGTTTGGAGGAACCTTCCATCATCGTGATGGATAACGCCTCGTACCATTCAAGACAATTAAACAGGTGTCCGACAAGTGCGTCAAAAAAAATGATATTATTGAGTGGCTTAGGGAACGCAACATACATTTCGAGCCATATATGACGAAAAGTGAGCTGTTACCGATACTTAAAATAAATAAACCCCGTGTTCCAACGTATGCAGTCGACATTCTGGCTAAAAGATATGGACATTCAATTTTACGATTACCGCCATATCATTGTCAGTACAATGCTATTGAGAAGGTGTGGGGGATTGCAAAAAATCATTATGATAAAATTATAATAGCAACCTCAGGAAATGATAATGACGTTCAGCATTGTTGGAAAGCATCCCTCGACCAAGTTACTCCGCAAATTTGGAGCAGCTGCATCCAAAGCACAAATAAAATTATTAATGATGACTTTGTAAAACAGTGTGTAATGTGTAATGGACGACGTATTACCACTAGTAATATCATTAAATAGTGATGATTCGTCCTCGGATTTGACAGAGTCAGATACTGACTGTGCAAGTGATTCGGATTAAAAAACATTAGGAATTAAGTATAAAATTGTTTACGTTTTGTAAATATTATTGTATTGTTTTTTTTATTTGTAAGTAATTTAAAACTAACATTTTATTATTTTGTTTTTGTAATTAGCCGCTGTTTTATTTTGCTTTTGTTGTACATAAATTGAGTAACATTTTAATTTTGCTTTTATTTTCAACCCATTTTGAATCATTTGAAATAACGTTTTCATTCACGACAATACATTTTGGGATAATTACAACATTATTTAACATTCTTGGTTAAATAAACACGCGGAATTAGTCGATGGTACTTTTAAAAACCTTTTGAGAGCCACTCATTCAAATATCGAAGCGGACGTTGCAACAAGCAACACCAACGGGTGACAGGCCGAGTTGTAAATATTATTGCATGCAATATATCTGAATACCAATGAACTCGGTTTGGGGGTAGGACCTACCAGCTTTCGTTTATTACCTCAACGGACTTGCTAAATCGGCGCGATTATATCAAACAAATTTCCGGGCGGCTTTTATATGTCGATGCGGTGTCTCATCTGATTGGCGAAATAACATGACGTAGTCTCACCTGATTGGCTCATTACTTTTACAGCCTAGGCATAAATAAGCATTTTTAAAGCCTAGTCCGCAAAAGTGATATTTCACGGCCTAAAAGTAGTCCGAAAAATCTTACATTTCATATCAATCCGCGAAAAATGTTTTTAACACCCTATATAAGTTGCCACCTATCTATGGCATTTTTAATAAGCTTTCCAATGATATACAGTTTGTATAACAAAATATTAAGGATTCTTGAGATTTATCAATAAAAACATATTTGTTTTGTCACCTTCTGCTGATTTTTGGATTTTCAGCCAAAACTTTGCATTTTCAGGAACAATTATATCAGACCAAAGTTGTAGAGCGAAACATTTCCGATCGACATGTGTCTTTCCACTTTTAAGATAATGCGTGCATTGCCCGCCAGAGCGCGCAAAATCGTGACCGTATATGCATTTTAGTGTTTTCTTTTCGATTTTTTTACTAACAAATTGCACTATACTTTATTTTCCGCACCCTCTAGCGGAAAAATGGAAAATTATAGGAAAATGAAAATGGCCCATATCGATTGAAAATGGTCCGCTATACAACTATTAATTAATCAATTTTTGCGTTTTTCGATGTTTTTTTTGCATTTTTAGCGAAAACTATGCATTTTCGGCCACAATTGCTTCGTTAAAGAGTTATAGAGCGGAATATTTTCAATCGATGTAGGTCATTTGAATAATCCTATAATTACCCGTTTTTTGCCAGAGGACGTGGAAAATAAAGTATGGTGCAATTAACCAACAAAGAATTTGAGAAAAACGCTATAATGTATATACGGTCACGATTTTGCGCACTCTGACGGGCAATGCACGCATTATTGGAAAAGTAGAAAGACCTATATCGATCTAAAATTTTCCGCTCTACAGCTTTGGTCTCTTATTATTTTTTCAGAAAATGCATAGTTTTGGCTGAAAATCCAAAAATGAGCAGGAGGTGACAAAAGAAAAATGTTTTTTTATGGATAAATCTCAAGAATCCTTCATATTTCATTATACAAATTGTACATCAATGGAAAGCTTATTAAAAATTCCATGCATTGGTGGCAAGATATATGGGTGTTCCATTTGAAAAAAAATGTTATCCATTATTTTGCGTTGTTGACATCCTGTATAGCAGTATGAACAAAAAAGAACCAAAGCCGATTTGTCTTATTCTTCATGATGTGGAAAATTCTTTAGTGTATAAAAAACCGACGCTAGCTTTGCTAGGAACCCTTCTGCAACTTTTTCAATGTGTCCTTGTTTTTGCCACAAATTTGCCCATAACTAACCAATCGTCCATAGACCCATAATATCTTATACTATTTTTAACAATTTCTGAAGAGGGTTGAAAATAAAGTATAAAATATAGGGTGTTCCATTAAAAAAAAACATAACTTTGTTCTGTTATGTATATTGGGACATTCTGTACAAAAACATACATATTTTTAAAATATGTAGAATAAGTGTCGGTCCCAGTTCAAGAAAACCAAAAGTCGATATCTAAAATAGCAAATAAGTTAAGGGGCTTTTACAGATCGCTGGGTCACCCGGTATATGTTACGCTAATTTTGATTAATTCTGAAATTATGCATAATTACCAGTTATTATGTATAATTACTATTAATATAGGAGAATTTAATAAAGATATAGCAATTTATTAAATATGCTGGTCACTTTAAATATTCTCCAGGGCTCGCTGGTATATCTGATAATTATGAAAGATATAAAACAGGCAACTTGCATCAAGGTTCACGATTTGTTCAATTGATGAAAAATAGTCATATCATCAAGGAATTAAATGCAGTCCCTATGAAGCTATGTTTGGTTCTCCCATTAAAATTGGCTTAAAAACCTTATAGCTTCTCAAGAAAGTTAATTTAAAAAGCAAAGAAGAACTAGAAAACATAATGGAGCCATTTAAACATAGAAGATTCAGTCTATAACATAGGAGACACAGATGAAGGTAATATTTAAATTAAAAATGACAATATAATGGAAAATTCTGGAGAGATTTTTGAATATTTTAAAGCAAGTAGGAAGGCGCAAATACAATGGAAACGCAACATTGTGAAGAAAGATATTAAAATACAATCTAAAAAAATGGTGATGTGGCACCATGTTACTTTCTCCGATTTGATAGTATTATAGTTATTTATTTTTGCACTTTCATGATTTATTTTCAATTTAAATGTACATTGACCGTTTTGTAGATTGAATCAGATGAAACTGACATTTTAAAAAAAAATTAAAAATGAAAATGACTATACACTTCCAAAATCTACATAGACCTCAATAACAAACTTAAGGATATGTTTGAAATGATGAAGAATATGCATCTTGAAATCATAGCCCTTAAAGGAAACGTAAACATTAAAAATTCGCTGCAGAAGGAATCTGCAAACTACAATGAATGCACGTTACCTGTGTCAAACTCTACTCAAAAGATGTCGTCCAAATCTGCAATTAGAGAAAATAATACAAATGAGTCCTCTACCAAAAACACAACTCTCCAAAAAACGTATAGGGAAGCAACAAAAACGGAATCATCCGCAAATTCGACTGGAGCCATAAAGAAAGTATTCACGTCTACACAAAATAGCTGACATCAACCAGAATCTAATAATAAAAAGCCAGATGGTTTTGAAACAGTAACATACAAAAAAAAAGAAACATCATTCTGAGACAATACAGGGTGCAGCACAAAACGCTCCTTTTAAAGAGATCCCGAAGCTGAAACATATCCATGCTTTTAGATTTGATCCCGAATTAACAGAGGCAGAATTAAAAAAATATCTCTCGCATAAATTCCCCAACGTAAATTGGTAAGTCTAAGTACCCAACCGAATATTCTTCATTCAAGATCTCCGATAATCCAGTAAATATTGGGATATTAAAACAACCCGACATTTGACCAGAAGGTGTGTGTGTAAATCCTTTTTTGTCATGGATAGGAAGGCGAAAGATAAATGCGTGATGAAAGATGCCAATGTAAACATCGTACATCAAAATGTGCAATCTCTGGAAATTCTATAAGCGAGCTACATTATTGCGCACAAGAAAATAAATGTAATTTTCTTTGCATAACCGAACATTGGCAGTCAATTGAACAATTAAAAGTATTAAACAAACCAGACTATAAACTTACGTCATGTTTCTGTCGAACTTATAACAAATGCGGAGGAGTAGCTGTTTTTGCAGACCTCAACTTTAGTGAAACCAAGTGTCAAGATCTTGAAGAATTAAGTGAAGAAAGCGTATTCGAATGTGCAGCCAGCGAATTTCTGATTAATTCAAATTTATCATTAACACTAGTAGTGGTTTATCGTGCTCCACATACGGATATATCAAAATATATCCAAAAAATAGACGCGCTATTAAAATTATTATTTGAAAAGCGTAGAATGTTTTTTATTCTTGGTGATTTCAATATCGATATGATAAACTCAACGGACTCCTGTAAATTTTCAGACGTAGTACATTCTTATGGTTGCTCGTTTCTAGCAAATAAGCCGACTCGCATAAGTACACACTCATCTACTTGCATAGATAATATAATTACAAACCAGGAAGGCGCAAAATGTGATATAATCCAAACGGGAATATCAGATCATTTAGGGCAAATTGTTAATTTTCCAGTAAATCACTGTAGGAATGAAAGCTTTGTAACTAAGTGCATTTATAGTGAGTGTGCTATTGATAATTTCAGTAGGGCTCTTGAAAATACAGCATGGGACAAAGTGTATGAAGTAAATAACGTCAATACTAAATTTGAACTGTTCCTATTAATGTTTCAAGGTCTATTTGATACATATTTTCCACTACGTAAATTAAAATTCATAGCCACGAAACGTGAAATATATGACATACCGGAGTTAAGGTGCCTTAAAGAAAAAATATTACTATTTGAAACACTTGCGACATATAAACCAGTATTTAAGCCAGAATTAAAGAGAAGCAAGCAAAAATTTAATACATTACTTAAATATGAGAAAAAGAAATATTACTCGAATAAAATAATACAATCTGACAACAAAACGAAAACGAGTTGACAGGTAGTGAAAGAGCTTACAGCTAAGCACACAAAAACCACACTTTCACAAACAAACCTATCTGAAGTTGTGAACGAATTTAATGATTTATTTGTTAATGAAGCTACACATAAAATAAACTCTTCATTCAATGACTCCAATAATATTGAGTTTACTACTAACATAAAAAATAACAGCCACTCTATATTCTTAAATCTTATGGACGCATCAGAGCTAATAGAAATTGTAAATAGTTTAAGAAACAAAAAAAAGTAGTGGCGTGGACGAAATACCTGTGTTTATATTAAAAAGAATCATACATTATATTGTTAGTCTACTAATCCCCATAGTCAATGCTTCATTTGAGGTAGGTATTTTCCCAACTCAACTCAAAGTAGCGTCGGTAACACCAATATACAAAAAGGGAAATACTACAAACTTGAGTAATTATAGGCCAATTAGCATCTTATCATCATTCTCAAAAATTTTCGAGCGTGCGATGGCAAATCGACTGATAAAGTTTCTTGACAAACACAACATCTTAAGTAAGCAACAACACGGATTCATAAAGGGGAAAAATATAAATACGGCTCTTTTCGAATTTACAAAAATTGTAAGGGACGCTCTGGACAATAACGAATTAGCTTGTGTTTTTTTTTAGATTTATCGAAAGCGTTCGATAGTATAAGCCACGGCCGTTTACTTAATAAATTACACACGTATGTGCAACTGCAAATCAAAGGCTTAGATCGTATCTTACGAACAGACAACAGATAGTACAAATTACAAATAACAATAAAACCTACAAATCAACACCCTTGGAAATAGTATTGGGTCTTCCGCAAGGAAGTGTCCTAGGGCCATTACTATTTAACATATACATAAACGATTTATTTCAAAATACGAATACGCAAAATCATACTTTAATAAACTATGCAGATGACACAAGTGTTGCAGTGCGGGGTGTCGACTTTGTTGAACTCTCAGATTATGCCACAACCGTAATGCAATATTTGGAAAACTGGTTTAATACAAACAAATTACTATTAAACAAAAATAAAACGCAATGTTTATTTTTTGAAATAAACGAGAAAAAGGAAACACCAAATAATAGGTACATAAATAACTCCAAGTATAAAACTACAACATCATCTAAAGTACTTGGAATTACAATTGACCATAACCTAAAATGGCGGCAACACATAACGAATACTTGTTTAAGGTTAGGAAACGTTTGTTATATGCTGCGGGTCTTGGCTACAAATATTGATGCTGGATTAGTGAAAACTGAGTATTTTACCAACTTCGAATCAATTATTAGGTTCGGAATTATATTTTGGGGAGGATCGCCAGAAATAAATAGAGTATTTGTTATGCAAAAAAGGGCTCTGCGAATCATTTTGCAACTAAAATATAATTAATCATGTAGAACCAAGTTTTCGTCAATAAAATGCTTGACTGTAATTGGATTATATGTTTGCGAATGCTTATTGTTTATCGGTAAATATAGAAATGAATTTAGTTGTCATGAGTTGGTACATGATTATAACACGCGCAATAAAGTTAATATGAGATATCCATCACTACATCGCTCTCATACTCAAAAAGGAGCTGAATATGCATGTTTGCGATTTTATAATCATCTACCAAATCATATCAAAGAGGAACCAAATTTTGTAAGATATAAATAGAAGACTCGTGAGGTTCTTTGTATTATCGAACCTTATACTATTATTATTATTATTATTATTATAAGTTGTTCATTTTGACATTCTCTACAGTTATTATTAACATAAATTTGCAGTAACTATTAAAATAATTATAAACTAAAAATTATTTCTCAAAAAAACAATGATTTAATAAAAAAATATTTTCAAACAAAAGATGTTCACTTCTTTGTTGTCTTCCATATTTGTTTAAATGTTTTTGTAATATTTTTCATATTTAAAATGTTATGGAAAATTATACCAAAAGCTTTCCAGTTCTTCGGATTATCAAATAAGACTTATGTTCAAAGTTTCATATCAATTGCTTCATTAGTTTTTGAGATACAGAGCGCACGGACACACATGCGGACATACAGACGACACACCCACGCACACACAGAGACATTTTTTTTCCAATACTTGTTGAAATGGCATCTAGCGATATTAAAACGGATGTTTCCGTAAAAAAAAATGACAAAATACTTTCTCGTGCTTTGTAATGGAGAAAGTAAAAATGATAATGAGGTTATGTCACTTTCTCCGATTCGATGATATAAAAGGAATTTTTATATGTTGCATATTTATCGATTTATTCAAAAACTAATAGGATTTAGAAAACAACTTATTCTTTATTAGTAGTTCATTGTTGCATTTTCTACAATTTTCAGTTAAATAAGTATGATATATGTTGAAGTAAACTATTATAGTTTTTCATTTCAATTGGAACACTTATCAAACATTCAACCTTGAACTTCCCCCTTCTTTTGTTAACTTGTTATTCCTGTCTGTCAAATAAAAAAAAAACTGACGTTACGAATTGTCTGGCTGTGTCTAATTAAAGCATATTGAGATAATCCACAACAGTATAACTAGCATCAGTTTATAATTGAAGACCTTGGTGGAAGATTGGGTTACCTCTATTTTTTCCAAAAATGATATCATGGCGTCAGTCCCAGACAGGGAAACTTAAAAAACAATTCTATCGAAAAGTTGGTGATACAGTGAGGCTGAAGTAGATCCAAGAAATTGCTTGGCAGTTATAATGAATATTGACAAAAATGGACTATATAAATTAGGTACAAAAAAAGGAAATTGGCGAATACACCAGAAATCATTTGTAATGAAAAATTTATAAATGTCGCGAAAGTTTGGAACTATCTTTGCGGGAATGTGTTAGAAGTCTTCCTTATTTGCTGGCAAAGTTTCAAAAAGTGTAACTGTAAAGGTATTAAATGTAGTTGTAGGTATAAAAACAAACTATACAATTCAAAATGGCATTACAGTTTAACTTGTAACTGTAAATAATTTCGCCTTTAGTGCACTTCTGTATTTACACGTATTAACAAATAAACTTCAATTTGATTTATATTCTTTTGTCCTAAAATTTCAATTAATTAAAAATGCCAGTAAGTATTCGACATTATTTATAATATCCAGTATGTTTTATGAATTAAACATATTCTCTAATATTAATCTCAATTATACATATTCGCCAGTAATTATGCATACTTACCAATTTATCATATTAACCGTAACATATACATTTAAACGGTGATTTCTACGCGAAAAATAGCGACAAATTTGTCAATAGAAATGCCAATCAAATTAAACCACTTAATAACCGGCTTAAACTTATGCAAAATTGCACACGATACTTTGCTATAAAAATGTATAATAGCTTACCCGAGAGCTTTAAGTATATTCAAGAAAAATGTTAAAACTCTCTTAATATCTAAGGCGTTACAATAGAAGAATTGCAAAATCATTTTAGTTAATATATTTTCTTTTTTGTATGTACCTGTGATCATAAATAAATATTATTGGTATTATTATTGCAATTAGTTTCAGTTTTCCAGTTAGATTATTGATTGAAAATTTACCAGAAAATTATTTTCATTTCTGATTTACCTGTCACCGTAGATGCGACCAATGCACCGAATAATACCAGCAATTGATACTTCATGTTAATTATCTGGAAATGAACTGCAAATATCTGTCTTTCGCGGTGCTATATAAATGCATGGTAATCAAGACATATCACTATAAAAATTATAATTTGTTATAAATTAAGGTACAAGGATATGCATATTACGATGTAAATATAGAATAATCTGATAAAAGTTAAAAAGGAATATATTGGGGCATTGATAAAAATGATCAGTTGGTATCCTTATTTTCTTTTTCTAGTACAGTGAAAATAATACATTTTTGGTAAGAATTTTAATGAGAATAATATAAAATAGATATTAATACTAATAAATAAAAAGGCAGTTCAGGTTATGTATGTTAAAAATTCTTCACGGGTGTAATAGACGTATTGATTTCATATTTTACAAATGCCTTCAAACGTGCGAGAATTTTAAACATTTCGACTCTAAACTCCCTTTTATTTTGTTAATTTTTTTAAGTCTATATTTTCAAAAATTAGTATACAAAATTGCAATACAAATTAATTAAATAGTGTCCAGAGAAAGTACAGTACAGTGTAATAACCACAAATTAATAGTACGGTATATATGTATATAATAAGCATAACAAGAATTAACAAATATAACCGAATAAAGTAATATAACGAGAGTTAAAAGGTATGGGGCTACATAGTTACAATTGATTTGAATTGTTACAGTTCGGTTAAAGAATATGGTTCTTTTGCGCACAGATATTCGTATAAGCGGTTTCTAAAAACATTTAGGTTAGTTATGGCATTAAGATTAAAAAACTTCATAGCGACATATGAAGGGTGTTTCTCATATAATGATAAGCGATGAATCGGCAAAGCAAAGTTAATATAATGCCTTGTATTGTAGGCATGCTGACTCTTGGTGGTGATGTTCACCTGGCTTTTTAAGTTTTGTTAACGTTTCAAATATGTATATTCCATAAAATGTTAGGAGTTTATGAGTCTTAAAGTACCCTCTGCAAGACCTCGAATATGATAAGTCAAACATAATTCTTATCGCTTTTTTTTGCATTATAAAGATTTTGTACTACTACTACACCCATAGTAAGTTATACCATATCTGATTTTAGAGCAAAGATATGCATTGTATACTAATTTTAGAATATTGATTGGTGCACCCGATCTTCTTAACATCTGTAACATGTAACATGCAGAGTTAGCATCCAGTATTATGCCAAGGAAACGAACGCAGTCTTTTGGTATAAAATTTTCATTTAAAAGTGTTAAAGTTGGTGGATAGTTGACCTTTGAGTTATTAGTTTAAAAAAATATTATTTCAGTTTTTGTTGTATTCAGTTGTAATTTATTTTTAACAAGCCACTCGTAACATTGCGATAGTAGTTGGCTGCACTTTGTTTCTACACCAGCAATATTTTTACAGGAGATCAGCAAGTTTGTATCATCTGCGTACATTTCTATTTTATTACCCGTCGTTTGAATCATTACGGCTAAATCATTAATGTAGATGATAAATAGTAGCGGTCCCAATATACTGCCTTGTGGTATGCCCTTTGTTACAAATAGACTGCTTGATATAATATTTTGTATCTTAATTTTTTGCTCTCTGCCAGTTAAGTATGATTGATAATGCTACTCCTCGTACTCCATATTTTCGTAACTTCTGTATTAAAATGTGATGGTCAACTATCGAAAGCTTTTGAAAGGTCCAGTAGTATACCAAGGGGAATTTCATTTAGTTCCAGTGTTTTAGTTATATTCAATAGATAATTATGCAGGGCTGTTATAACGGATTTATTTTTTCTGTAACCATGCTGAGCGCATGTAATTATATCGAATTTATTAAAAAATCAAATAGTCTATTATTAATTATTATTTCAAGAATTTTAGTAAAGCAACTTATGATACTAATAGGCCTATAGTTGTTTAAATCATTTTCGTCACCCTTTTTATAAACTGGTGTCACAATTGATTTCTTTAGTACACTGGGAAAAATTCCAGATTCCAAACAAGCATTTAATATGTATGTAAGGGGCTCTATAATTTCATTAATAGTGGATTTAATTAATTTAGCAGGAATTTCATCTCATCCTAGAGATGTGGTTGACTTAAGTGAGTGAACGGCATTGTAAACTTCTGTTGCATCTACTGGTTTTAAGAACAAAGAATTTTTATTAGTTGAGATGTTATCATTGTATTCTAATGAAGTATCATTTACTAATAGTTGATCAGTTGGCTCTACAAAATGCTTGTTAAAATTATCTGCTAAAGTTTTTGTGTTATGTGTGCTATCTGTTTCGATATTATTTTGTGAGGATGCGCCTGTAATTTCTTTGATAATATTCTAAGACGTTTTCATAATGTTGTTAGAGCAGTAATATTTATTTCTAATATCGTTTTGTTTTGCGTTTCGTGGTAATAAGTCGTATTGTGTCTTCTGTTGTTTATATAAATTTAAAAATGACGAATTGTATTGGGATATAACAAAATATGAATCTAATAGTTGCTTGCAGTTTTTGATTTCATCGGTGTTATAGATTCTTTTTTTGTGTACCTTAGAGGATTTATAGATTTTAGGGAAAGAATAGTTAAATATCTCTAAATATACGTTTAAAAATACGTTCCATTGTTCATTAATAGACTGGCTGCGATAAATATGATTCCATATATTGGGATCGCTAAGACGGGATTTGAAATCATGATTGTTGTACTCGTTAATTTGCCGATGTGGCCGTTTTTTGTTTTCCTCCATTGACAGACAGTGGTATGAGAGTTTAATTACAAAATGATCAGAAATATTATAATTGAGGACGTCAGTACTGTAACCAGATATAAGATTTGTGATGATATTATCAATTGTGGTTGTCGATTCACCGCTTATCCTAGTATGTCTGTCTATACACAACCTTACATTATATGATTCGAGAATATTTGTCCTTACTTGTATTAGAATCGAACGCAGTACTAATGTTAAAATCACCTATTATAAAAAAAATGGTGATGTGGCCATCATGTTACTTTCTCCGACTTGATGGTATCATTTACATACACGCTTTCATGGTTTATTTTCAATTTAAATCATATTTTAAATATACATCGAGCGTTGCGTAAACTCGGATGAAACTGACGTTTAAAACGTCAAAATTATGAAAGATGGGAAAATTATACTTCAAATTTAAAAACTCAGTTTACTCAAAAACTAAACTGATTTCGAAAAAAACTTATTCTTTATAAATTTTTCATTTTAGCATTCTCTACAATTATAATATTATAAATTTGCTATAACTATTATCGTTTTATAATTATAAACCAAAAATTAAAAAAAAATAATAAATTTTTTTCTCGAATAAAAATGATTTTATGATAAATGTTTTCAAGCAAAAGATGTTAATTTCTTTGTTGTCTTCAAAGTTTGTTTAAATGTTTTTGTGATATTTTTCATATTTAAGAAAATATTGGCAAAAAACAAAAAACAGTTAAGGTAAACGCCCACTTCCGGTGTACGAAATTTTACCAAAAGATTTTCAGTTCTTCAGATTATCAAATAAGACGGATGTTCAAAGTTTCATATCAACTGCTTTATTAGTTTTTGAGATACAGCGCGCACACACAGGCACACACACACAGACACAATTTTTTTTTTCCAGAAATGGTTGAAATGGTATCTAGGGACCCCAAAACGGATATTTCCGTAAAAAAAAATTTAAAAAAAATCACGATCACAATACTTTCTCGTACTTCGTAACGGAGAAAGTAAAAAGTATTCTTACTGTTGGATAGTTTATCAAGCAATTGACACTGTAATTGATAAAATGTGTTACATCCGAAAGCGGCGCACGATACAAGGCAACGCATGTGAATTTGCAATTACAATATTGTAGATCTACCGCTGCACATTCAAAAACCTTCTCAATAGCTAATTTATTTATGTCCGTCCTTATTTTGTACTGTTTATTTTCCCGAATAAATATTGCGGAGCCAACATATGACACTTGTTTTGTCGGCCGCTTTTCACGACAATATTGAGTACCCAATGTAAATTTGCTTAATTTTGTTAGCTTAAGATTGTCCAACGGTAACCAATGTTCAGTTATTGCGATAATTGCGCAGTCCATGTAATTTTCAAGCATGGCTTTTAATTTTAAAGTTTTGTTTTGTAAGGAGCGCATATTACAATGTGAATACAGATTTATTTGCAATTTTGCATTTTGATTGTTATGCAATTGTTTCATCATATGTTATTTTTTGTGCAATAACATTTTTTAACTGAATTCGACATGGACAGTTTTCGCCCCATATGACATGACCAGAGTTTAACAAAATTCCGGTTTTGCTTGTTTTTAGCAAACAATTGCCACATTTAAAATCTACTTTCAGTGCTTTACATGATTCGTTTTTATGTTCACCTGCGCACAGACCACATACCACTTTAACACAATTTATAGTCTTATGACCATAAGCACCACAACTGAAGCACTGAGTAATGTTGAAATGTTCGTACACTCAGCACTTTTGTAGGCCAATTTTCAATGTTTGCATCGCAATAATAGTCTTGAAAAGTATGGGGGGTTGCACTCGAAAATCACTTCAAAATGTTCTTTCTTCACTCCAGTTTTTCTGATAAACGTCATCGTTGAGTTCTCTGTCAACGGAATATTGTTCAGTTGGATTATTCCATTTTTCAAAATTTAATTATTCATATCAAGTTCCTCAGATATATGTATTATTTTAATTTACGGGCGACGTATTTTAACATCCACTATTTCACAATCAGTTAATTTATCTTTCAGTTGCAATTTTAAGTTATCCATCTCTTCTTGTTTTCACATTGAATAAAAATATTATATTTTGCGTGTTTTTCACATCACAATTATTAAGACTTGTGGGATTTAAGCTATTAATTATTTTCTTCCTTGTTTCCGTACATGAACTATTAATTGGTTTTAAAATAATCTTTTTTTTTGCTTTCACCTCTGCATACATCGAGACTCCATTTGTTTTTTCTTTCCTTGATGCGGCCTCGGGTTCGCGGTCTTTCCTTCGTGAGCGGTGCTGGCAACATTTGTCGTTATTAGTTAGAACATTGATTTAGTCTTCAAGTGAAGCTATTTTTTTCCAAGAGTAACACATTATTTAATGAAAGAGACTAGTTTAATTCCCTCATTTCACTGATTAAACTGTTTTTATGCCTTCTTTGCTAGCATACTTAACCTCAAAATTAGACTTCGGTTTGCCCGGACACTCGTGTTCTATAATACACGATGGTTGGCATACCTCTAGACATGTAGGACATTTCGTCCTTTTCGCCACTTGGTTTTTACAAGCACTGTACGCACACAAATCACTACTGTTTGATTCACTTGATCGTTGCTCCGAGCCCGCCATTTATTGTTATTATACAGGGTGTCCGAAAAGTATGGTTAAACCACCGTGGATATATCAATTTTATTGTTTGCCGTTCAAAATAGAAAAAAAAGTCTATCAAATGAGTATAATAAAGATGTGCCTCATCATTTAAAAAAAAATGTATTTTTTTCTTTAAAGTGGATATTTACTGAGCTATACGGTATATGTCATCCTTTTCGGACACCCTGTATATTTTATTACGCTATTCTCAATACGTAACTATTATAGTTGATTGATGGTTGAGGCGTTAACATCGTGATACATTTTGGAACTGTAAATAAAACAGTTTCTTTGTTAATATCACACTATGTTTTAGTGATTTCGATTATAAGCTGATAATTTTCAAACTTAAAGTAAATTAAAATACAATAAACACACGTATATCAGCAAATCTATGAATTATGCTTCCAAGTCGATTCTTCCCTTCGTTTGGACCCTTAGGAGATACCTCAAGCCAATGAACCAAGGAAAACGCACTGATAAAACAGTTTTTCAGCCTTTTTGTCCAAAAAACCGACTAAAAAATTCAGACATTTTTCGGGTTATTCAATGTTTCCACATGTATTTAACGGATTCGTTTATTATGGGGGCAGAGCATAGCAAAGCATGGCAGGAGTTATTTAAAGTGTGAACGGAACCAAAATTTGGCCACCTGGCAGAAAATCGCTATTTTCGACCAAAGACTGATCGTTGATTTTTCGCATTGATAGCTAGCTATATATATTCTAAGGGTTTGAAGAAAAAATGGCCATTTGTGATGCCGAGGCTAGGTTGGGTTTTCTGACCTAGCGAATGCGAGTGAAGAGGTTTAAAATTGCGCGTGAGATAAAGAAGAGAACAATTATACACCCCAAAATGTCATGGACCAAATCCAGAAGCGGCTAAATGGCCAAAAATCAATCTTTATGACCAGCAGCACTGAGGAGTGGGAGATGGAGGACCAACTCAGGTTGAGAACTCGGAGATCTTTGAGAGACATACAGAAAACGATGCAGCCCTTCGAAAATGGCCATTCCCGACCCCGACCCGAATTCCAGGCCAGTGAATGTGGTTTGTGCCTTTTTTGAAGAGTGTATAGGGTGGAGCAGGATGGATTCTCCACCCCCAAATGTCGTAATCCATATCCGAGGCTATAAGCGTGGCCGAGAATGGCCACCTATGTCTTTAGGCTTACTCCTGGATTGTTGTGATCCTGTACTCGAGATTTAGATGGTGTAGAGGTATTACAAACACCGAAGGTCAAGGACACGTGCCACGCCGCAGAACTATTAATGGCTGAATACTTACTTTTCTTTATGAGAGGTAACTTCCCTCTCAGTCCATGACTTAGGGATAAAAACCAAATACAAACAATGTATTCCAGTTAAACAAATGATTTGCCCCAAGTAAAAATAATAACCAGAATAACGGCCTGACATGCAAGTGCAACTGCATTTGGTTTGTGAATTCACATCTGACCCACTTTTTATTTAATATAAGCTGAAGAAAAGAACGAAAAATTAAAAGATCCATTTACGGTTGATTTCAATCAATAACAGTCTAACAACTGACAGTGGGAATCACTATAAATGGAATATTAGAAACCATAGTTAACACAATATTTTAAAGAGTAAGAAGATACACGAATACCTTTGGACATAAGTACATGTAAACAATATGATAGAACAAATACGATATTTAATTTTTGCTTGCGGATTAACGAACAGGTTAAATATTCATATATTCAGGCTACATTTCGTTTTATTGTATTTATCAAATACGATATGTTTTCAAATCTTACAAATCCTTACATCCTACAATTTACAAAATTTCTTCACCACAATTAGTCGTGACTTTCAAAAATAGAGTAATCGAGGTTACTTTTTGGAAGTCCATAATGGATGCAATCTGGTTCTTTGCATTCATGACACGACACGGTGCGGAAAAAAAGCCACTTCTTCTTGGAACTCGACCAGATGACTGACGCTGCACTGGAACAGTGTTTAGACTTTGTACCAGAAGCCTGTCCATGATGTCCATTTCCCCTTCTAACGCAAGTGTTGCACTTCATCTTGGTTCGGTCATTCACCAAGTTGACGATTTCTTCTGCCATACGAATATCTTGTCCGTGGGTTACGACTCGATCACACAACCCCTTCACATTTGCACCCGTCGCATCGGCGATGCTCTTACCATGACCCGCGGAAGTAAAGTTCCATGTTCCGGAGTCCACTGCCCATTTTTCAAGAAAATGCCGAAATAGGAAAAAATTCGTTTTGTTTTTATATGGAGTTGACGGATCATCACTCTGAAAATTTAGACGTTTAACATTGGGTACGGTCATTTTTATTAATTTCCAAATGGGCTGGAGGTGCCCCCATATAGCTGCCGCATCATGTCGCAGACATTCCGAAATAGTTACAAATGTTTTCACTGAAATTTTCCCGTTTTCATCCTTGTAGTAAAACCCTCCAATATGCAGAACAATTTGTTTCTTTCCTACTCCAAAATCTATACTGTGAATTTCGTTACTATATTTGCATGTATAATTTTGAGAAAAATCTATCACAACAAAGAACTCTTGTTCATCGAGATGATATTTTACAAATTGAATGTGCCTAAACTGGCTGTTGGTTATTCAGTCATGAGAAAATAATTTTGGGACCGAGTTCTGGAATTTATCGATAAGCGCGCCTAGAGTACATTCAAATTTCTGGCGGTCAGGTTTGCTCACAGTATACATTTTCCCCTTTGACCCAGGTCGTTCTATTTTTATAGTGACAAGTCTCTGCTCCAAGTCTCCCACGCACGGCACAGTATGCTCAACGCATGTCGCACACTTTCTCATCGCACAATTTTGAATACTCGGATGACAACACAGGAATTTTACAATGTCGGAAACTCGATTTGAGGCTATTAATTTTAAAGAGTGAAGTCTGTGCAAAAGGAATTAAAAAATTGTAGGCTCTCGGCAAAGACATGTATCAAGAGAACTCACGTTTCTCTTGATCACCCAAAATGGTTTAAGCGCGTAAAATTCAGATCGACGTACAGCCTTCTCCACACTTTTTCTATATTTTTCGAAAAGATTATCGACGGTATCACACAAGAATCGTTTTCTTTTCTTTACTTTATTCTTTGTAATTGTGTCTCGAAGTCCTGGTGCTTGTAACGAATTTTCATTGCGTAGATAAAATTCAATAACTTGCTTTAATTCCCCCCAGCACCTCACCATTTTTCGATAGTTTGACTCACGTTTAACATTTCTAAAACCTTTCGATACCAATTGGCATTGTTTTCGTACCCTCTCTTTGTTCACATGTGGAGCATCAGCGATATCCCGCAACTGTTTGCGCCTTTCCATAGGCTTACGCACTTTTAACACTGTTTTTACGCCCTCAAAATGTTTTTCCATCTCTTCAATTTTTTTCATAGATCGCTTTAATTTTTGACGCAAATCATCATTCCTTTTTAAGCAGGAAGTATATTTACTGTGCCAGTAATTACATAACTTTTCGTTTTCTTTAAGTTCTTCCCTTAGGTCCTTCTTTACTCGCCAAAGCCTCTCTAGATTGTGCAACTAGGATGTAAAGTTTTGTGCATGAGCGTGAACACTCGTACGAGGGGTCGGTGAGTTCAGTGTTCAGGGCAGTGTCGAAATCCTCCCGTCCTTGCTACATACGATATTTACGTGATAACATAATAGCTATTTATGTAACAAGTCCACAATATAGCACTTTCTTGGACGAGACGTTTTATGGCCGAGCGAGCGAAGCGAGAGGGGCTGATAATGGAGGCGAGTCCATGAAGTGCTATTGTGGACATGTTACATAAAAAGCTTTATGTTCGACTGCTTTAAGCATTTTTGGAATACTTTTAAAATACAAGCAGAAGCAATTTATTTATATAAGTTAATTTTATTCTGCGACACGAAGTCTTTAAAAAAAACTATTTATTCGTTTAAACACAACTTTACTCTAAGACGGTTATAATACAATTGAAATATGGAATATACAATAACAACTTAATCTACGCGAACTGCGCGTCACCTAAGATAACGTGAAGCTGACTAAGCACAAGAACTACTGACGATGCACGCAGGTGCATGTAAGTCTGTGGCTGGAGAGTTATACTGGGTAGAGAAGTATACTGGGTGATCGATAGATAACTCCTCATCCCTTAGATTTTAGCATCCCCCGGGAGTTGGAGATTTATACTCACAGGTACTGATGGTGCGGTCTGTTGCTTGCTTTTCTTGTAGAGTTTGACAGTCAGGTATATGAGGAAGCCGATTCCAGCGGTGTACAGGATAATTGTCCAAAAACTTGGAGAATAAAATTTCGTGTTGAAGGTTTCCATCGAGAATTGTTGAAGGACAGGAATTTCCTTCAAGTTCAGCCTTTTGAGCTTGATGTTTCCTACGGCGAACTTATGCGTATGGAACTCAATCGGGTTGGAGTTGATTAAACTGGGACTGCCAATGGTGTGTTCCAGGAACTCTAGTTTTCGGTTCCTGAAGATTATTTCGCAGTTTTCTTTTTTGATGAGGAAAATTCCCTTTAGGGATCTTGTCTCGGTGCCATCGTTGCAGTGGATCTTGATCCCTTCTTGTTTCGGGAACACGGCCAAAAATTGATTGATTGGCGGTATTAGTTCTAGATGATTTTCAGAAATGTCGAGGGTTATGTACTCGCATTGACTATTATTTCCAGATAGTAGAACTTGAGTTTCACACATTGCTTTATTATTTATTAGTAATTGATTAGAGCATTGATAATATTTTATACCTTCAGTACACAATTCTTCTAGAGGTTGAGTTTCATTACTCATTTTTGAATTTAATAAATACCTAATATTTGGTATTATTGTCGTATATTCATTTTTATATTTAGTCGGAATGGAAGTTATTTGATAAAGGTAGAACTCGTGTTCGTAATTGATTGGAATTGAAAGATAATAATTTATTTTTGACAACTCAATTTTACAGTGTACTTTAATAATAGATTCAAAATGCATTGAATTTTCCATTCTTCATGTGAAAGGTAATTGTTGATTGTAATGTTTAGCAATTCCCTGTAATTCTAAGAATAAGTCAATAGGTTTTATAATACTAGGGCTTAATACATTTAATTTACAAAATAATATTGAATTTTCGATTTGCTCGAAAATATTTAAAATAGTGTTATAAAGAAGAATTAATTGAATAAATAAGTCTCTTGCAACTAATGTATTTTGAAGCTCAATTTCACCTTTCATTATAATATTTAACTGTGTTATTCTTGATTTTAAAATTAATTCATTATGTTGTATATTTTGTATCATTAAAATTTTTCATCACTTGTGTTGTGACACTATATCCATTAATAATCTGATTTTTAATATAGTTTTCATTTGTTTCTAAATGTTTCAAAATTTCGTCAATTCTTTTTCCATTATTCGCGTCTAAATTTCCCGTAATGAATTTAAAAATAGTACCTAACCCATTAAATAATCCTCTTTTGGATCTAGTTTGAGTTGAAGAATATAATTTTATGTTATTTATCTTATCTGTTATAGCGTTATAAGTAAAGTTTATGATATTATTATAATTCACGAAATCTCTTTCAAATTTTGAAATATTCTTAATAGTAGTTTTTAAGTAATCATTTTGTTTATTTAGTTTTTCGAATTCTTGATATAACGGATTTAATTCGAAATAGTGAACAAAGGTATGTTAAGATTTTTGTATTTTTGCGAGACCTAAATTAATAGGAAGTAATCCTATGTTTGACGTTATTTCCTTTATTTCAGCGGTATCCGTCATTGCCGTGAGGAATGACCTGGAATAGAATTATCATATTCAGGTTTGTTTAAATAAATTCGAATATTAATTTTTGACTTATTAAAAATGTATTCGATCATTGGTTTGACTGTTTTATATTTTAATTTATCTAGTCCACACCCTAATTTTGGTATAGCTAGTTTTGTTATGTTATTAGCATGACAGAATTTTCGTAAGTTCATTAATGTTTTAAATAAACACTCGTGAGAGGGTTTGTCGTCATATTTTTCTTTTGTTATTAGATAAAGTATATATCGACCATTTTCGTTTAAATCGCATAGCAAATATGATTCTGGATCATGTGCTTTTAGTGATTCTTCTTGACCGAATTTTTCTTTAAAATCGAGTGCAATGCCGGCACCCATATACAAGTCCTTGCTTACGCAGTGAGCAAGTGAGAATGCTTCAGGAGCATGAAATAAATGATCTGCGATCTCAGTAACGTTACTTATAAACGGTGTAGGTTTGTTCAAAAACTGTTTAAAATCTTTAAATTTCATTTTTTCATAACTTTCTATAGTAAATAATTTATTTTTTGCTTTTAATTTACGCGGTCTCTTAATATTAGAAATGGGGATTTTTTCCACAGTATTATGATGTCTAGGGATTATTTCGGCCGTTTTTAGTTGTGAATTAATATTTTGTAAAGTTTCTGGTTTATACTTATTTTTCGTTTTAGCCTGCTTTTGCTTATTTTGCACAAATATTTTGTCAGGGACTTCAGGCATTTCTTCTCTATCTTCATTTCGTTTATTAATAATATTTTGTTTATTTTCAGAAATTTTCTGATTTATTTGTTCATATAGAACTTTAACTTTATCTCCATGTTCATTGACATAATTATTTACAAGTACAGATTCTACATTAATATTTAAAGGAGTATTTACTTCAGTATGTCCTGAAATTATTTCTTGCGGTTTCAATTTTGTAACCGAGTGAATGGAGTTATTATATGCAATAAGTGCGTAATTTATTTTATTTTCAATTGGTTCCTTTTTGAATGAATCTTGGTTGTTAAATAATATGATATGTTCAATTATGGTTGAAATGTACTCTTTCAACGAGTCCATTAGAATTGGGGTGTTGGGAACTAATAAAATGTAAATGAATTTTATGTAATTCTAATAATTCCTTGATTACTATGTTTTTAAACTCTAAATGATTGTCAGAAACAATTTGTTTTGGAATGCCTTATGTCCTATAGTACCCTATTAAACCTAGAAATCCGTTTAACTGTTTTGTGGTCTTAGGAATTGGATAGTTTTTGATAGCTCGATTTTTTTCCGGATTTGGCCTTACGCCGTTTGGTGTAACAATATGGCCCAAATACGCCACTTCTTTTTTTAAGAACTCCGATTTGTCGATTTGAATTTTGAAATTTGACTCGCGTAATCTTTTAAAAACTTCTCTTAAACGTACGACATGCTCCTGTAGACTAGTGCTGAAGACGATGATGTCGTCCATATAAACTAAGCAGCTAGCTGGAGCATTTTTCAACTCGAACGGTATACGTAAAAATTCGTAAAGACCGTTTAAAGTGTTAAACGCGGTCTTAGGAGTGTCCTTTTCATTAATTTCGATTTGGTGGAATCCCGACGCGAGGTCTAGAGTTGTAAAGTACTGACAACGCCTGAGTTTGTCTAGTAACTCATTAATATTGGGTAAAAGGTAGCGATCACCGATTGTCTTATCGTTCAGTTTCCGGTAATCAATAACAACTCGCCATTTGCGTTTTCCCGACGCGTCCATTTTTTTTGGAACTATCCATATCGGAGACGACCAAGGAGAAAATGAGGGTTTAATAATATTTTGTTCAAGCATTTCTTGAACTTGACGATCTACTTCTGATCTATGTATTTCAGGATAACGATACGTTTTCGTATAAACTGGGATTTCATCGCTCGTGATTATATTATGTTTAATTTGATTGGTAGACGTTAAATTCTTTTCATCCTGATGGAACATATCTGCGTATTCTTTTATTACTTGAAAAATAGCGTGTCTCTCTTCTTCGTTCATGTGCGTTGTTCGAATCTGAGAGATATCAAATGTATTATTAATATTGTTTTTATTGTTAAATTGAATATTGTTTAAATTCGGATAGATTTTTTTGAATTTATTCGTCGATCGGTTTTACTATCACCGGTTTTTTAATATAAACCGTAACATCTTTATTTTCAGGATTTTTTATCATACATCGAGCTATACTATTTTTTATGTGAACTACACATTCTGGAATTTCCAGTTCATTACATTTTGTAAATGGAATTATACCATCGCCGTTTATAAATTTTTTTATATCTAACTCTATTATTTGTTCTGACATTGCACCTACTGCTATACTTTTCGTAGTGAATTGTTGAACATTATTACTTATTAACTTAATTTCACAATTATTTGTGATAATCTTGTTTTCATTAAGATCAATAACGGCATTTAATTTTTTTTAAATTATCAAAGCCCAATAAGACATCAAAATTCGAGTGGAAATTAAACAGAAAGAATTTCAAATTTGATGCGGCTTGAGATTTAAATAAACTTTGTAATTGTATTATAGTACTATGATGACCATGAGATAAACCATGTGCGCTGGCTACCTCGAATTCGTCGTACTTTATATTTTTTTTAAACAATTTTTCCGCAACTAACGGATTTACAAACAATCACGAACTCGCGGTATCTATTAAAATCTTAATATTATGCTTAGGATCTATAATATACGGTAAAGAACTAGCATTGTTAATTATATTCATGGATTCGATGGGGAGACCTCGTCTAAGCCTTGCCCTAAAAAAGCTTCTTGTTGCTCATCAATATTGTATAATTGATTCTGGTGGTAACGACCTGTCGCAATTCACATCGGAGTAGGAACGTTTTGATTTTGATTACCACTTGCATTTGGATTTTGGTTTTGATTATGATTTATATTACATGTCGTTGTGGACATGGGTGTTGCATTAGCATTATTATTGTTATTTCTGTTAAACTTAAATTTATTATTATTATAATTATTATTTCGATTAAAAGGGAAGAAATTCCTCGGCTGCAAATGTTGTACTTTATTTACAAATGGTTTTGCATTATATTGTGAATTAAAATTTCTCGGCGGTGAATTATTAATTTGCACCGGACGTGGTTGATACACTGGTTTTTGATTTAATTTGATTTTATCAATTTTGTTCGATACTAATTCCAGCTGAAAATCATTAGTTACCATGTTAAGCGCGGCGTTTATCTTGTGGATTTTTAACTCTTAGGTGAGAGCCTATTGGATCTCGCAACCCGTGTAAAAGTACGCGTAACGCATTATTTCTACAGAAATTGGATAAATAACGACGCTCTAAAATATCGTTAATGTGATTTGACAAATACGACATTTGCAGATTTAATAAACTCTGCCATTTATTGAAAAAATCAAAAGGTGATTCATTATGGGTTTGTTTTAATTGCGTAATTTCGCTACTTAAACTGAATAAATCCCGTTTGTCGGAATAAGAATTGAGAAGTGCATTTTTCAGATCTTGCCAGTTGTTTATAATGCTAGATGAAATATTAATTACGACTTTGCCCTTAACTCTTGCGATTATGCTTGACATTAAGTAATCATTTTGGAAGACCGTCGGATCTCCAAGATTGTAAAATTTATTTACGAGTTTCTCGCAAATTTCAACGAAGCGCGATATGAGTTCAGGTTCCCCGTGGAACTCTGGAATCATGTTAATGTACTCGGGTTTGAGAGCCATTTTTAATTGTTACTTAATTCGTGCGATACGACAATAATAACAAATTTACAGAGCGCAAATTTTTCAGCGCGTAATTGAATTGGTTACAACTAGAGAATTACAAGTGTGAGTCGCATAGTGTACTTACAGCAAAACTATTATCTTACTCATCCGAAACAATTGATTCGTCTAAGATGGTAATTAGAGATGTGGGCCTCGATTGAGCGGCTGGACTGTCTGGACTGGTTTCTCGATGTCTGGAGAGCCTTGCGTTCGTCTTGATCCAGACTGCTGGTGGACCCGTTCAGATTTTCCGGTTAATCGTAAAAACGAAAAAAAAAAACGTAATATCGATATTCGTTCGATAGACTTTTTCCCGAAAATCCTACCGACTGCGCCAGTTAATTTTATTCTGCGACACGAAATCTTTTAAAAAAACTATTTATTCGGTTAAACACAACTTTACTCTAAGACGGTTATAATACAATTAATATATGGAATATACAATAACAACTTAATCTACGCGAACTGCGCGTCACCTAAGATAACGTGAAGCTGACTAAGCACTAGAACTACTGACGATGCACGCAGGTGCATGTAAGTCTGTGGCTGGAGAGTTATACTGGGTAAAGAAGTATTCTGGGTGATCGATAGATAACTTAAATGTTACAAGAATTTTAGTGAATAGTAAAATGATCAAAAATGCAAAAATTTTTAACAAAGTAAAAGCTGAGGGCAGTGAACAAGAAAACAAAAGAGGTTAAACTTATTATTAAACGATTAAAATAATGATGTCCTGCGGTGCGTGAGGCGACTGCGTGGTGATGAGGTTAAGAAGTTCGTCATGGTGATAGTGTGTAGACGAGGCGTTAAAATTTAAAAATACAACAGCACATCGCAAATACCATGTGCGCGTAACGTAATAGGGGCGCAACAAACCACTTAAATCAGAAAATACACAGTGGATGAACAGATTAAAAGCACAGTCGGTAGGTGTAAAATTGACGGTGCAAAATGGCGTTCAACAAGTACAACACTGTTGTGGTTCGATCCGGTGGAATTTCGCGGTGGGAAAGGAGATGGGCGGGGCAACGTCTATCGAGGCCGGAGATGTTGGTGGGAAATAGTGTACGAAAAAGCGCGGCAAAGATTGTTTTCCTTTCTCCATCCAAACCGTCGAGTAAAACCGACAATGGTCTAGATCATAGGTCTCCAAACTTTTTCCATCGCGGGCCATGTGTACAATTCTTCATAACCTACTAGGCCGAGATATGATCAATTTGATAACTAATTTCAAAATCTATAACAAAAAATCGTTGTAGAATGGCCCGCGGGCCGTAGTTTGGAGACCCCTGGTCTAGATGAAAGAAGGAGAACAACCCCTGACTCGGGTACCAAGAGGTAATGTAGTTGCAATAGTACAACGGTACACAGGCCCTGACCCAGTGCGAAACTGAAAACCGTCACATTATGTCGATGTGCTATCCGGGAAAGAAAACAAAAAGCAAGGAGACAATTGAGAGAAAAATAATAGAGAGCTATGGGTTGTACGGGAATGAAAAATGAGCAAAAGGAGGAACCATTATAAGTACTGAAGGCAAAATAATGGGTGAAACAAAAAAACTGTAAGAATCAAAAAATTTTAAATGTATGGGATTGGGGTGAAAATTAAGAAATACCCAATGATATCTCACAGGAGTGTCAAACACAAAAGAAAAGGGGAAAAAAGTGTCAGGGAGGACAGGACTGCAAATATAAGGTAAAATGGGACTAGTGGGACGGGAAGGCTAGCGACAAAAGGTTACTCTAAATTATGCTAAGGCCCTTGATGTCCTTCTTGAAATTCATTGGTTTTCCTTGTTCTTGTATGTAACACATTTCGAGGAAGTTTCTTTTGAAGGAATTCTGTTCTGTGCACAGAATTTTGGCATTTTTATAGTCTGGTATGTGATCAGTGTCATTGCAATGAACACTGAGACCAGTGGATCGTGCTTTATGCCTGACGTCGCTCTTGTGGAGGGCCATGCGTTTACTAGGTTTTTGGCCAGTTTGGCCGGTGTAAACGAGGTCGCAGTGTTGGCATTTAATAGCATAAACAACGTCGTGTTTGTAACCAAAGGGAATTGGATCTTTAAGACGGGAGAAGAAAAGGAGTTTAAGGGTGTTGACATTACTGTGGGCGATCATCAAGTTCGGGGCAACTGAACGGAAAGTGAGTTGTTGGGATATCCTTCAAATTTGCAATCATTACATTTCTTTTTATTAGCACATTCCCAAAGGTTTATTTAATATTTAGTTAATATACATTTCAATTTTATATTAATATAGTCGAAACTAAACCATTGTTTCGCGATTCTTTGATGGAAAAATGTCATCTCAACCCTAGAGTTGTGGTAAAGCTATTGTGGTAAATTCGGTTGTGGAAGGGTTACTTCCAATGGTATCCCAGATGAAGTCCAAAAAAGAAATCACATTAGTATAGATCCCTGGATATTTTTCAGTACCACATTGTCTTCTACCGGGTATATGAGAGACAATTCCATATTGTAAATTGTTGATGACCAGTGGAGCTCCAGCATCGCCCTGGAAGTAAATATCGAAAATTTCAACAAACAAATGGAAAATTTTGGCCAAAGTAAAGAATACTTATGTTTGCAAATAAATGATTTATTATTATTATTATAAGTAAAAATTTGGATTGAAAAGTACAAGTATAAAAAATCACGTTAAAATAATTTCCTCGCGACTATATTTTCTAATAATAATTCAAAAATATAAAATTAAATAAACAACCAAAATAAGTATTTATGGCTCAGGAATTAAAAAAAATATATTAATTGGATTCAGAATTATGGTATGAAAAAAAAAACACTAACATTTTTCGAGTTCCTTATATTTATTTAAAAAAATATGGTGATGTGGCCATCATGTTACTTTCTCCGACTTGATGGTATTATAGCCATGTATATTTACATTTTATTTTCAATTAAAATCATATTTTAAATGTACATCGAGCGTTGTGTAAAGTCGGATGAAACTGACGTTTAAAACGTCAAAATTATGAAAGATGGAAAAATTACTTCAAATTCAAAAACTCAGTTCACTCAAAAACCAAAGAGATTTTGAAAAATACTTATTCTTTATAAGTTGTTCGTTTTAGCATTCTATACAATTATTATTAACATAAATTAGCCATAACTATCATCGTTTTATAATTATAAACCAAAAATTTTAAAATAATAATTTTTTTTTTCTTGAATAAAAATAATTTTATAAAAAATGTTTTCAAACCAAAGATGTTCATTTCTTTGTTGTCTTTAATGTTTGTTTAAATGTTTTTTTTTTAAGAAAATATTGGCAAAAAACCTAAAACAGTTAGGGTAAACACCCACTTCCGGTGTACAAAATTTTACCAAAAACTTTTCAGTTCTTCAGATTATTAATTAAGACGTATGTTCAAAATTTTATGTTAATTGTTCTATTAGTTTTTGACATACAGCGCGCAGACACTAGACACACACACAGACACAAATTTTTTTTTTCCAGAAATTGTTGAAATGGCATCTAGGGACTCCAAAACGGATATTTCCGTAAACAAAATTAAAAAAAAAAAATCACGATCACGATACTTTCTCGTACTTCGTAACGGAGAAAGTAAAAAGCAAGAATATGAATAGTAACATTCAAAATTAGGGAGGTGTTTGCATGATTGATCAGAATTTTGTTTTGGGATAAACTATCATATAAGAAGAATTGAAGCTAAGGCCGAAAGACCGCAGGTCGCTAGTCAAATCAGCTGCCACTTTCAGACAATGTATTGTTTTATAAAAATTAATGTATACCAATGTAATTTTTTTGCCAAATAAATTTATGTATGTATGGGATAAAATATCCGCGTAAGATATAAATATCGGGAACCGGTTTTGGATTTAACGCAGGCTTAGCAATATCGAATGGTAATTAAACGAAGTGTCGCAGCATTTACTATAAATAATATGCTGGATGCGTATTTAATTGTTTAAAATAATAAATTCAATTTAATTCTGAATTATTTGAGAAAGTGATGTACAGGGAGTTTTAAGGATTAAATTTTTTTAAATAGATTTGAGACAACCTCACTTGTTGCAGAAGCAATAAATAAATTTAATAAAAACGAAATACAGCCTGAATATGTAAAATAATATTAATCGTGTTCGTGGCCGCAAAATTAAATCTTATTAAGGCTATAAACAAATAACTTATTGAAACAACTACTACTCTGGCTTTTTCCAGCGTGGCTCAAGCTCCACAAATGTATAATTTCTTATATTTCTTATTTTGTTGTTATGCATGACTTCCTGCTCAAATAAAAAATACGCTATTTAACTTTTTTCTGTAATTTTCATAATCGATACAAATTTTCCGTTCCGAAGTAAAATATTTGTTAAAATATAATTACCTTGCAAACATCTCTTTTACCAGTAACAAATCCTGCGCAGATCATCCTCTTACTAATAGAAACTCCACTCACGCTCTGACACGTGTTTCTAGACATCGTATAAACTTCAATAGCTCTCAATAAATTAGTATTCGACAGTGTGTCCGAAGCGCCCCATCCTGCAACTATTGCAGAAACACCAACAGGCACTGTTGCAGTTTCGCTGGGTAAATCAATGGGCAGAATTGAATTGTTGCTGTACTGTAGAGGCGTCGCTAATCTCAGCAAGGCTATATCATTTTCCAATGAAGTCAAATTATAATCTGGATGCTCGTAGGCCCTTTGAACTGAAACGACAACTCCTCCAGCCCTTTGGTTTGCTGAGCCAGCACGGATGGTTACAGGAACGTCGAAGGGGTATTTATTCAGGCCAGTAATGCAGTTTGCTGCAGTCAGGATCCAGCTTGGTTCGATTATGGAGCCACTGCATAATGGCAATCCGGATTTATGGACCGAAACTTGATAGGGTCGCCTGCTTATATTTTCGATGGTTCCACCTTTTACGCGGTTGTCTATAAGTACTCTTCCTGAAAATATATAAATTATATGTGTTAAATAACTGAAATAAATGCCTTGGACTTATGAGCAGGTATTACCAGAAACTATTGTTTGATTATAATTCACAGAACAACTTTCTACAGAATATGATGTATGGGAACCAGTAAATCTGAATAAATTGTTAATGGTAGACGCGGTTTAAAATTGGTAAATTAATAATTGCATTAAAAACAAACCATAAATATGTATTGTGGAATAAAATATAATTATTTGTAAAATCCACCCAAGTAAAAGCACCCTATAGTATAGTATAGTATAGTATAGTTTATTGCGTCTATTAACAAGATACATTGTTTTACACAAGTCAATAATTTGCAATGCACAGTTATAAAACAACTATATAAATTATAAGAATAATGATTTAACAAAAAATAAAATAAAATACAAAATACAAAATAAACTAAAATTAGAGACTAAAAACATGGAGGTTTGGCGCGTAAGTAAATTACGCTTAAAATTAAACCTAAAATATACAGTGACAGGTACAATTTATCACTTATAACAATTACAATTATAAAAGACAAAAAAAAAATACTTCAACATCCTAGCATGTCATCAAAATTGTTTGCTAAATACTCCTTGAATGAGTAAAACGCCTTTTATATAAGGTAAGTCTTTACTCTATTTGCAAAAATATGAACAGGAAGTGTTTTTATTGCACTTGGTAATACATTAAAGAATGCAATGCTATAGTAATTGCTACTATTACGTGATCTTACTGGTTTTAATAGTAGGCTTTTAATATTAGATTTAATTCTTGTGTCATAGTTATGCACATTTTGGTGACATTTTTATGTCTGATATTTGGACTTAATATATTTAAGGCACTCATAGATATATATGCAAGGGAGTGTTAGAATTCTATGCAGTATGAATGATTCTTTACAGTCATTCCTGTAACCAAGGCCAGCTACAATTTTCAGTGCTCTTCTTTGCAGTTTAAAAGACGTGTTTTACAGGATGCATGTCCCCATGCAAAGATGCTGTAACCAAGGTGGGAGTGACAAGTAGTAAAATATGCGGTTCTTAAAGCCTCGGTACCGACTAGGCGTTAGAAATTTCTAAGAAGATATATTTTGACGTTAATTTTTTTGGCGAGCATATTCCCATGTTTTTTCCACCTCATAGATGAATCTACGTGTGCTCCTAAAAATTTTGCCGATATAATTTGAGTTATCAGTGTGTTTCGGAGAGAAAATGTAATCTGTTTAGTGTGTAAAACGTTTAGGAAGTTTAGGTCGAACATATTCTCTCACAACTAATACCTGACCGAGATGATCACTGTTGCACATCTCGGTTGGATATGAGTTGCAGTAATTTATGTCTACATTAGTAAAAATATTGTCAATACAATTAGTCTGCCTTCTTGAGAAAATAATTCTATTTCAGGTATATCCATGCTAATCACAGATGAATTTGCAAGCTGTAAAACGCCACCATGTCGGTGCACAGCGCGGCTGTAAGATGATTTTAAAGAATATTTTTCAAGAGAAAAAGCCTTAGTTTCATCATTGTTAAGCCAATGTTCGCTTATACAGATGACATCAAAATCTTTATCTATCAAATAGGCATCTAATTCATTTAACTTATTTTTTAATGATTGGATATTAATAAACAATATTGCATGATGAGTGACTTGATTCAGGGTCTTCTGTGATTCTTCTTTAGTACACATATCTATGTTGTAATACTTTTTTTTCTTGACGAACCGAAAAAAATTATTAATACAAACATTCTCCGGCCAGATATTCGTATCCATGGTGGCTTCTTTCATCTCTGCCGAAACACTCACTTTGAACGAGTAATACCCATTCGGATATTTGGAAGGGAGAGCTTCACATTTAACTCCTTGGAAGTTTTTTCAATGTAGATAGGTGCACAATGTATCAACACTTAAGTTTGGTTCTAGTCGAATTACATGAAGGTTGAAATATCTCGCAGCTCCTTTAAAAGGCATATTACCTTTAGCAGTACCGCAAATAGCACTAAAATTCTTTTTTGGTTTCTTCTTTGTCCACCCATCAATTTTTGGTAATCCAGCCTGGTTGTTAATTTTATTTTTAATAGGGTCACAATTAACATTATCAACGTCGGCAATCGGTGTATCATTATTAGTAGTTGAGTCCTTCACCAAGGCTGCTTCTTGATTAGATACACTTCGTGTCGTTTTCAGTTTGTATGAATATTGATCGTTATTAATGTTTGCAGTTGTTTCTTTTTCAATCGCACTAATTGATTGAGATCGGGTTTTGTATTCCATTGGCTTTAAACCAGATATAGTAGATTTTGCATTATCTAGTTTCGAAGAATTCTGTTTAGGCACAGTATAAGTTGGTTTCTTGAAAGCTAATGGACTAGAGATGTCGCCACTAGTTAATTTGTTTATATTTTTATCCACTTGTATTAATTGCGATATTTGCATCTTCTCTCGAAGGATGTTGTTTTTATCCTCCATTTCATACACTAGCTTATTAAGAAGTTGTACTTGCCGTTTTAGGTTTTCATTATCCTTAAGTAGATTAACCTCCAAAGTTGGTGGGCATTCATTGCAAATTAGTCGTGTACCATTCACTGATTTCGATCCTTTAAGATTTTTAGCACAGCTTCTGTGGTATGATGCTCCGCAACCGATACACACTAATACTTTGATACTTTTGTTGGAACAACATTTTCAATATATATTTTCATCAGACACATTATTTTCGTTAATTACGTTCGCCATGGCGCGAAAAGAGTAATAATCGCCCTAGAATCGTTCTCTTTGCCAGTCCTTCAGTTTCTGCCTGGAGTAGGCGTTTTTAATCCAGTTCGATGTTGTACCCTTTCTGGTGTGTTGGATATTTTAGTTGCAATTTCCTAAACCTATTTTGTTAAGGGGATACCGCTCGCTTGAAAGAGAATACTAAATCGTACCTTCGCATATTTTCCGTGGCCATTACAATAACCATACTGAAATATTGAAATTTCACGAATAGAAAGTTAAAAGATGACACTTGGTGAATTATAATTTATTTTTTCTGCAAAAACTGCAAATTGTTGATATATTACACATTAAATATGTACAATATTTGTGCTAATTCGATCTTCGATTTTGCCATTTTACACATGATTTTATTTAATTAAAAAAAAAAATGAAACGAGTGGCATGGAGTTTCATTAATAATATTATGTTTAAATCATAAAAACATATCCGGTAGTTTACCCAGAATTTGGGTATTCGTTCCGTACTATTTTACATTTTCTTGCTGTAACGATTTTTTTATCTTATTTTTCTATCACTCTTTCGCTACGGGTACATCTCTCTACTCGGCCGCATATCCGATTACGCTCACTATTTACGCAAGTGTTAGTTGATTTATGGGAGTATAATGGAAAGAAACATCTTTTATGGGTTATTGAGATGATTGTGTAACAATATTATTTTTAGTTATAATATAACAAGTGGGAAGATTATACCATTGCAATTTTTTTTCAATGAAATCGCGAGTTATAATCTGCTTCGCAGTCGTTGCATTTCCATCCGAGATTATAACGAGTGTATTTCATTGAAAAAAAATTGCAATGGTATAATCTGCCCACACGTTATGTTCGGTTAGAGAATATAACGAATTACATATAAAATTTGTTTTGGTTTTGCATGTTCGGAACGTAATTTTTCACTTCTTTTATAACTGTATCGCAGGCGGTTTCAAAAACGCCGCAATTTGTATAAACGTAGCGGAAATTTACAAATTCATGTAATGAATGCGCCATCTGACAGTCACTGTCTAGTTTGTATTAGCGCTAGCCAATCAGCGTCTTACATTCGAGTTGTATTTTCAAGGATCAGTTGTATTATCAGTGCCAGCTAATCAGCGTCCCAGATTTGAGTTGTATTATTTTAAATCAGTTATATTCTCATTTGAATATCAGTGTATACTACAGCAAACGGATAAAAATGATTATTTACAAAATGTAATTCGTAAATTATTTAACATTATTGAATGGAGGGCCAAAACATGGTCTTATTTAAACTCCTTGTTTTTCGAGAAAAAACATTTAACATTATGAAATTTGTTGGTCAATAATGAAGAAATCAAAGTAGTTACATCAAATGGACATGTTTCAATTATCTTTTCTTGTTCGAAATGCAAGGTGTTTATGAAATATTATTAACAAATGACGTGGGGCCGCGGTGGCCCAGTGAGTAGAGCTCCTGCTTACGGGCCTCATGGTCGTACTCAGAATTTTACGTAGAATCCATAAATGCAACCAAAAATGGGGGTTCACATTTGAAAATTTTTGTCCTTAACTTAGGGGTCGTATCTCAATTTTGGGACAGCCTGTACATTTGAATTTTATCTCAAATAATGCCTGTTAAAAAAATACACGTGTCCGAGCATTTTTCAGAAAGAAAATGCCTTGAATTTTAATCGAATTTATTCTTTACTTTATGTACACAGTGTATACATTTAAGAGGGAAGTCTGCTTGGCAACCCGCCTTACATATAAGCGGCATTTAATAATACGTTTTGCAAAGAAACTAACTAAAATAAATTTGATTTTAAAGTCTCAAATGAAAGTTAAAACTCTATTCCGTTATAGTAGTAAACTTATAATTTCCGAAGGTACCAATTAATTAATTAAATATATTAATACATTTACAGAAAATGCAATTCAGTGACTATATTAAACTGAACGTTATAATGTAACATATTACTTAATAAGTATTGTATATCATGTGAAAGATGATGGTGTTCATAAATTTTCGTTATGTTCATAAACAAAGTCAAAAATAGCATTTTTATTTATGCCTGTTTATGTAAAAACGGTTGTCTATAATCGATTTAATTTTAACGCAACTGTTCTGGGCATTCCTAGTTGATGTTTGTAGCGAGATATATCCGCCCAATTTCCAGAGGTGGGGGAAATGCATAGTTTATGGTCCGAGGGCACTTGGGAAACAGTTCATCATATATTCCTGTACTTTCTGGAGAAATACGACATCGATATAAATAGGTGGCGGTGCATCCGCGGACTCGGTCTTACTTCGGCTGCGCTGGGAATTCAGCTACGGTCACGCAAGTCCGGCTCGAACTCCCGAAAACGTTAACATAATTATCGTTTTTGTTAGTGTTTTGTGCAAATCTCGCAATGGACAGCAGAAAAGGAAAGAAATCAACCTTACATTTAAACGTGAAAAGAAAAAATATAAGGCTAGCAGCAGTTCGAGCCCACAAGAAACGGTAATTTAATTTTTTATTTACATATCTTGATAGGCATAAATTGAAAGCTAAATCGATTGTATTGAAATGTTCTAATTATATCATCAACTCTTGCCCTTTAGAAAATTGGTTGCTCAACTTGCTGATACTTCTAGAGAGCCGATGGATTTATCGGATGATCCACATCAGCCGATGAATGATTTGCAGGGTCATATTAGAGATACATTATTTAAATACAAAACTACAATAAGTGTTTTTATTATAACCAATAAAAATAAATTATACGTCATGTAATGTGTGTTCAAGGGAGCTCCGATGTCACGTGGTAAACAGTCCGTCATACATTTATTTGTAATAACAAGCTCGTGTATTCATTGTACTGCTGGGTCATATAATCGCGATTTAGCAAGTCCGTTAAGGTAATAAACGAAAGCTGGTAGGTCCTACCCCCAAACCGAGTTCATTGGTATTCAGATATATTGCATGCAATAATATTTACAACTCGGCCTGTCACCCATTGGTGTTGCTTGTTGCAACGTCCGCTTCGATATTTGAATGAGTGGCTCTCAAAAGCTTTTTAAAAGTACCATCGACTTATTCCGCGTGTTTATTTAACCAAGAATGTTAAATAATGTTGTAATTATCCCAAAATGTATTGTCGTGAATGAAAACGTTATTTCAAATGATTCAAAATGGGTTGAAAATAAAAGCAAAATTAAAATGTTACGCAATTTATGTACAACAAAAGCAAAATAAAACAGCGGCTAATTACAAAAACAAAATAATAAAATGTTAGTTTTAAATTACTTACAAATAAAAAAAACAATACAATAATATTTACAAAACGTAAACAATTTTATACTTAATTCCTAATGTTTTTTAATCCGAATCACTTGCACAGTCAGTATCTGACTCTGTCAAATCCGAGGACGAATCATCACTATTTAATGATATTACTAGTGGTAATACGTCGTCTATTACACACTGTTTTACAAAGTCATCATTAATAATTTTATTTGTGCTTTGGATGCAGCTGCTCCAAATTTGCGGAGTAACTTGGTCGAGGGATGCTTTCCAACAATGCTGAACGTCATTATCATTTCCTGAGGTTGCTATTATAATTTTATCATAATGATTTTTTGCAATCCCCCACACCTTCTCAATAGCATTGTACTGACAATGATATGGCGGTAATCGTAAAACTGAATGTCCATATCTTTTAGGCAGAATATCGACTGCATACGTTGGAACACGGGGTTTATTTATTTTAAGTATCAGTAACAGCTCACTTTTCGTCATATATGGCTCGAAATGTATGTTGCGTTCCCTAAGCCACTCAATAATATCATTTTTTTTTGACGCACTTGTGGGACACCTGTTTAATTGTCTTGAATGGTACGAGGCGTTATCCATCACGATGATGGAAGGTTCCTCCAAACTTTTTAGAAGTGACTCTTCAAACCACTCTTCGAACAATGTGGAATTCATTGATTTGTTGTAGTCACTGGATGAATTGCTTGAAGGAAATACCAAGCAACAGTTAGGAATAAACCCCTGTGAGTTCCCTGAATTCAAAATAATGAACCGTTTTCCTAGTGATAATGGATTCACAGATTTATTGGCAGCCTGAATACTTCCATCACTCCAGGTCTTCTTCACGGTTCCACTTCCTTTCGCAAATATCCACGTTTCGTCCAAAAAGACAACATTGCTGGGATATGGATTATATGTAAATGATCTTAAGAAGTACATCCTTTTTGAAATAATATGTGCTTGTTCGCATAAAATATGTCGAAGTTCTTCCAATTTCGCATAATTCCTTTCGTATGATTTCATCAAGAATTCCATCAACCGTCACAAACTTTTTCTGAGTATACATTTCGTACACGATTTTTCTGATTTCTCCTTTTACCGCATCAGGCATATTTTCCACTTTAGGTGCTGATCTATTCCTCCTTTTAATTGTGAGGCATTCACCACTTTTGCGTTGTGCACAAACTCTTTGAACTGTCTTTGTTGAAACTTGCATTGCACTCGCGGTTCTTTCATATACTTTATTTATCGACGTCAGTGGTCCACCATTTTCACGTTCAGCACAAAAATAGTCTAACACATTTAATAATATCATCCGCCCTTCTTCGCTCAAAACTTTTCTCGATGCCATTGTTATATCACTTCAACATAAAAACTGAGACTGAATCTGTAATCTTTACGAATCATATTTAAATATCCACAATGTTCAATTAGGACTGTAATTAAAAAGTCATAAATGTATTGAAAATGTTCAAATTGTTTTGAATTTACTTAACTAATCGCCTTAATTTTAACGATGCCCATGCAGAAAGCAGTAATCACTTTTAAAACAAATTGGATTGTGATAACATTACATTTGTCAACCTTTAAAAGTCATTAACATGTACTTAAGAGATCGGATTCATCGTCCACATTTTCTGTGTTCACAGTAAAGTTAATGATTCCAAACGATTGCTATAAAAACATTGTTTAATGTCTTATGTATATCTAAAACAATTCAATCACAAACAAAATAATGTTTGTATTGCTTTGAATGGGTATTTTATTGGGAACCACTGGCATTCACGACCGTGCGACGGGTCCGCCCTGTGTTTGGGGGCGGCCTTCCCTTTTACGACCACAACGGACTTGGTAATTCGGCGGGCCTATACCAATCCAAGTTCGCATTTGATTTTATTACCTTCTTTGTCGGCAAATTGAAATAAAGTCGTGGAGTACACATTTGGGAAATAATCTTATGTGATATTTTTACTTGATTTTCCAAATCAATAAGACGTACAAAAATCGTGTAACAATACATGATGAAAAAATGGTGATGTATCCATCATTCTACTGTCCAGGCAATTTTCAGTGATTAAAAAGATAATTGAAGAAAATGTTTTTGGCACTTTAGCAGAAAATATCTCAAAAACCATTAGGTTTATGGAAAACATGATAACAATAAAATTAATGCAAAATTTAATTCTGAAAATATTTGTATTTTTATATTTTTCTCAATAAATTCAATAATAATATTTCAATAATAATTTTTATTAAATTAGAAAATGATATATCGCGTAATAACACTAAGCAGTTACGATACAAATACAATTTTAGAAAAGCAAATTTTCCAGCTTTATATTCTGCCTTATGTGAAGTTGATTGGTCTGATGTATACTCATGCAATGATGTTGATGTGGCGTGCGAAGCATTTTACAATTTATTGTATAACGCGTTTGACCACCATGTTCCATTCTACAAAAATAAACCATCCTGCAGGAGTGCACCATGGATTAATCAATCTGTTAGATGTAAACTGAAATCGAAATATAAAGCTCGCATGCGTTTTTTGAAGTCTAAAACACCAGAGGACCGAGAAGTATATTATGAGCAACGTAGGATATGTAAACGTGAAATAAACAAGGCCCACTTGGATTACATTAATCACACACAACAACAACTTTCTAAGGAACCCAATTTAATTTGGAACTATATCAACACTAAAAGAAAAACTTCAACGATTCCAAGTTGCATGACTCATAATGAGCATTCGTATAATACATCTGATGAGATTGTTAATGGATTTGCAGATTATTTTGCCAAATCATACCTGCCAAATTCCTTGAGTGACTCTTCACACGGTAGACGACCTTACAAACATTGCTTTGGCGATTTCACTATTGATACATTGGATGTATTACAGGAATTGAAGACTTTAAAACCTAAATTTACGATGGGCGTGGATCTAATTCCTGCTATTATCTTAAGAGACGCTGCTCCTGTATTGGTTGAGCCTATTACTTACATATTTAGACTAATCCTTAAATCTGGTAAATTTCCTAACAAGTGGAAAGATGTGAGAATATGCCCTGTTTTTAAAACAGGAACACGCAGAAATATCGAAAACTATCGACCTATATGTATCCTGAGTAACTTATCCAAGGTTTTTGAATCTATATTATGTAAGCATATATACCAACAAGTGAGTCCATTTTTATCCACACAGCAACACGGTTTTATGAGACATAGATCTACTTCAACAAACTTAATGAATATCACTCAAGAAATAGCTGATGCTATGGAAAGCAACAAGCAAGTTGATGTCATATATGGGGATATGTCTAAAGCCTTCGACAGACTTGACCATGATTTACTAATATCCAAATTAATAAAATTTGGGCTAAACAATAATATAATTCAGGTATTAACTTCATATTTATATAACCGTGGCCAACGAGTTGAAATTCAAGGTTATCAGTCTAAACGCTATGTTGCTTCCAGTGGTATACCTCAAGGATCAAATTTGGGCCCTCTCTTGTTTCTTCTGTATATGGATGATGCATGCTCAATCTTTAAGTGTAGTGTTCTTTTATACGCTGATGATATTAAACTTTTTAGTGTTGTCGATGGTGTAAGTGATTGTTACCGGCTTCAATCTGATCTAGATAATTTTACTGAGTGGTGCAAAACTAATAAACTCATGTTAAATGTTAAGAAGTGCTCGGTTATCACTTACGGCTGAAAAAATAACTTAATTATGAATCCATACACTTTAAATAGTATTGCACTACCTAGGCTTACAGAAACTAAAGATCTTGGAGTTATTTTTGATAGTAAGTTGACATTTAATAACTATGTTATTCAAGTATCCCGTGAGTGTTACCGTTTACTTGGTTTTATAATGCGAAATTGTAGGTCATTTAATGATGTTAAAGTATTAAGTCTTTTGTTCAAAAAACTGTTTCTCATAGACATATTTATATAAGTTTATGTTTTTTGTATAAAATAATACATTTTAAAATTGATGATCAAAGAATTTTAGGTATGTTTGATTTTAAAATTCCGCATTTGTCGACCAGGAATTGTGATAACTTTGTGTATACTACCACGCGTGTTAATTATTACTTAAATTCACCTGTAATAAGATTATCCCGACTTGGGAACACTTATAATACTGATAATTTAGATATATTTTGCACATCATTCCCTAAATTTAAAAGCGATCTTTTGAAAAAATTAAAATCATTAATTATAGTAGAATAAATTTTTGTTAGTTTTATGATAACATAATCATCATTATCATAGTTATTGTTATTAGTATTAATACGTTTAGTTTTATATTATAAATTACATTGTATATATTTGTAGACCCTTTAATTGGACATAATGTCTGTTGGGTTTTTGTAACAAATAAATAAATAAATAAATAAATAAAAACTAATACTTTTTGAAATATTTGAAGAAAAACAAAAGAACGCCAAGAGTGTACAGACATTACCGTGCATTTCTAATTTTTCAAAATAATTTTTAATCTCGAAAACTAAGGTAGGAAAAACGTATAAATATAATGAAACGTCGTCTTTTCTAGCTGTATTGAAAAAATGTATTTCCAAATATACAATTTATGTCGTAAAAGAGTTATGACATACAACACTTTTCTCAACTCAGAAACGGAATATGAAAATATTTTATAATTTTAACCGTAATATAGTTATGTAAATATCATTGCAAAAATGTTAGGCGTTTCGACTTTATAAATAATGGAAAAAAGTAAAAGTACTCCAAAATGTGATACGCAAAATTTAAAAATTCGCCAAGGGTTGAAATGTTGTTATTAAAAGAAGGGCAATAGATGGAATCGATGAAGTATTATTTCAAAAAGTAGTAGTTTTATGAGAAAAACACAAAAATACAAATGTGTTTAGAATTCAATTTGCCATAAATTTCATTCTTACCATTTTTTTCGAAATCTTTATTGTTTTTGAGATATTTGATAAGTGCTAAAATAATGGAAATGGCTATACACACTTCATGTTTTTTTTTAATATTTCGAAAACGTAAGTTTTTATAAAAATGTATAAAAATCTGCAGAATTTTTAATAGAATTCCTTTTTGAGATATTATCCAAAAAAAATGCCGATGAAATTCGCTTGATTAAATGAAAAATGACAGAAATTTCTCGTCTTTTTTTTTCGTTAATATTTGAGAAAAACAGTAAAGATGAATACTTAAAATCAATTATTTTTCTTAATAGCTGCAATATTATATTAATTCATTATATGTTCTTTGTTTAGCTCACAAACACAAGAAGAAGAATATTTTGATATTGAAACTCCTGAAATTGGCCCAAAACGAATGCTTGGCAGAAGGATTGTAGATGTCCAGTACTTTCTTGAGCAAATTCAAAGCCTCGATAATAATCATCTAGCTTGTACTACAAGAAATTTGTCAATTGAAAACGAACGGGGTTATCTGTGTTTCAGACAAATATTTACCTAAAATGTTCAATGCTTTGTAATTCAAAATATAGAAGGAGATGGTGACAACATAAATTTTTCTGGGGTAGTTGGGGTTATGAAAATTGGGTCAGGTTATAGACATTTGCAGGAGATTACTAGCGCCCTACGCCCTAGATATTCCTACAATGTCCAAAACAACATATCAAAAGTTCCATGATATAGTGTATGACAGCATAGAAGTGGAAGCTTTGAAGGCAATGAAGGATGCAGCCATGGAAGAAAAGGAACTTGCTATTTCGGAAGGAAATATTGACAATGATGGGTCCCATTAGTCACTGTTGTATGTGATGGTACTTGGTCAAAACGATCTTACAAAACAAACTACAATGCTTTATCCGGAGTTGCAACCATAATTGGTCTCAAAACTAAAAAAAGTTTTATGGATGGAAGTGAAGAATCGATACTACAAAAAATGCGAAAAGATAAAGTTTTAGAATCGGTTCCACAGAAACATCAATGTTTCATAAATCATACAGAAAGTGCTAGCGGTATTAAATCTATTGGAATCGTAGAATCTTTTTTAAAAAGTGAAGCTTTATATGGAATAAGATATAATCGATTTACTGCTGATGGTGACAGTAGTGTTTTAAACGTTTACTAGAGTCACGGCCATATGAGAATACCGAAATTACAAAAATAGAATGCAGAAACCATTTATTAAGAAATGTTTGCAAAAAATTGCTTGAATTATGTAAAAACACAAAAGTTGTTTCATCGATGCTTAGAAAAAAATTGGGAGTAAATATTTTGAAATTAAGATCTGCAGTTATAAATGCTATTGAATTTAGAAAAAATGAAGATTTAGATTTTAATAATCTAAAGCTAAATATATTGAATAGCCCTGGTCATATATTTAGCGAATATTAAAAAATTGTCTGGATGGAAATTATTTTTGCACCAAAACGACATCAGATGAAGAAAATTTGATTAGTGAATTCAAAGCTGGCGGACTTTATGATAAAGTCGTGAATAATGTAAGGTTTTTAAGTCATCACGCTTCTAGCTTAATTTATGACACTGTGGAATAATTTCATTCATTAATTGCAAAATTAATGGCTGGAAAAAGGATAAATTATAGCCAATAAAGGTCATATCTTGCAAGATGTCAGTACGCAGTTTTAGCCCTTTACTTCAATTTATGGTCATGCGTTTACATCTTGGAAAATATGCTACATAATTTGAAAATGTGGAAAAACAATTATTCGTAAAAAGTCAGTGAAAGTAAAATTAAACTATAAAGTTGATAAAGATTATGGTTTAAATTTAAGGTTAAAATGAATAACGAAGAGATGGAAGAGGCAAAAGTAGCTTTTATTAATGATCTGTACCAAAGTGATGAAGAAAGACAGGACATAGAAAAAAGAACGAGGGAGCAATCTAATTGTAGAGAATGGATTGAGTCGAGAAAAAAAATATTTACTTTCTTTTTATGGAAGTGTTTGCAGAATGTTACCCCATACTACGTGTAGAAATATTGTTTATAATATAATATATGCTCCAACGTTAGAAAATGTAACTGCAGTGAATTATGGAAATGTTTCGAAGCATTGGCAATCAATAATTTTTCCAGTAAATATTTGATCAAAGTAAATAGATGCGGACTATTTATAGATCAAAATATTCCATATTTAGCTGCATCTCCTGATGAAAGTATACACCCTGGTGGAATAATTGAGATGAAATGCCCATATTCCGCTAAAAATCTAACCCCAGAACAAGGAATAGATCAGAATAAAATTTTATTCTGGAAAAAAATTAAGAAAAATAATGAAGTGAATTACACTGTTAATAAAAAATGCAAATGGTATTATCAAATACAGGGCCAGCTTCATATTACCAAAAAGAAATTTTGCTGGATGGTTATTTGGACCCCATATGGTATGAAGTGCGAAAAAGTAATGAAATATGACGACTTTTGGAACTTGCAGATGGAAGGGAAATTGAAAAGATTTTATGAAACCTGCCTTCTACCAGAAATTTTAGAACCCCATAGAACTAAAAAATATATTAAAGACACACAGCACATTTTGTTAGCGAAAGAAGAATATTAGGAAAATAAAGCACGTTCGACAATCAAAAAACAAATTAAAGAAAGCATGAGAGAAGTAAAAAAAATAAAAGAAAATATGAATGATTAATTAATTTATAAAATAATGTTTTCTGTTAAATGACTTTATTATTATTTTAATATTTATTTAATTTCCTAAAACTGTAACAGTTTTGTTGCGGCCATAAGCCGCTGCATTATTAAATAAGATAAATGAATAATCAAGTAAATTCCATAATGTCACTGCTAATATCGTATTTCAATTTACGACACTTGTAATTTCTTTGAAACGGAATTCTATTGTGCACAATGAACAATAGAAGTCCGTCAAAATATTTCACAAATTCGTCTCGCACCCAAATGAACGACGGGGCGACTTACGAGTGCATAAAATGCGTCCTTGGGTAGTGTCATTTGTTCGGTTCGAGAAAGTGCAATTACGGTCACATCTGGTGACCAAACGGGCAGGAGGACCGGTTTCCAGCAGCGTCGCCTTTTGAAGGGAGGATCATCTGAGTACCCTCACCACTCCGGCAGAAAGGAAATCACGTGGTTCCACCACCCCCACGCAGCCACCCGCGCGAAATTGAAGAGCGAAGGCCGAAAAGAAAAATTATTCTTCAACGGGTCTGCCACTTTCGGCCGACAAACTGTATTTCACCCCCTCAAGTGTGCGGGGAATGATTTTTTCCCGAAGATGCGATAAGCTCCACCCACAACTTTTCGGAACTTCGTTTATCCATGCGGCCAGACTCATTTTGAACCCTTCGGAGTTAACATCAGAAATACTCATGAGGAATACGCCGTTAAACGAACCATTGTCGAACTTACGGTTTTTTTACATGATGTGTTTCAGAAAAATGTGCTTCATAATTTGATTACATGTGTAATAGTGTGCAATAGTGAATTTTCGTGTGTGATATCCCACGCTAAATCTGACAAAAACCACTATATTCGATAGCCAATTTTTATTCCACTTAAATTAATTAAACAATTCCAATATATTTAAAAAAATTTAAATTGAGGCAAATAATATTTAATCTAATTCATAATTTATTTATTTCTAATAACAAATGATTCAAGTCTCAGTCTATTTGACTTTGAAATTCGTAATATTCGTCTTGTTCGACTAATGGAAGCCGTATAAATAAAGTTACTCGTCCGATAAAAAATTGCAACAATTAAATATATAATGAGAATTGCGGAAAAAATCGTCCGTTTAGATCCGGTCATTTCACTATAGAAAGAACAGTCAAATCAACAAACTTTGATTTGACGCGGAGTTCAGTAACAATATGCATTTAATTTCGTTAAATTTTTTAATGCTTTTGGTAAAAATTTGTACACCGGAAGTGGGTATTTACCTTGAAGACAACAAAAAATAGATATCTTTTAATTATATAAATGTTTCTCAAAAACTTTTTTATATAAAAAAATATATATAAAACTGTTTGTAGTTTTTGTCTATAATTATGAAATCAAAAACGTTACACCAAATTTACATTAACAATAATACACTGGAGGAAAAAAAATGAAACATTTGAAATTCGCGAAATTTTGACCATTTTCAAACCGCCATAACTCGGTGTATTTTCAATCGATTTTGATGAATCTTTAAGGGCGAAAAACTTTGAAGTGTCTTCTTTAAAGTCATGCACGCTACATTAAGCGTAACTCCTACCGCCCCCTCTAGCGCCCCTGAAAAAAAAAGTTTTAAAATTTGATTAATGCCCTTTGCAGGACTCAAAGAACGAAGTTCCTACGACGATTTGGCACCAAGTTATGGGTATTTAAAAAAAAGTGCATTTTGAGGTTTTTCGCACATAACTCAGTGACTTTTCAACCAAATTTAATGATTCTTTCAGGAAAAAAAAACCCATTTTGGCACTACTTTAAGGCAGTAAACTCAGATTGGAATGATCCCTTTTCAAACCCTTCAACCCACGGACAAATAAAAACACGTTTTTGGGCAAAAAACGCCCAATTTCACGAATTTAAAGTGTTTCATTTTTTTCCTCAGTATATTATAATGATAAAAAGAGCACTTTTCATTTCAAAAAGGAACAAGAAAGTTATCTGATCGAATACTCTTCGTCCTTATTAATTGACAGTCTCTCAAATTGTAGTATTAACAAATCGTATTAGTTTGACAGAAAAATTCTCCAGTTTTTTTTTTCTCCGGATTTTTTTACTTGCCAAACTAATACCCATTGTCACTGCAACAATAATTGTAATATAACTGTCAATTCCTAAGTATTAAGAGTATTACTACAGATAATTTCATTATTATAGATAAAAACCTGAAATATTTTGTAAAAATTAGATTTCTTTGTTTCAAGATGTTGATGAAAAACATTCATAAACAAGTGTAAGAGAGTAAATACTACGTTCTAATATGTGAAATTTTATTAAAAATATTACACCACATTACATTATTCTAAAATATAGAAAAGTCTTGATTTATTTAAACATACTGTAATTAATGAAGAGGATGCGTAATCCATCGATTATTGTAAAAAAAAATATTTAACGTGAGAAGACAGTTATAAATCTAAACAAATATTACACTACTCCAGTTTCGAAGTGTTACCGTCATTATCAAGTGAATTACAAAAAAATAAATATTGAATTTATACTAAATATTTTAGTGTGAGAGGTGTAACCTGTCACTGATTGTTTGTTGAGCCACATTAAAAAAGTCAACTGTATAATTCCTTTCTCATCAAATCACCCCTATTTACCTTGTTTTGCAAACCTGTGTTTTTAAACATAAATAACACAATTATAACTATTCTCATGTATTCTTCATAAATTTTTTTTTTTTATTCACGAAGCAATCGAGTTCCGATCAGGTGTGTACAAACTTGCGATTTTTTTCCAATAATGTTAGTAATTGTTAAAATGTTTTATAATTGCAACATAATTTGTAGTTTGTAGTTTTTTAATTGAAATAGCTAAAGTATCATTCATCGTTCCGAGATGTAATAAGTTTATTCATATTTTAAGAAAACATGGTAAGCGGTAATTGTAAGTATTATTATCATCATAATATGGTAAATTTAGCGAATATGTTATACCTAACCAAACTCTGAAAGACACATTTTTTAAATCCGTTTTAATACGGACTGTCGAATTGTTGTGTTTCCTGTCTAAAGGCAAACTGTTCAAGCTCACAATGCTAAAAAAATCGGACCTCCCCTTTCTGAAGAATCCTGTTCGGCAAACTTCGTAATATGCAGTGGGGATGGACAGAATTTGAATTAATATAAATGTGTCGGCCGGAAGTTCGGCACCCGAAAAGAAAAATTATTCTTCAACTCTGAAACGTGCATCACGCATTTTTATTTCTAATATAAATGAATGCATTGATAATTTAAATTAATATACTTCTACAGTTAAACAAGTTAATTTTTTTATTTGATGACAAAGTTCATCTGGTCCTTCGAACTATTCAACAAGTTTAATAAAACAAATTGTTACAAATTGAAAGGGGTTTATTTTTACATAATTTCTTGTAATATTTATTAAAATACCTACGAATTTCTAATGTTCGCATATTTGAAATTAATTTTGTTTGCTAACCTTAGTTAATTATTTTCACTCTGTTGAATACGAGGGGTGGTATATTTTAAGTGCCTATTGGCATATTAATTATAGTAATTAAACTGATCTCAAGGTAAATAATGTAGTAACTATTATAAATGATGTTTTCGTTTGTGTGTCGGTACAAATAGCGATTAAATTCGGTAGCCATACAAATTAGATATAATTATAATTATTAAATACTATTATCCTTATTTCATCATATAAAATGCGGCAATAAATAGTAAACACCATGAAATGATTATTATAAAAATATTCACACCAAACAATGCAGGGCCATATTGTCAGTCATCCCGATGAGCGACCAACGAGCACTGTGTTTACAGGACGGTAAATTTAAGTTGGCCAGACGCGCAGAGAGGAAGCGAAAGCTCTCTCTCTACAGCTGGCCGAGTACAGTCTCTGTAATAAGCAAGCACATATTCTTCGCGTGCGCTAATCATTTACAACTCTATCGGGCGCTCTCGTCCACATAATTAATGCACTGTCACTTTTGAAAATGAATGTACCAGGCGCGCGAACTCTTCGCGAAATCTATCGAGAGCGCCCTTCGAAGGTTCCGCCCACAATTTAGCCACTGCGCAACGACAAGTTACGTTTGCCGTCCTGTACCCAAAATGTAAACAGTTCACTGTCTCTAATGTAATAAACGTACCACATTGGTCGATCGCTATACGCATTTAGCCCCGCCGCTTCCTTCCCGTCCCGCACCGATACCCCGACCGTAAGAAGTTTGGACATCGCTCATGCGCTCTTAAATAGTGATTACTACACGAAAAATAGCGATATCAACAAATTCGTCAATAGAAATGCCATCAAATTAGACCGCTTAATAACAGGTTTAAACTTACGCAAAATAGCAAACGATACAATGCTATAAAACTGTATAATGGCTTACCCGAGAGCTTTAAAAGGTTGTTATCTAGTATATTCAAGAAAAATATTAAAACTCTCTGAATATCAAAAGCGTTTTATACAATAGAAGATGTCCTAAATCATTTTAGTTAATATATTTTCTTTTTTGTAAGTACCTGTGGTCATAACTAAATATTTTTACTTTCTCCGTTACGAAGTACGAGAAAGTATTGTGATCGTGATTTTTTTTTCAAATTTTTTTTTACGGAAATATCTGTTTTGGGGTCCCTAGATGCCATTTCAACAATTTCTGGAAAAAAAAAATTGTGTCTGTGTGTGTGTCTGTGTGTGTGTCTGTGTGTGTGTGTGTGTGTCTGTCTGTGTGCGCTGTATCTCAAGAACCAATAAAGCAATTGATATGAAACTTTGAACATCGGAAGTGGGTGTTTACCTTAACTATTTTTTGTTTTTTGCCAATATTTTCCTTAATATAAAAAATATTACAAAAATATTTAAACTAACATCGAAGAAAACAAAGAAATTAATAGCTTTTGCTTGAAAATATTTTTCATAAAATCATTGCTATTCGAGAAAAACATTTATTAATTTTTTTAAGTTTTTGGTTTATAATTATGAAACGATAATAGTTACAGCAATTTTATGTAAATAATAATTGTATAGAATGCCAAAATGAACAACTTCTAAAGAATAAGTTTTTTTCGAAATCTCGTTAGTTTTCGAGTAAACCTAGTTTTTTCATTTGAAGTATAATTTTTCCATCTTTCATGATTTTGACGTTTTAAACGTCAGTTTCATCCGAGTTTACGCAACGCTCGATGTACATTTAAAATATGATTCAAATTGAAAATAAATCATGAAAGCGTAAATATAAATTATACTACCAAGTCGGAGAAAGTAACATGATGGCCACATCACCATTTTTTGATAATTGGTTTACTTCCATGAAACTTCTTACAACTCTTTATAAAGATGGTATTTATTGTTTGGGCACCGTAAGAAAAGACAGAATCCATGGTTTGGTATTTACTAGTGATAAAGATATGAAAAAGAAGGGCAGAGGCACGTATGAGGAGTATGAAACAACTATAGACGATGTAAAAATTGTTGCTCTGAAATGGTTTAACAACAAAAGTGTTTGTTTATCAAGCACCTTCTGTGGATCCCAGCCTACTGATATTGTTGAACGTTTCGACAGAAAACTAAAATCTAAAATCGATGTTCAGCGTCCTAATATGATAAAGCAATATAATAATTTCATGGGGGGTGTTGATTTATTAGATGGACTAATATCATATTACAGGATAGGGCTGAGAAGTCGAAAGTGGTATCTAAATTTTTTTTTTCATTTTATCGATCTAACTATTGTCACTGCTTGGATACGATACAGGGCCGACATGATAAAAGAAGGAGTAGAGAAAAACATATTTCAGATTCTCTTAATTTTCGGGCTGAAGTAGCAAGTGGACTCTGCCTTTTAGGAAAAGGCGAAGATATTAAAAAACGAGGAAGACCCAGTGGAAGTGAAAGAGAATTCGAAAAAAAAGAAGCGAAACAAAACCCATACTCCAATTTCACATACGCACCGATAAATTTGCTCACTTTCCATGTGAAAAGGAAGAAAGGCAACGATGCAAAAAACCCGGATGTGGACTTAAAACTTTTTTGCATAAATGTAATGTAATATATACCTATGGATTAACAAAAAAAGAAATTGTTTTGTCGATTTTCATTTGTAAATTTGTGGACGTTTGTTCCAGATTTGGAACAATGACTTATAATAAATAAAAAAAAATTGAAAAATTTTTCATTCTTAACCCAATTTTAAGCTCGTTTTTCATAAATTAATTTTTTTTACTCAGGTTTTTCTAAATGCGGACGTTAAAAGGTTAAATATGAAAAATATCACAAAAACATTTAAACAAGCATTAAAGACTACAAAGAAATGAACATCTTTTACTTGAAAATATTTTACATAAAATCATTGCTATTCGAGAAAAAAATTTAATAACTTTTTTTTTCTACTTTCGTTTAATAATCGACCTTTTGTTATATCAAAAATAGTTTAATAATGAGATTTTTTATTTTACTGTTTTGCTCATTATTAAACTGTTTGTGGTAACATTTTAGTTGTCGCTATTGGTAGTACTTGTGAGTACTTGGAATATGACAGGTGTCGACATGAAAATGTAAAATTGCCGTGAATGATAATTTAACACTTTAATGAGTTACATACTAAAAATGCGGCAGATCGCAAATTGCTGTTGAGGTGCAACACATCTACATCGTTTGCCGAATAATACAGTGCCTTTGTCGCTGCGCCGTAAAACACTGTTAATGGTTTGTGCATAGAGGTTGTCTATCTATACAAGTAATCTATGACGCGAATAACCTAGAAATGTACGAAACGTGTTCGTGTTGCACAGAAAATAAAGATGAATAGAAATAATCAACATTTGATAGAAAAAAACCTCGAAAACAACATAAATAAAGCGTTTAATACGAGTAGAACAGAAATACTTAATATAAACAAGTATTTAACTGTTGCTTGAAGGTTCACTGGTATTACAATTATTGTACACATTTATAGTTACAACACATGTATCTTTTGCATTAATTGTTATGCCAGGTACATTTTGCGTTAATACACTATGCTGGTAGTTTGTGTTACCATGAAGGTTCACATTCATGTCGATTGAAATATCTGAGAACGGTTCATTTGAGTAGGAAGTGCTCGTACTTGGCTGTGGTGAGTGATTAGGATTAAGCATATGGGCCACTTCAATTTTTTTTTTTAGCGATGTCTCGATGTAACCTTCCGCCACTGCAGACGACTTCCACCCACCATGATTCTTAATCGTTATTAAATCTCCACCTCTGTTGGCCAAATTTGATGCACTCGAACGCCTAAAGCAATGCCCAGTGTATTGTTCGGGATTTTGAAGTTTCAAGTAAGAGGCTATTATTCTTGGAACCTGGCCAATTTTATTGATACCAATTGGACCTCTTGTGCAACGTCCATTTCGATATGTCAAAAAAAAAAACGTTTTGTAGTAACATTATTTGGCCGTAAATCCGCATACTTTTTAACTAAAGCAATCCATTGCTCCTCATTTATAACAAACTTTCTCGGTTGATTTGTTTTCGTTTTAGGAACAGTTACAATAATGATTGTAATGATAATGATTTAAATTCTATGTCGCCAACAGACATATTTAATAACTCATCCCGTCTACATGCACCTGCGTAGCCCATAATCAGGATAACCTATAAGTCGAAACTCGCATAAATAATTCATTGAAGATTCAGATTTAACCTACCTTTAATGCCAGGTAAGAGAGATCATTTGCCTCATGTAAAAACAAATCTATTTCAGAGCCATCTAATATTTTTGACTTTTTAGGCTGGTAACCTTCAGACTGCTTTTTTAAAAATCCTTGCAATCTTGCAAATTTTGATATATCCAAGTTCTTAAAGACACTTAGGCATGCACGCAGCATACTATAGGATGCCCATAGTGTCGAGGATTTCTTCGTTTTACTCATCTCCTCATAATACGCAAGTAATACATTTTCACTAACAACTGCTACACTTTTTTCTTTACACCACGAATTAAATACACTGTATTATTTTTCATAAATCGCTTTAGACTTACTTGGGAGTAATTTATTAATTGCACCCATAGCAATTTCCCCAATTTCGGGTGGTGTGCCAGGAATATTTGAATTTTGTTGCATTTTAAATAATAATTCACTATTAAAATAAATGATCTACTGTCAACTGATTGAATTGTTTTTCAGTGCTGCCACATATTAAAAGATAAAACTCACTATGTTTAAGTATATATTTTATTTTAGGAATGAATCCTTAACTAAAACCAAAGTAGAAAAAATAGTATATTATACTTGTTTAATAAGAAGCATTGTGGGGCACTCGTTCCTTGGATCACTCCTCGCTGCGCTCGTCGTGCTCCAAAACCACTCGTGCCACAATATACCCTCTTATTAAACTTGTATAATAATATACTATTTTAATTTTTGGTTTATAATTATGAAACGATAATAGTTACAGCAAATTTATGTGAAAAATAATTGTAGAGAATGCCAACAACTTCTAAAGATTTAAAAGTTTTTTCCGAAATCTCGTAAGTTTTTGAATAAACCGAGTTTTTGAATTTGAAGTATAATTTTTCCATCTTTTATAATTTTGACGTTTTAAACGTCAGTTTCATCCAAGTTTACGCAATGCTCGATGTAATTTAAAATATTATTTCAATTGAAAATAAACAATGAAAACGTAAATATAAATGGCTATGATACCATCAATTCGGAGAAAGTAACATGATGGCCACATCACCATTTTTGGTATTATCATTGCAATTAGTTTTAGTTTTCCATTTAGATTATTAATTGAATATTTACCAAATTATTTTAATTTCTGATTTACCTGTCACCGTAGATGCGACCAATGCACCGAATAATACCACCAACTGATACTTCATTTTAATCCACTGAAATTAAACTGTAAATATCTGTCTTTCGAGGTGCTATATAAATGAATGGTAATCAAGACATATTACCATAAAAATTATAATTTGCAATAAATTAACGAAGTACAAGGATATGCATATTTCGATGTGTAAATATAGAATAATCTGATAACAGTTAAAAAGGATACATTGGGGCAATGATAAAAATGGTCAATTGGTATGCTTATTGTCTTTTTTTAGTACAGTGAAAATAATACATTTTTGGTAAGAATTTTAATGAGAATAATATAAAATATAATATAAAATAGATATTAATACTATTAAATAAAAAGGCAGTTCAGGTTATGTATGTTAAAAATTCTTAACTGGTGTAGAAGTATTTATTTAATATTTTACAAATGCCTTCGAACGTGCGAGAATTTTAAACATTTCGACTATAAACTGCCTTTTATTTTGTTAATATTAATATTTAATATATATATATATATATATATATATATATATATATATATTATTATATTAATATTATTATTATTATATATTATATATATTATATTATTATATTATATTACATTATATTATTACGCTATTCGCAATACGTAACTATTTAAGACCTGTGTAAACATATGTGTTAGCACCAATAAATACTATTACTATTACTATTACTATTACTATAGTTGATTGATGGTTGAGGCGTTAACGTCGTGATACATTTTGGAACTTTAAATAAAAAAGTTTCTTTGTTAATATCACACTTTATGTTTTAGTGATTTCGATCATAAGCTGATAATTTTCAAACTTAAAGTAAATTAAAATACAATAAACACACGCATATATACGGAGTGAAATAAGGAGCTGAATACTAGGTCCATCTGGTCATGGGAAAGCCCGGATTACCCTTCGGTTTGTGAATTCATAGGGATCGAGTAGATCCATTTTTCGACTCTTTTCTGCGAAATGGATTATTTCTAGTACATCTTTATCAAAAGTATGCCGGTTCTCAATTAGGCGGTTCGCGAATGTTGAGTAATTTTGATGTAATTGAAAGGATCTTAAATAATTACGACCAGATTGCCCTATGTACATACACTCCTTTACAATCTTTGCATGTTAACTTACAAATGCCTGATCTATCTAATTTATCGATCGGAGTTTTGGAAATTAAAATAAAAAAAATGAATAAATTAAAAAAGTATAAATAAAGTGTACTAGTTCAGTTAGTTTAAACGCAAGCAGTAGTGCCTGGTGAATGAGTTAATTATATTATACCTAAATCGGGCGTATAATATACCATTCCTGATGTATAAGTGGAAAAAGACACTTCGCAGAGTAAACGGTAATTAATTTATCGAGTAATTATTGTATTAACCTCACAAATTCTACCTTTATTGTGCGAGTTTTTTGCGAGACATCGTTTGCTCGCCGTGAATATTTCTGCATTCCAATAAATTTTGATATCGAGCCTCTTCTCCTCTGTTTTCTTATGTTTCTAATTCCGTCGCCTAATTTTGTTTGTTTATATATTAGTCACCACCACGGGCGGGCTGGTGTGAAGTAATTGTACCCCTGTAATTTTTTGCTTCTTTATTCGTCCTTTTATTTTCCTACGGTAATTATCAATTACTTTTATTATTCACAATGTCTCTGGAATACGCTGCATGTAATAACATAATTCCACCAAAAAATGTGTCTACGTGCATCAAATGCTACGGGCGGCGGCGGTTTAAAATATCGTATCTCCGAAAGTGTACATTAAAAAAAAAGAATTCAAGTGTTGGGGAGAATATAGGCTCACCATTACTGCCATAGACCCTCATTTTACAGATAGACTAAAAAATGATGTTTTTCTGCGATTTGATAGTACAGTAGGCATTTTTTTAACTTAGGATTCAATAAAGTGCTTAAACTAACTAATTTCGGTGTTCTGCGTAAATGAACTGTTTTTTCTCGTTTAGTATATTTAAATCAGGGTTCGAAATTTTAGAGAAATCCCTAAACTAGTTTTCTCGAAAAGTGTACATAAAAATCATGTTTTTTTAATGAAAAACGTGTTACTTTTACTTTTTTGATTGATTGTACACTTCTGTGCAAGAAAATTAAGCACAAGTTTCATGAGTATTTTTACCATATTCTAGCTGTATAATTCGGGTCTGCAACATTTTCAAAAAATGATAAAACAGCATAACTTGAAAATAACACCTTTATTAAAAAAAAGCCAACACTAAAACTAAGACTAAAAACCATCTTCTATTTCAGTTAGAATTCGAATTTTTGAATTGTTGTCTAAATCGGTGTTTCCCAACGTGGGGCCCACACCCCACAGAGGAGCAATTTGATTGTTAAGGGGGCAATTCGAAAATGGACTCTTCACGAGTTTTTAATTGATCATATATGTATTTTTTTTAGCCCATAGTATAATGAATGGTGCAAGCAAGAAAAAAAATCGTCAATATTCGGAGAACTACTTAAAACTTGGATTCATACCCGCTGTACATGATGAGCGGTTTCCTTTTTGTCTTTTATGCCAGCAATGCTTGACCAACGAATTAATGAAACGAGGTCGTCTTGATGCGCATTTGAAGGCGAAACATGGTGCTCATATTAATTTAGATTTAAATTACTTTCAAACTTTAAAGAAAAATTTTGAAAAGGGAACAACAATAAAGTCTCTATTTCCTACTCATACTTCAACTCATAATCGCATTCTTAAGGCTAGTCGTCAAATTTCTTTATGCATCGCTAAATTTGGAAAAAAAAACATACTATAGGAGCGAATTTAATAAAACCCTGAATACCAGCATTTGTTAAAACGGCTCTTGAAAAAGTTGACAACGATGTAAAAGCTACGCCACTCAGTAACAATTCTGTTTGCAGAATAGAAGAAATGAGTGAAGATATTGAAAAAAAAATTGTTGAAAAGCTGAAAACAAGAAAATTCTTAGTGCAAATGGATGAATCAACTTTGAGACACAGTGATGCAGTATTGACAACTTACGTAAGATATATTGATAAAGGGCATTTTGCTGTAGAAATGTTGTTTTGTAAAATATTGGAAAGCACCACTACGTCCAAAGATGTACCGTGTGATTTTTTGACCGCGCAACATAGGAAATATGCATGGGGAACCGATTATTTCAATCCGCATAAGTAAATTAACACGATTATTTTAAATAAATTTAATTATGTTTAAGGATGTCATTTCCTCAGCCGTTTTCTATAAAAAAAAACGTGATTTTTAGGTACACTTTTTGAGAAAACTACTTGGCCGATTTCTCTGAGATTTTGCACACATGTTCTTACCTCCAAAATAAGAATTTTAAGCATTTATGGCAGAGGAATTAAAAAAATGTTAATTGGATTCAGAATTATGATTGAAAAAACATGAACATTTTTCGAGTTCTTTTTATAAAATACGGAAATAATCTCAGCCATATTGGTGGGTATAGATACCACCTTTAAAACAAAAAAATACGCGTTGATAGCTTTTATAGTTTTCAAAAAAAGTAAATTTTTCAGGAAAGAACTTTGCTTACAAATTTCGATGACTTTTAATAATCGAAAAAATGTAAAATATTTTTTTTATTCGCAGAATTGAGTGTCTGATCAGAATAGACGATAAAAAGATTTTATTTTTTAGTAGTGTGATATTTACTATTATCGTCGTGGATACAAGGCATGAAAGCGTACTCATAACTCCCACGGGAGATATGAGTTATATCTCCCTTGGGAGATATGAGGTCTGCTCCTGTTTACCTGCCAAATACTATGTACAATTTTCAAATTCTCCGCTCAAGATGATGGTTGAAGATAGACAATCTTGCGTCTGCTCACGACCAACTTTATAGCGAGACAGGAATTAAACTTTTCTCCCAGGTTTGTTCACTATTTTATTCACAACTGTACGTTTGTTGTTGAAGTATTAACGTCAAATCAAATCAAAATAATTAAACGTCAGTTCATGAAATGCGGGCGATTTTATTTAAAACAAACTCATAGCAACCATGCAAATACATATTGCAGATCGATATACTGAATATTTTTACGAACTACTAAAAAATAAAATATTGTATGCACCGCGGGAGATATTCATGTTCTTCGCCCTCGGTTGACTTACAAACCTCGGGCCAGAGGCCCTCAGTTTGTAACCCTGTCAACCTTGGGAAAAAAACCTTCCATATCTCCCTTGATGCATAAATATCAATTTCGGGAAGTGACCTACTTAAGAAAATTGAAAAAAAATCTTTTTTTTTTATTCATTTTTTGAAACTAGACTTATTTAACAAAGTGATACTTTTCGCAAATTTTAATCGCACTGTAGGGGATCGAGACTGCCGCAGCCCGTTCTCGCTTTTCGCTCTCTTGAAAAGTACTTTCATTGATGTTCCTTTTTCTTTGGTCCTATGAGAGATGTTACCGGCGTTTTACTGAAAACGTCGTAACGCGATTATTTTAATTTACATTCACTAAAACATCGGACTTGTTTACATCATTTCCTTTTCATAATCATTTAATTCCAAATGAGTCAAGTTCTTACGCATTCATTTGATTCACTTTTGTAAATATGTATTTCTGTAAATATTTTAGATTAAGTTAGATTAATATTTTATATCGCTTATTATAATATTCTCAACAAAGAAGACACGATTTGAAAAGATTTCAAATCCCACCATAAACGACCAAAGACCGACCATAAACATTATGACACGGAGGGACGGACAACCATCGCAAAGTTTACGACATCGGACCATAAACGGCATAAACACCATTGTACCCTGGACCCAGCTGCGGACTTTATTACACGTCGGATAATGGGTAATTGGGAATACATCCAAAATCCAACAAGACAAAGGTTTGGCCTCGCAAGACGCAAGATGGTATACCAGGAAGGGTCGCGGTTTCTCGGAAAAGCCGCGAAACCGTCCCTTCAAGGTTACCAAGAAAGCACCTCTCCATACTTTTCCACCACCAAGGAAAAGATCTCCGGCCAATCATCTTCACCCTCAAGCCAGATGGCGGGGGTGAAGATATCGGAGATTGGGAAAAATCTAAAAAATCTAGGAGGACGAGGGCAGTTGACATCTGATCATCATCCAGAACCTACTTCATCAGCAGCATAATCCATACTGTGTCAGTATCGCGTGTTGTCATTGTGGGGTTTATTCATTTTATATTAATCATTTTCATACTTAAATCTAGTAGTCGCAGTCAGTTTTCTTTGTTAAATTATTTGTTGTTATTTTGTTATTCTGTACATTTTCATTTGTTGCATTCCTTTTTTATACTCATTTTTTATTGTTCATTCATTGTTTCTTTTCTTTTTTTATTGTAATAAATTGTTGTTCATTTAATATTGGAGTCAATATCTAAACCGACCATAATTTAATTAGTAGTGAGTGCGTAACTGAGCTACCGAGAAGGAAGACACTGGTAAGTACCTTGCATCATATTTCTGAGCTATCGGAGTGTTACGGTGGAACGTCCTGTGAGTGCATAAGTCATGCTCTTAAATTAAATTAAAGCACAATTATGACAAGGCGCTTCCCCACCCGTAACAATTTGACGTCCAACGTTTTTTGACCTTCGACCCTGAGTAACCCAACGTGGTAGTAATTACGCCATATAAACATTGATTGATTAGATTATTATCCTAATGTTCCATATTTGTTCGCATTTACATTTTTGTTGCTCACTGAACTTTGAACGCTAATATATTATTGCATAAGTTACTGTAAATATTTGACCACCCCAATGTACCATATTAATTTTAGGGAATAAACTTAGTAGAGTCATAATTTAGTTATTAATTTGATATTAGGTTATGCTTTGACATTTGTGTATATTTTTTTAAACATTTCATGATATTATTTTACGAGAATATTATTTATTTAACGTAGCAACAAGGTTCTCGTTCATTTATTCACTTCATAAATTTATCAGTTAGCGATTAATTGGGCGAAGCTACCACCTAATTTTTTTACTGTGTGATAATTTATTTCCTCGTTTACTTTGTTGTGTGCTGTTTTAATTCGTTATAAGTAATATTGTCCACAATATAACTTGTTCTGAATCATTATTCATAACAAAATACAGATTTTAATCTTTAATCTTTTAAATAACTTCAGTTATTGAGTTAGATACTTATTGACTTATTAATGAAATTTGTTTCTAAACAGTTAAACATTTATTTAAAAGTTAACTTAGCCGTGCACTAATTAGCCATTTAAATTAAATCGATTTTCAAACCTTAATTGGAACCTTACGGGGCCGGTTAAATTAGTCAACTCGACTAAAAGATAAGTGGTTCTATCAATCATGTCGATACTATCACCTATGTCAGCCATAAGCAGCGAAGACTCTTTAAATACAATGCTCAGTCAATGAGCCCAAGATGCTCCCCCATATGGGAATCCATTTGCATCACAGCACCACGAGGTGCAAGTCAATCTTCATACACCACCCCCAGGGGTTACGAGTATCAATTAATCCAAGTCGGCGATCCCCGCAGAGATGCCCATGCCGAACCCCGAAATGATACTTATCAACCGGATCAAACGCAATTACGACACTCCGAGTTGCGAAACCCGTTCCATGAATACCGTCGCGAAACATCGGAAACACATCACGAAACTCACAGAGAGTACCTCGAGCTCATGCGGGAATTAAAGCGTGCGGAACCAACACCAATCGAATATTTTGACGGGAAGAATCCGCAAGCATTCCTGGAGAGCATCGAGAGGGATTTCTATGGATTGGACTTGACAACAAAGGAAAAACAGCGGAGAACACTTGCTCACATGACGGAGGCACAAAACTCAGGATACGGGAGTTTCTTCCAAGAGGGAATCTCATGGGAGCGAGCTGCATCCCTTTTGTGCGTCGAGCTGCTAACTAAGAGGCAGAACGATACAGCGCCAGGACCCTTCACCATCCGTAAACAAGTCTTATTCCAGAAATACGGCACCCACTTAACCGAAGAGTACATGTCAAAGGTCACCTGGAGATTATCTTCGGAAAGGTTACGCAAGGACCTCATTCTCCGTCCACCCACAATGGACGAATTTGTGCAAAAGGCGGTCAGACTATCCAACAGGCAATCGTTTTACACCACTCTGGACTATAACAAAACTGAGACCCCGAAGGAACAGCCGTACAAACAGAAATCACCCAGGAAATTCCCCTACACACATCAGAACACGGAGGCCTCAAACCAAAACCGTCATCCATCATCCACAGAAGCCAGCCGTCACCCGGAAACTCCACCAAGAAATCACAATTATCAAACCGTTAATAACATGCAGACACATGATGATCGCCAGCGTACTCCTCCAGGTCAGAATATGCAGAATCCAGGGCAGGTTACACCATCAGTCCAACGAGAAAATGACTCTCGTAACCAGTCATCGCAACTCAATCGGCTAAAATCACCTCCTCCTCGATGCCTGAAGTGCAGAAAGGGGAATCATTGGCATAATCAATGTCCGAATGTGCCGGGAAACGGGACAGCGGGCGGCCAGTCAATTAATTACCAAAATTAAGTTCTCGACTTTCCACCGCCAAACGACGCTTTACTCCAACACTCGACAATTTCACCGTTCAATCATCCAAGTCAATTAATTCTGCTACCTATCATAATTAATCATCGAACAAGCGCTTGTCCACTCGACCTCGGTGCCGGGCAGAACTTCATTCGCCCACATCTAGCCAACAACATAGTTCCTGTCCGTGCAAAAGCTAACTTAGCAGGTGAAAACTCAACAGCCGACATAATAGGTTTTTGAAAAATTAATTTCCGGCTGGGCAACGTGAATTATTCGGAAAACTTCCTGATAATGCCAGAGTTGAGATATGATGCCATCCTGGGAATCGAGTTTGTCAAGAAACACGAAGCAGTAATTGATTGCCACCGTCACTGTCTCCACATTGGAACTGGCCTACGCCATTCAATTTTTTGGCCCGAAAAACTCCCTCGAAAACAAATTGACCCACCCACATTTGATCATGGATTTACCGGAGAAGCCGCAGAAAACTTCTATGGACTTATACATTTTCACCGAAGGATCAATTTAGAAATCAGCCTCACGGTACGGACCATAAAATTCGGACAAAATATTCTAACCCAGTCCGGACGCGGATTTATTGCTACTCTCCGAATAAGAAGCAGGAGATAGACCACTTAGTTCAAGAGCTCCTCGAAGATGGTATAATCGAATCCTCCACGAGTCCATATACTTCTCCAATCGTTTTAGTCCCCAAGAAAGATGGAAAAAGTCGATCTTGGGTGGATTACCGAAGAATCAACGAAGTCACGGTTTCGGAATCAACGCAAATGCCAGTAATTCAGGAAGCACTACGGGATTTAGGCGATGCGCGTGTGTTTTCAACGCTTGATTTAAAACAGGGCTATTGGCAGATACCAATAGAGCAGACTTCAAAATAATATACGGCCTTCAGTACACCCGATGGAGGGCATTACCAATTTCGAGTAATGCCCTTCGGACTTAAAAACGCTCCAGCAACATTTCAGCGCCTGATGAGTCAGGAAGTGCTTGCAGGAATGCTTCACATGTTCACAATGGTATATCTCGATGATATCATTGTGTACTCACGCACCGAAGAGGAACACATACGACACCTATCCTTGGTTTTGGAACGCTTGGATCAATTTAATTTACACCTGGGAAGAGACAAGTGCATATTTGGAAAATCCTTACTAGAATATCTCGGCCACAATGTCGAAATCGACGTAACTCGCCCACTGGAAAAGCACTTGTCACAGATTAAAAATCACCCCATTCCAAAAACCAGGAAACAATTAAGGAAATTTATCGGTCTGTGCAACTGTATTCGTCAATATATTAATGGTTTTGCTGAAATAATTGCACCACTAAACGAGTTGACAGCCACAACACGACCATTTCGATGGACAGCAGAAGCTACGCTCGCAATGGAACTTCGGGAAGCAATTGGGAAAACCCCTTCGCCTTCATCGTCCTTTGCCGGATCTCCCCTTCACAGTCCAAACGGATGCTTCCCAATTAGGCATTTCGGCAGTGTTATACCAAACCGACGTCGAGGGAATGAAGAGGATTATTAGTTTCGACTCAGCCAAACTTAATGCCACCCAGCGTCGTTATCATATTAATGAACAAGAATGCCTTGCGCTTGTGTGGGCATTACAGAGATATCGACCGTTGCTCAAGGGACGACACTTTAAAGTTATAACTGACTCGAAGGCACTAACGTGGTTAGCTAACTTTAAAGATCAACGATAATAATAATAATAATAATTAGTTTATTTCCCAACAGACATACATATATCCAATAACAGGGAAACTTAACATTACTAAATACAGTATATTAAATTGAATTAAAAGATAAAGATAAGGAAAAAAAAACAGTTATATATGCACAAAATAATAATAATAATAAGAAGAGGAGAAAAAGAAAATCCTAATTTAACAGTAAATACAAATTGAGCTAATATGCAAGTTAAAAAAAATGTAGCACTATAGAAGGTTAGCATAACAGCGGAGGTGTCACTAAAAATATCGACAAAACAATGAACATTGTTATACAGCCGTGTAATAGTATTAACTGGAGAGTTATAGTGCGCCGAGGTATTTGATAACATATAGCGAAAAGCTAAACTATTCCTGCCCGCTATTCTTGGAACATTGAACAAGAGACGCCCTAATATGTTGGGATCGTCGATTAAATTGTTAACAATTCCTTTTAAACATAACACTCCCGCATAATTACGACGATGAACAAGTGTTTTAAAATCAAATGTCTGAAGCAGATGCTCGTAACTAATATTTGCATCTGGGTACCTTCTATAAGCACGTAAGTACAGCAACTTTAGAAATTTCTTTTGTATATTTTCGATATTGCTCCTGTAAGTATGGTAGTGCGGCGACCAAATAACTGACGCATATTCTAATTTAGACCTTACATAGGCGAAATACAATTTTTTCAATACGTCCGTGTTTACAAAATCTTTGCAAATTCTATGTATAAATCCTAGCATCTTAATAGATTCCTTACATATATTATTTATATGGATGTTAAATGGCAAACTTCTATCAAATGTTACACCTAAATCCTTAATCAAATCACAACGTTCCAAATAAACGTCATTTAAAGAATAATTATATGTTATAAGAGACTTTTTGCGTGAGTAAGACATACACTTGCATTTTGATAAGTTCAGATATAGAGAGTTACTAGAACACCATTCATATATCACAGCCAGATCATTTTAAAGAATCTCACAGTCCCTAATAGAATCAACGATTCTTCATATCGTCAGCATATAGTAAAACCCTGGACTGAACGTTATCAATAATGTCGTTAATAAAAACATTGAATAGTAAAGGTCCAAGATTTGACCCTTGCGGTACGGCGCTTGTAACAAGGTATTTATATGAACAATGGCCCATATATACAATGTACTGATACCTGTTTACGAGATACGATCGCAATAAACAAACAGTTTCTGGTGAGCACCCATACTTGCTAAGTTTATTCAAAACAATGTTCTGATCTATTGTATCAAACGCTTTACGGAAGTCAGTGTATAGAACATCGACTTGCTTCCGATCATCTAAGTTTTGCGAGATATCCTCAGTAAAATTTAAGAGGTTGGTAACTACAGATCTTCCTCTAACAAAACCATGTTGTTTGTCACTAATTAGGTTATGACAATGATTGTACATTCGCTCGGACAAAAGTGTTTCAAACAATTTGGAAAAATTATTAACTATGGTGATAGGTCTATAATTCAACGCATTGCTTCTATCGCCATTTTTATATACTGGTGTGACTCTACCAATTTTCCAATCTTCAGGAAAACAGCACGATTTAATTATTAAATTAAACAAATATTCCAGCGGAACCAAAAAACAACTAATACAATCCTTCACGATAAATGAGGGAATTTTGTCTTGTTCTGCCGTGCTGTTTTCTTTCAACTTTTTTGAAGCCAATAGAATGTCATGCTGATTTATTGACCCAACACTGAATATTGGATAGCATTCATTATCGATAAGACTACCATTATCTGTAGAAGAAGCGCGGTTGGAGTAAACGCTCTGAAAATAACTCGCAAACATAACAAATGTTATTGTCTCGTTAAATTACTAGGTAACAAGGTACTCAAAAAACTATTTTTTGATAATTAACCTCGATCTAGGTATATTACTACCGATAATTATGCTGGCGCAATGGAACACATTAATTAAATACTTCATTTATGCAATTGTAAAGTGCAGAACAGGCGTCATTAGGATTATTACAATTCAATACAGCGTCCCAGTTAATTTGTGACAACTTCGTATATAAAGTTGATAGATTAGCTTTACGGAAATCATAGGATAGGTAACTTACATTTGGTGTGAAGTTCGTTATAGATTCAGTAACTATTTCTATTGTGCAATTAAGAGCTGGATGATGTAAGTCCTCATTAACTATAGGAATAGTGCTATCTACCGAACATATTATATCTGAAGATGACATTACTAAATCTAATAATCTTGCGTTTTGATTAAGTACTTTATTATGTTGAGTTAAATTGTTAAACTGAACAAAATTCGAGTAAGCTGTAACTGATGAATTAAGGCCAACACCAGCAGTTGAATATGAATATAAAGTAGGTAAGTTAAAGTCCCCACAAATAACAATATGCTTACTAGAATTTATTTTACTTTCTAATAGCTCAAAGAGTTGTTCATAAACAAACGCTGTACATGCGGGTGGCGTATATACACATACTGCATAAAGGACACTCGAGTGAAACATTATTTTGACAATTACTAACTCAAAGGAGTAAATCGCACTATTTGTTCCAAAAATAAGTACTTATTACTAATGGCTATAAGAACACCACCACCCCTACGATCCTGACGATTACATCGAAATACATTGTACGCATCAGGAAACAGTTCAGCATTATACCGGGTGAATATTTCAAAACCGAACATAGGCATTTAACATGGGAAACATGTTTTTTTGCAGATTCCTGCTCCCCATTTCAATTAAGAGGATTGATAATGACACCAATCGAAAGAAGATTTTTTTCCTCATCTAATGATATCCGAACTAATTAATTTTTAGTTGTAATTCTCTATTATTTTATCAAAATATTCGCAATAAATACAATTCGGAAAATCGTATTGAGCCATGACTCGCAAGCCAATAAACCGATTCAAACGTCATTCGAGTGACAAACTCATTATGCCGTTGGCGACTATGATTTTGAGATTTTCAATTTTCTTCACTCAAATCAATTGTAATTTTCTAAAGAATTGAAAAAACTTTGGTTGAATTTCTAGTAAATGTAAAATTCAGTAAACTTCAGTAGCATCGATCGCACCGTGTTTATGAAAAAAATACAAAAATAAATAAATATATTTTAATAAATGAAATTAATGGAAGAAGTTACATTACAACATTTATTATTGCTGGAGCGCAGTATTCAATTTGACCAATTTAAATTAAAAAACAAAGATCATAATACCCGTTAACAATTATAATTAGAAATCTATAATTAAAGCAAGTGTTCAAATAAACCTCCATTCTGAATTAAACAATACCCCATCCTATTGTAAAACGAATTTCTGACGTTTGCCAACTGTCTATTCGTTATCAACCCGCACTCCTCAAATATTGCATTCCTCAAAGAATTAATGTTTGGTTGACGGGTTTTATAAATTTGGCTTTTCAGATGACCCCACAAGAAGAAATCGCACGGTGCCAAATCAGGAGATCTAGCAGGCCAGTTGATTTCACCTCCTCGTCCAATCCACCAATTTGGAAATGCATTATTCAAATATTCTCTGACGTTTATTCCGAAATGTGCTGGACATCCGTCATGTTGGAACCAGATATCCTGGTTTGGACTTGCCACTTCCTCTATTGCAGGGCCAACCTGAGTAATTAAAAATTCTAAATAATTTTCTGAATTTAAATTTCCTATAATTTCGAAAGGACCTATAACATGAGAATTAAAAATGCCTGTCCAAATATTAATTTTTTGAGGATATTGCGTTCTAAGATTTAAATTCAGATGGGGATTCTCATGTGCCCAGTATCTATCGTTTTGAACGTTTGGTTCATTATTCAATGTAACGGTACGTTCATCCGTAAAGCAAATCGACGAGAGAAAATTGCGATTAGCATTAGCACGATCTTGAATAATTTCACAAAAGGTTTGCCTTGGTTCTTCATCAAACGGCAATAGTTCTTGATGGCATTGAAACTTGTATGGACGGTAGCCGTACTTTCTTAAAATTTTGCAGACCGTTCCTTGCGATTTACCACATTCCAAAGCAATAGATCTTGTACTTAGTCGAGGATTCCCGGATACCAGCCCAATAACAACTTCTTCGTGAATGTTTTCCCGTTTTTTGCCATTTATTCTGCGATGTTCTAATAAACAACCAGAATGAGATAATTTCGAAACTATCAATTAAAGTGAATAATATTTACCTGAATTTAAACAACCAGAATTTTCTAATTGAAAGACTATTTGTTGTATTGTCGACACTGACGGTATGGAGCTCTCGTTAAACTGCACGGAGAATAAATCTCGCACCCTACGGTAACTATTTCCACTGTAAACGTTTTTTACTATGAATAGTTTTTCCTCGATAGAATACATTTTACAAAGAAAAATTAATGACAGTTATTATAAACTCATAACTTGTTTTCAGGCAAGTCATGGCACACCATAAATATGTTTATTATCTTACGAGTCATGGCTCAATACGATTTTCCGAATTGGATCTATTGCGAATATTTTGATAAAATAATAGAGAATTACAACTGAAAATGAACTAGTTCGGATATCATTAGATGAGGAAAAAAATCTTCTTTCGATTGGTGTCATTGTCAATCCTCTTAGTTAAAATGGGGAGCAGGAATCTGCAAAAAACATGTTTCCCATGTTAATTGCCTATGTTCGGTTTTGGAATATTCACCCGGTATATACCTCCATGTAACCACGTCTCAGTAAGAAAGTACATATCAAAGCTATTACCGGCGACACCATTACAGAGTTCAATAGATTTTGTGCATAATCCCCTAAAATTTGGTAATATAAAGTACATTCTAAAGACTGTTGAGAAGCGGCTAGTTTCCCTGCACAATTTTTGGTGTATCGTTAACAAATTTTAACTTGAGATTCCATTCGCCATTATCAATTCTCCTTTTTAGTTAATCGCGCACAGACTTTTCATACTCAATCTGGCAGGGTGTTCTATCACTTCTAATCCGGATGTGCTTCAATGTGGCAATGTCCCGTAGTTTGCTTGAATTCCTGAGCACTTTCTTTACTTCCGAAGAGTTATTAAAACATATTTTAATGGGACGGGGTCTATTTCCAGTTTTAATGCCCAATCTAAATGCGTTATTTGGAATTATATCACTTGCTGTAATATTTGTAAAAATATTATTTATGGTGTCAGTGTCATTTCTCTCATCAGTAGGCTCGGAAACATTGAAGATTATAATTGAGCTAGCTCTCTTTTGTCTTTGAATAATTTCTTCAAACATATTTTCACTATAATTCGGAGAATTTGGTGAATTATTTAAGGTGGCTATCTGGTTTTCAAGATCAGCGATTTTATCAGTTAATGTGCTTACTGATTTCTTTAAAGATTCATTATCTCTACTAACTTGAAGAAATCCATTAACCAATTCTTTTATTTCGCTGTTTTCCTTCCGCAAACGTTCACATTCACTAGTTAAATTATTAACTGACGTTTGCAGATTTTTTGTAACCTTGAGCAATTCTTCCAGTGACAAATCCATTGTGGATTTGCTACTACGGCGTGTGATAGTCTGCTGCTTGTTTGACATAATGAAAATATGTAATTAAAATAATCAAATCGCAAAAGTTAGGATATTCACAGGGACACACTCTTCACACCAAAGTGCTGTTTATGGTGACTAACAATACATAATAAACAAAACGCAGGTATAGTGAGCAACGGATGGAATAACATAAGAAAACAAAGGTATAACAATCAGATATTGTTCTAATTAATTATTTTCTGAGATGATGTGTAAAATAATGTACCCGGTCGTTGCACTCGCAAAATCAGACGACCTTGCGACAATTCCGAAGAAATGGAATTCCTCGCAAATAAAACGAGACGGCAATCACGGTGCAAAAAAAAAGAAAAATTCGTTGAACTGAGCAGCCGGTGCCTAATAAATATCTATTTACAAAGCAATTATACAACTTATTGCGATTAAATGCACACTCTCAGAATCACTGCATAAAGACGAGTACAATGGTACTTAACTTATTTTTGAATCCGAGCAGGAAAATATAGAAAATAGTCACAGATCGGGAGCACACACTTCTGACACACAATTCAATTCAATTCAGTATTAATTAACCGAAACTGACAAAATGGGCACTAATCCTCCAGACATTCGACTTCGCACTTGAGAAATCGAAACCGACAATCGACCTGTCATTAATGTCATTGAGCCAACTCTAGTGCAATACATTAAAGATTCCCAAAGAGATGACATTCACACGCAAGAAATTCTACGAATCCTAGCCGACTCAGATCACAACAACTGGGAACAACACAATATATCGTCAGAAAACATTGCAGGTTTTCTTTATCACAAAGCGACTGAAAACTATGACCGAACTTTATTTGTCCCGGAAGCGGCTCGCGAACGTGTATTACACTGCATGCATCACAGTCAATTCATCCAGGGAGAGATGAGACGACTCGTTCCATTCGCTCAAAATACCACTGGTCGACCATTCCTTCAGACGTAAGGCGATGCGTCAAAAACTGTTTGATTTGCATAGCAACGAAACGAGGCAAACCCCAACGAGCTGCTCCCCTAAAAGCACGAATTCCTGTCGCCCCCTACCACACGATCGCCGTCGATTTAATTGGACCACTTCCGGAAACCATAACGCATAAACGTCACGTCTTTGTAATCACGGATTTGTTCACTAAATGGGTAGAGGTCTTTGCAATTGGATAAGCACGAGCAGGAATAATTACCCGCCTATTAGTAGAGCAAGTATTCCACAGATTCGGATATCCACAGGCAATTATTTCCGACAACGGACGCCAATTCATATCCGCAAAGTGGAAACAACAATGCCGCCGCTGGGGTGCTACTCCACTTTATACACCCGTATATCATCCGAGAGCAAATCCTACTGAACGCCGCAATCAAGAGCTCAAGAAGTATCTACGCATTAAAATGCAAGAACAACCCGGTAATGGGTGGGCTAAATTAATATCGCCGATTCTTTTCCATAGTCGCTTAGTGCACCAGGTTCCCGCGAATCGTATGTGCAACCTTAATCATTTATGAACGCTTAAGTGCGCAAATTAACTTTCCTGATTAGTGCGTTTAGTGCCGCGTAAGATCATAATACTATAGGACGCTTTAGTGTGCGTAGTACTCGCGAATGTGTGGCGCAAACGCATATTAATAAACTCGACACCTTCATGAACATTTTCTTAAAAGTGATCGCAAGGATGTCCGAATAATCACACCTCAGGACCAGACAACCAGGTCAACCACCACCCTACAGGATGAGGGTAACATCAAGACATCCTGTGACGCCGGACGGTGACCAATTTTCCTCTCCGTTTCTTAGTAAAAATAATGTTCCTAACGCAGGCATATACCTCAGAAGAAACGTCTCAGAATCAAGGCGTCGAGACGCATATTTGCCTGCAGCCAGCACCCTGTCAATGGGCAGTGATTCCCATTGTGGCGCCCAAATCCAACGTTCCTGGGGGAAGTTTTTTTTTACTCCAAAACAAGAATCTTAAATGGGTTTCGTCTTTGCTTCTTAGGTATAATCGATGCACCGAATTTAAAAAAAAAGACTTTTTTATATTTAAAAAAAACAGTCAAAAAAAGGACGTATACACACTCACGCGCGCATACACACAGATACATACACACAGTTATATTTTTGCCAGACACCAAAGGGAGTAATTAAAGCAATCGATACAGAAAAAAATAATTTATTTATCGATCAAATGTATTACATAAAGCATCAAATTCTAAGCATTTATAATTATTCTCGACTATTTGCTGACCGATACGGTCACTTTTTTTGTGACCGGATCATATGCTGTTGCCTTGACTTCCATTAAATTTCCATTCATAGGCACAAAATGATGGAATGATCTTGTGCCCTGTACAGCTTTTGTTCCTATAAAAAAAAGGTTTCTGATTAAAGACAATGATTATGCATACATTTGGTCCTACAGATCTTCTATAACTTACTTATTTTTGTATTGGGTTGGAGCACCATCTGAGAAGTAACGAATATATTTTATCCACGGATATTGTTGACGTATCGCCTTCACAAATTCTCGTTGGAATGAATAAACTGTGTAAGCAAAATGATTAGTCGTATCGTTTATTACGCAAAAACTCTTCTCTAGTAAACTCGATTCATCGACATTCGGATCCTTGTAGTATAGAACGAATGGACGCAGAGTCGCTTGACTGTTGTTGTAGTAAAACGCTTGTACTGAACGTTGAATTGTAAAAGAGTAGTTCTCAGAAAAGTCCATGAGTACGATCGCCGTATCTGACGTCAATGACTCTTTACATTGATTTAGATATTTTTTCTGAGATTCGGATACGTAATGATGTTTGGTCAATTCCCACAAATCATTCAATAAATTTCTTTTATAATCTTCTACAGTTTCTTCTTTATCAACAATAAAAGCTCGACTCTTATCAACCTGCCATTTTTGATATTTTATTTTTTCACTAGGCCAAGTTATCTCATTGTAATCGAGTTCCTTTTCAATACCCTTAACTCCCGGACAATTTTTGCACCGATTCAACATACAATCAGGGTTGTCCGAATTACAAACACTTGCATTCATCAGTTCTTTGTACTTTAAACCCTTGGCCAGTGTAGCAGTTCTGTGCTACCTTAGTGGGTTATTCGTGGATGAAAAAATACACCGTTTAATGAATGGACTGTATTTTGGACGTTTTTTTTTTTTTTTTATAAAAAAGGAAGGATGGTTGATGGAATTTCGGGTTAAGGAGAGTGAATGATCAAGGGAAATTGGCGTAAGCTACTTGGCTATTCTGCCACAACCGATTCTTTGTAATAAATTCATTTGATAATGAATGGGACATACACTAGACATCCATGGACCCGCACGGCCACTTCTTCACTCCGAAAAAGTGACCGCTCGGATGGGATTTGAACCCACGACCACGACTTTTGGACGTTAACTTGCAATTTTACACACGTTGACTGTTATGGTGGAATTTTTGAAACTGAGCGCTTTCGGGTGTGCTTGTAAGAATCTCGAAACTGAATGTCCTTTTTTGAGGCTCGGTGTTGTAATAATTTGTGGATTGTTAACCCACGCCCCCTTCCTGACCTTGTTGGCGAATCTGGGGATGCATTTTTCTGACCACCCTGTTCCTTTTCTTAGAAGCGGGGTGGCTTGAATATTTGTGACACATGCATCTCCAGAAGGTCACCACTTTCCACTACCGTCACGGGCGATTATGGTTCCCTGAATTTACAACACCCAGCCTCTTTTCACTTGACGTGATATATTTACGAGCGATTTCACTCATCGGAAACTGACTTGAATAATTGCGACCCAGGGCCACAACAGCCAGCTTATATAGCTTAAGTCTTAGGTTCTCGTGTTAGGACCGTAAGAATTTGTCTCCAAACCCTCCGGCGGCCCACCCCAGAGAACCCCAGGGTGCTAATCACCACTTACCCATATCGAATTTCGAGAATACCACAAAACGGAAATTTATGAATGAAGGAGGGTTGAGTCTAATTACCTGCAACACCATTGAAAAGTGTACATGCAATAGTTTTAATAATCGCAATACTCACTTTAATTTTTTTTTTTTTTTATTAAATAATTGGCTATTATTAGTAAACACTACTTTATATTTTAAATATAAATATTTATATACAGAGTGGTGATAAAGTTAAATGCACTATTTGTTCATTATTGCACACTTTTTGGCGTGATCAAAAATATTGTGATATCACTAGTGTTTGACGTGTGATGTCATCGGCAATTTTTATAAATGGAATTCGTTTTTTTTTATATTTGGCAACTTTTGTAGAGCTCTTACTGTGGATCTTGAAATTGGAACTCTTGCGGGGTGTTTTTGATTGAACAAATCGCATGCTTCCTCATAAGTTCTTAGTCTATCGCCATATTCCATCATCATTCATACCTCAATTTTTTCTCGTTCAGTCAAATGCACCGTATTTAGTTAATTTTAGGAGAAGTAAAGACTTTTTAATTTAAGTGTTAAACTTGTTAACATGTCAAATATTAAATAAATCAATAAATTTGGAATTGGCTTACTTTTAATTAATGCAGTATTATGTAAGGTTATAAAAATAAAAAAATTAAAACTTCATTGTCTTTTCCAGCTTTTTCAAAATCGTATATTAAATAATCCAAATTATGAATTTTGTACGAAATTTGATGATCGTTCCATTAAAAAAATATGGATATAAAGAGAAACAAGCTCTACAAAAGTAGCAAAGTAAACAAATTGTTTTTAGATTAAATGATACGTATTAAAAAAAAATGTGACTAAAGATAACTAAGAGCTCTACAAACGTTGCCAAATAAAAAAAAATCAATTTACAAAAATTGCCGATGACATCATACGTCAAACACCAGTGACGTCACAATATTTTCAGCAGGCCAAAAAGTACACAATAATCAACTAGTCCAAAAGATTTTTACTTTCTCCGCTACGAAGTACGAGAAAGTATTGTAATCGGGATTTTTTTTTCAAAAAATTTTTTTACGGAAATATCCGTTTTGGGGTCCCTGGATGCCATTTCAACAATATCTGGAAAAAAAAATTGTGTCTGTGTGTGCGTGTGTATGTGTGTGTGTGGTTGTGTGTCTGCTGTGCGCGCTGTATCTCAAAAACTAATAGAGCAATAGATATGAAACTTTGAACATCCGTCTTATTTGATAATCTGAAGAACTCAAAAGCTTTTGGTAAAATTTCGTACACTGGAAGTGGGCGTTTACCCTAGCTGTTTTTTGTTTTTTGCCAATATTTTCTTAAATATGAAAAATATCACAAAAATATTGAAACAAGCATTGAAGACAGCAAATAAATGAACATCTTTTGCTTAAAAATATTTTTCATAAAATCATTGCTATTCGTGAAAAAAATTTATTAATTTGTTTTCAATTTTTGGTTTATAATTATGAAACGTTAATAGTTACAGCAAATTTATGTGAATAATAATTGTAGAGAATACCAAAATGAACAACTTCTAAAGAATAAGTTTTTTTCAAAACTCGTTAGTTTTTGAGTAAACCGAGTTTTTGAATTTGAAGTATAATTTTTCCGTTTCATAATTTTGACGTTTTAAACGTCAGTTTCATCCGAGTTTACGCAACGCTCAATGTACATTTAAAATATTATTTCAATAAACCATGAAAACGTAAATATAAATGGCTATGATACCATAGTCGGAGAAAGTAACATGATGGCCACATCACCATTTTTTTGAAAACATTTAAGAGCAATTATGAATTTTGTGCATCCTTAATGCGTTACATATTGTATGAAAATATAATTTTTTGAGAACATTTTTGCATTCACAATCGCCACGAGTCAAAGACCAGGACCGATTGCAATGCAAAAAGTGATCCTGGAAATATTTGATGCATGATCAAACTTCAATAATTTGATAACCGTATTGGCTTATAAATGTCACGTGGTAAAAGAGTACCATATTCTTCATAATATATGTCGGTAATCGAGAAATGAAAGTCAGTATAGCATATTGTAATTTACTTTTAAATAAAAAATTGGTCCCAAAATACGGAAAGCAGGTATAAAGGGCGGCCCTTTCCGAAAGTCATAAATTACTCTTGCTTCCCGATGACAACCTAAATTGCACCACCCGCTGAGTATTGTGGTAAATACTGATGTTATGGAGAGTCCCTTTTTTTGCCGGTTTTGTCGGTGGAGACAATTTTAGTAGGTCGCCTCGTGTTCCTGACAAACGCAAATGGTATGCGTCCCCGGAGCCCCAGCGAAAATGCACTCAGGAGGTCTGAGTGAAGCAAAGAATGAGAATTTAGGAATTATCCCTTCTCCACCATGGTCGTTTTTAAAATTCTCATATAATTCTTTGAGCGTATATAATAGCAATCTTTTCTGAACCTGGATCTTTTCTGTAGGATGATCTGGATTTTTAATTGAAATATAATCTTTTTTTCCAGGAAAAATGTAGCAGTTGCTCTCTTTCTTATAATAATCAATAATTTTTTTGATCATATCGTCTGAAAATTTTTTTTGGTATTTAGATTCTGATTTTTTTCCCGCGCCTGTAATAATAAATAATATTTACAATTCGAAAATTAGATATCAATACACATGATTTTCATACACTCACTGTTCAAAGTTCGCCGTTCTTGCACGGTGCGAAACATATACCTGGAGCAGGTAAAATATTTGTTGACTAATTCAAACGACCAATCAAGTGGCAAGAGTGCTAAGATCTCCACTTTTTGGGTATAACATTGTGCAGCAGCATATCTCAATTCCATGGAGGTTATAATAGCACGAAGAGATGAAGTATCCTCAAGAACACTGGTGGTCACCGGTTCTGAAAGAATCTTTAAGCGATATCCGCATCTCAGTTGCCCAAGCACGACCTGATGGAGTTGATCTATTTTCTTCTTAGCCCGTTGTTGCAGACGCTCGGTTGATTCCCGGCCTCTTTGTAACGGACTTCAATTGACCGCTTTCAAGATATCGTCAATTGCCCGCTTATCTTGACTGAGAGGTTGACTCAACGATTGATCGGAGAAATTGCTACTTTGAGAGGCCAAATTATTCATTATACCATCGGAATCCTCCTGCTCCAATTCGTCGTACGCTCCGGAATGTTTGCGCTTTCTCGATGGCATCGGAACCAGCGCATTGTCATTTGCAGTCAAAGATTTCACGCGTACTTTGCAATTTCTGCACAATTTATCACCGGGAACCAATCGTTTGTTGGATATGATGAAATACTGATCACTCAATGTCTTTGTTATTTCTCGTAGATCAGTTTTCACTACCACTTTATGTGTGTCGTCGGGATTGCAGCATTTTCGTTGTCGATTTGAAAAATAATTTAAAAAGTGGCATTTATGATGATGACAAATAGAACCTTTAAGTTGTTTTGATTGAGTCATGCGCATTTGTAAAAGTTCAATATCAGTTTGACTGCAACTCGTTATTTTTTCCAAACCATGATTACGCGTATATGTATTTGAATGACAATCGGTTTTTGTTAACGCACCAACGTCGCAACTTTCCATTTTTCTTCACGCGTCGACTTACTTACACAAACACGGCACATTTATCGTCGTGATGGACGTATGATAAAGTGATGACAATCTAAAACAATCGCGACAATATAATACCATATGATCAGGTTACTAATCTAAACTAACAGACAGTATTCCTATGGGTAGACAACCCGCTTAATTCAATGAGGAAGGCGGCGGGCTATTCAAATGCCTTATATGCGTTTTAATAGTATATTCTGTAACAAGGTTGGAATGGAAATTCGATGCGAGTGGAATATTCCCAGCGCGAGCCGCGAGGCGAGCGCGAAGAACCACGAGCATCAGAATTTCCATTCTTACCGAGTAGCAGACTATACTTTCTCCTCGACGAGACAAAATAGACTAATAAAGTAATTAACACAAAGAACTTACGTTTTATTATTACGTTTGTAATAATTCTAAGGTTATGTTTATAGTATTTTGACAATTGTGATATCCAAGGCTAATTGTTTTATTCGGAACGGTGTGAGAATATTCATTCCATTACTTGTTATGGAATTAATTACATGCAAAACGCATCAGCGCATATTGTTTTGTTCCATAACAAGAGTGAGAATGTGTACATTCTATGATCAAAATTGATTTCAGAATGATTAAATTTTACGATGGTCGTGGAGAAAAATAATTCTATTTGTTTTGTGTGTGTGCGCGAGTTTTGGGTTTGATACTACCGATTTAGTTTTTAAAAAACTTTATTTTTTCAAGAGCACGAGTGCTTTTCACATTTGCGACGTGCGACTTACAGATATGATTCAAGACTGTTTTATTATGAGATAAGAATACATTTTATATTGCTGGGAAATGCTGAGTCGGGCGAAGTGCAGGTGTGTGACCTCGGATGTCTGCCTTAACTCCTCCGTGGCGAAGTTCGAGCATGCAGGTGTAGCAGGAATGCGAGATTATATGATGATGTTTTCCATCTTCTGAGTTTCCAGATTTCCGGTCGGTCTGCGACGTAGTTTCTTGAGAAGTCTGTAGATTAGGTAGCCGATTATTGCTGTTACCATTATGTAGAGGATTATTGTCCAAACACTGAGTTTATGGGTTAACACTGGTTCACTCAAAATTTTATTTAGTTCATATTTTTGTAGATCTAGTCCATGTTGAATGTGATTGATTTCGTCCAAGTTAATTGTTTCCAATTTGAATGATTTCATGCTTAGTTGTTTGTTTAATTTTTGTTGATGCTCGAAATTTAGTTTAGGAAGTTCAATGGCTTTAAAATTTGATTTTGCATTTTTATATGATTTAATTTTTGTTTTCTCCACACTAATTTCACAGGATATATTGAGTTCTAGTAGGTATGTTCCTTTTAGTAAAACGTTGTCCTTTTGTTTTTCACATTTTTAATTGCAATTTTTTCGGTTGGTATTATTAATAACCACTTGTTGTCTTCTAAATTTTGGATTTTCGTAGTTCGAATGTTCGTTAGGATTTGATGGCAATTGCTGGTATTTTTCGCGAGTTTTATCATTTGAATGTCACATGGAGAGTCGTTGTTTATTTCTTCATGGTTTGATTTATAGCACAGAAATTCTTCAGGGTGCATTTCTTCACATGGGTCGTTGGAATGCAAATACGAATGCTCATTGATAAGAAGGTATTTAGATTGGGGATATATTATTTTAAATTCTTTATTGGATGGTGTCGGCTAAGGGTACAAATGGAAATAGTTATAATTTTCAGGTTCAACGATTGGAATTTGGATTATGAATACAATTTGATTTTCTTTAATGTAACTTTTAATTCTCATTACTTTTTCAAACGTTAGCATATTTTCCATTTTAGGTTCAAATGGTAATTTGTTGCTATTAATCTGTTTATTTATTAGTTGCAATTCTTCCAATAATTCTTTGGGTTCCACTATTGAGTTATGCATGATATTTAATTTTGAAAAGGTGATAATAATTTCCAGTTTTTCAAGTATGTCGTGTATTAATTGTAATGACGTTGTAATTTGGGATAATATCGTGTTGAATAAAATAAATTCATACATATCTGTATTTTCAAGGGTTTTAGTTTTGATGGCTTGTTCCATTTGCATAATACGAGATTCTAATTTTATTTGATTATGTGCTAGCTTTTTTGTAGTGGATTTAAAATTTTCGATTGTTGAATGTAAGATTGTAATTTGGTCTTTAATTATGGTTTTCATTTTGCCTTGATTTTCGATCACAGCAGATATTGCAGTATCATACCTTTGAGCATCGTTCTGGTCAAGATTTCCTGTTAGGATTTTGATAATTGATCCTAAATTGTCAATTAAACCTCGCTTTATTCTTTTATTTGTTGGATTAATTTGGCTTATTTCCTGGATTATTAATTTTTCAATATTAGTGATTACATTGTATGAGTTATGGAGTTCTCTTTTGTGTTCTGTTGAGTTTTCTATTATATTTTTGAGTCTGTGAAATTGTTTCTGAAGAGATTGAAATTCGGTGATTATATTAGTTATGTCAAAAACTTGTATAAAGGACCAATAGTCAACGATGTTTTGGGCGGTGCCTAATTTTAACGGTAATAGTCCGGGGTTGTCGTTCAAGTCATGAAATTTTAGTGTTATTGATTCGATGTAGAAGAATGTGCAGAGTCTGTAACAAATGGGGCTTTTAATTCCTTCATGTGAATCGTTTCGATTTTATTGTTTGATTTATTTTGTATTTTTACTTTGTTGTTTTCTAGGATTTCAATAATTTTGTAAGGACCAGCAAATTTATTTTCTTTATATTTCGTCTATTTTTTGTTTTAAATACAGTTTGACCAATTGTAAATTGATATTGATCGGGACCCTTAATATTGCGTTTTCCTATTACTTTCTTTTTAGATTCTTTTAGTTTGTCTGTCAAGTCCTTATATATGTGTTTGATTTTATCTTTATGAGTGATAACATAGTCAGAGTAAAACTCTGTATTAATTAAGTCAGAAGAGTCACGTGTATTTGTATGTCCGAGTGTGAGTTCCAAAGGAATAAAATTTGTAGATGAGTGAATCGAATTATTATAAGCGATTATGGCATATTTTGTTAACATTTCAATATTACTATTTTTGTGGGTTTGTCTTAAAATTCTTAAGTGTTCGATCAGTGAAGAGTGAAATCCTTCGACAGGTGCATTAGATTCATGGTGGAGTGGGGTCGTAAAGTGTAATGTAATTTTGTGTAGATTTAAAAGTTCTTTTTGAATTCTGCGCCGTTGTCCATTATGATTTTTTCGGGTATTCCGTAAAAAGAAAAATAATTAATTAAAGCGTTACAGATTTGTATTCCAGTTTTACCTTGAATAGGAATAGCTTGTCCTAATTTTGAGAATGCGTCGATTATAGTCAAAAAGTCTTGTTTATCGAATGTGAAAATGTCAATATGTAAAAGTTGAAAAGGTTTGCTAACTGCCTCGGTTAATACCATAGGGACGTATGGGGGTTTACGGGAATATTTTGAAGTTTGGCAAATATTGCTATTATTTATAAAATTTGTTATATCACTTTTCATGGATGGCCAATAATAATTTCTTTTAAGTCTTTCGAGTGTTTCGTTTATACCTCGATGATTACATTTTCCTTCGTGTTGGAATTTAATTAACATTACTCTTTCTTCTTCATCTTTAATTGAATTTACTAATTTTGTGCATTTGATTAATTTTAAACCTTTTTCATAGAAATGTTCTAAATAAACTTCGTTAAAATGTGAATACAAGGAATCGTCGTAAAAATATAGGTAATGTGTTTGTCCATCGGTTGTGTAATCTTTGAATAATTCGAGAATTAATTTTTTATCTGATTTTGGGATTTTAGCATGAATAATTTTAAGGTGTCCGAAATTTTCTTTGGTAACTTCTAATTTGTTATATGGATTTTTAGTTATTAATATTTGATTAGGTTTATTATTTATGATTTCGTCTAAAATTGAAATTCCTTCATTTAAACTAGTATTATTACTAACTGAGTGAGGAGTGGACTGGAGAGATAATTGATTCATGTCATTTTGTAAATTTTCGGCGGGTTTGATTAAGATGTCCTCTAGAATTTGGATTTTTGGATTTTGAGTGGTTGATTTGATTGTGGATCGTTTTGTAAAGGTTCTTCTGCTAATTGTCGTATGTATTCAAATATTTCGTCGTTAATTTCATAGGGGTTGTTAATTATACTTTCAGTTTCGAGTGCATTTAAATTTATTCTAGAAAGAGCGTCGGCGATTATATTTTGTTTACCTTTTTTAAATATTATATCATAGTCAAATTCTTCGAGTTTAAGTCTCCATCGTATTAATTTGCTGTTAGGTTCTTTTAAATTGAATAGCCAGGTTAATGGTCTGTGATCCGTATAAATTTGGAATTTTCTTCCGAAAAGATAGGGTCGAAAGTATTTACATGCCCATACCATAAAAGTTCTTTTTCTATTGTCGAATTTCGTGATTCACTTTCGTTAAGGGTGCGAGAAGCATATGCTATTGGTTTGTCGTTAGGAATACTACCTTGTGATAGTACCGCGCCGATAGCGAAATTGCTAGCGTCTGTTGTTAATATAAATTGTTTTTCGAAATCTGGGTATTGTAAGATGGGTGGATTACTAAGAAGTTGTTTACAGTGTTCGAAAGCAGCTATAAATTCGGGGCTATGTGTAACTTTAGAATCTTTTTTCATACCAAAATTTGTGTAATCTAAAATTCCTATTCCATTGTCTAAATTAACTGGTATTTGTGTTACTTGTTGTGTACGGGGTGGAATAATTAAAGTACGTTCATTAAAGGATGTAAAACTCTTGGTTTGTTTTATTGGGCTTACGTAAATTATTGGTATCTGAACATCTGGTGTGGTTAGTTGTCTTGTCTGTATATTTATATTAGCTCCTAATTGATTTAGAAGGTCTACGCCAATAAGTCCGTCATAATTTCGAGAAAAATCGAATAAATAGAATTTGTGATAACCGTCAGTTTTAAAAGAGTTAAAGATTGGAATTATTGCAACTTCGTTGTATTCTGTCATTGCATGTGCCGTTTCAATTTGAAATAATTCATTCGTAATAAAATTGTTATAAAATGTATGAGCAAATTTAGGATTTATTAAACTTCTGGTACTTCCAGTGTCATGGAGAAATTTTGCATTTAATTCGGGAATTAATGTACGGTAATTTTGCGTGAATATTATTTATATTTATTATGTTTGGTTCTGGTTCAGGCAGGGTAAATGAAAATTTTCATTTTGGTTTTCTACCGGGTTCTCATTATTAGTGTAATTGTTTGGTAATTGATCATTATCATTAACATATTGATTATAATCGATAGGTTCATTATTATAAAATTCATAATTGGGATCGTTGTAGTCAAAATTAAGGCTTGATTCGAATGAATGATTGTAAGTTGTTTCAGAATTATTTTCGTGTTGATATGGGTCAAGTTCAGGATAATTATTAAAATTTTCGTTATTATTTACTTGATGAGCAAATAATTCTTCCGCGATATAATTCGGTTTTGGTCTAAATGTGTTATGTCCTGACGTTGTGTCCATTGGTTCAGGAGTGAATTTTCGTTGGGAATTATTTCGGGTCATTGTACTTAATTTAGGGTTAAAAGGGATTGGTTTTTGGTTGCCAAATCGATTGTTTGAATTATTTGGGAATTGATTGAAATTAGGTCTGTGGAATTGATTTATTTGGGGTTGGAAATTTGGTGTTGGGCGTGGAATAAACGTGGGGTTTGAAAATGTGGGTCTTGGTTGTTGATAATTAAAAACAGGTTGTTGAGAATAATTTTGCTGTGGATATCTTGGTGGATTAAAATTTGGTTTTGGAGCAAAATTAGTTGGTTTAGGTGGTTGTCGTGTGTAATTTGGGTTTACAAAAGATTGGGGTCGATAAGTGGGTTGTCGGAAATTCGGGTTTCGTCCATTATTAATGTATTTAAAATTTTCTTCTTCTGTTACAAATGCTAATGCTTGTTCTAGTGTATTTGGATTTCTAAGTCTAACTACTAATTGCATATTATATTGTAAGCCATTAATAAATGTTTTTAATGCAAAATCATCATAGTGACGAATTTTAATTAATTTTTCATTGGGGTCTTGAATTGTTGTATTTAATTTAGCAAACAGTAAACTCCTAGTGTCTTGAATTCTCATTCTGAATTGAATTGGTGTTTCATTTTTGTAAGGTTTAATTGAAATTAAATCTTGAATCAGACAATCAGTGCCTCTTTGATCAGAAAATGTTTGGTTTAATGCGTTTTTAATTAATCGCCAAGAATTTAGTTCGGTTCAAGTGCCAATTAAATCAGCTGCACGATCGCGTAATTTACTTAGAATCGTATCAAGCAAACAGATGTTAATGCGATCATTTACATTATTTACATTTTGGAAAGCTTGTAAAAAATGTTCACAGGAATTTATGAATCTATTTAACTGTTTGGGGTTTCCGTCAAACGTTGGAATATTATCTGCTTGGTAACGCATAAGTGGAACGTTCAAAGCCATTTCTTCGGGGTTATTTAAATTATTGTTTTCGATTGGATCTAAATTAATCGCGTCAAGTTGATCGATTATGTCTTCAAGGTCAGACATAAATTTACTTAGTTTAACTATTTTTAATATTAAACGTATTGAAGAAAATCAAAATCAAGCGGTGTGAAGGTGCGATAAAATTAAGGATAAAGTTTGGAAAGAACTTACATTAAGGGTAGAGCGTATTTCTGCATTTTTGTCATATTGGGTATTTGTTTTTCTTGTTGATTCCTTAATCCTAGTGCCTATAGAATCCAGCGATGTGTGTCCGTTTTCCTGGTCTTCCTAATCCTAATACCTATAGAATCCAGCGATGTGTGTCTGTTTTCCAGGTCTTCTTCTGGGTGCTCTCCTCGATAGTTTTCTTTTGGATCGTTGTCGAATAAACCGATGATTCGGACCAGGTTAAGCGATGTTTGTCTTTTGCCGTTTTGACTATCCTACCGACTGCGCCAGTTTTGGGTTTGATACTACCGATTTAGTTTTTAAAAAACTTTATTTTTTCAAGAGCACGAGTGCTTTTCACATTTGCGAAGTGCGACTTACAGATATGATTCAAGACTGTTTTATTATGAGATAAGAATACATTTTATATTGCTGGGAAATGCTGAGTCGGGCGAAGTGCAGGTGTGTGACCTCGGATGTCTGCCTTAACGCGCGCACGCGCGAGTGTCTGTGTGCGCGCTTGTGTAATACGTGTAAGTCCTTTTTTTGTCTGTTTTTTTTTAATATAAAAAGGTCCTTTTTTAAAAATGCGGTGCATCGATTATACCTAAGAACCAAAGACGAAACCTATTTGAGATTCTTGTTTTGGAGTAAAAGAAAACTCCCTCCAATTTTGAGACCGTTTGGGAATGGTAGACCCGAGATACGGGAGGTAGAAAATCAAGAAAAACACGATTTTAACAAAAATGACCACTTTCAAATATCTGTATCTCCGGAAGTTTAGGTCCAAATCGGACCGGTGGGGACTCACTTTTCCCTTGAACGGTCTACTTTTTGATAAAATGGGTTTGCAGTATCCCGGCTAAGTCCGGTTGTTTCGTGCATCTACAAACCAGGGCTAATTTTTTCCGTTTATAAGGTTTCATAAATCAACATTCTCAGTAATCGGACTTAGCCGGGGACATTACGGACCAGTTTTATCAAAAAGTAGATCGTTCAACGAGAAAAAAGAGCCCTCACAGGTCCGATTTGGACCTAAACTTCCGGAGATACAGATATTTCAAAATGACAAAAAACAGCAATTTAAAAGAATGAAAAAATTATATCTCCGGAGTGGGGGGGGGGGGGGGGGCGCCAAGGGCCAAAAATTGGGATAATGCCCTTTTCCATCACCTCCTTCAAGATCATGAAAATCGAGCGATATCAGGGAACCTAGCCAGCGCGAATCTTGTCAATATTCGTGGAATTACTCATATATATATATATATATGTATATATATATCATGATTATTATCGTGATATATATCCGTTGAAATATATTGTCTGAACCCTGATTTAAATATAATGTTTCATTTTAGAAGCTATTTAAATCAAATACGAATCAACACAACATGTAATTGTATTTATAGACCTATTCACGAATAAGGGCGGTTTACGAACTAAGTTCGGAACATTCAAATAAAATTGGTATCCTTTTCTACTACCTGATATAGGCGCGCCGAATTACCAAGTCCGTTGTGGTCGTAAAAGGGAAGGCCGCCCCCAAACACAGGGCGGACCCGTCGCACGGTCGTGAATGCCAGTGGTTCCCAATAAAATACCCATTCAAAGCAATACAAACATTATTTTGTTTGTGATTGAATTGTTTTAGATATACATAAGACATTAAACAATGTTTTTATAGCAATCGTTTGGAATCATTAACTTTACTGTGAACACAGAAAATGTGGACGATGAATCCGATCTCTTAAGTACATATTAATGACTTTTAAAGGTTGACAAATGTAATGTTATCACAATCCAATTTGTTTTAAAAGTGATTACTGCTTTCTGCATGGGCATCGTTAAAATTAAGGCGATTAGTTAAGTAAATTCAAAACAATTTGAACATTTTCAATACATTTATGACTTTTTAATTACAGTCCTAATTGAACTTTGTGGATATTTAAATATGATTCGTAAAGATTACAGATTCAGTCTCAGTTTTTATGTTGAAGTGATATAACAATGGCATCGAGAAAAGTTTTGAGCGAAGAAGGGCGGATGATATTATTAAATGTGTTAGACTATTTTTGTGCTGAACGTGAAAATGGTGGACCACTGACGTCGATAAATAAAGTATATGAAAGAACCGCGAGTGCAATGGAAGTTTCAACAAAGACAGTTCAAAGAGTTTGTGCACAACGCAAAAGTGGTGAATGCCTCACAATTAAAAGGAGAAATAGATCAGCACCTTAAGTGGAAAATATGCCTGATGCGGTAAAAGGAGAAATCAGAAAAATCGTGTACGAAATGTATACTCAGAAAAAGTTTGTGACGGTTGATGGAATTCTTGATGAAATCATACGAAAGGAATTATGCGAAATTGGAAGAACTTCGTTGAAATCGTTGCTTCACTTAATGGGATTTAGATTTAAAAAACATAATAATAGACATATTTTATGCGAACAAGCACATATTATTTCAAAAAGGATGTACTTCTTAAGATCATTTACATATAATCCATATCCCAGCAATGTTGGACGAAACGTGGATATTTGCGAAAGGAAGTGGAACCGTGAAGAAGACCTGGAGTGATGGAAGTATTCAGGCTGCCAATAAATCTGTGAATCCATTATCACTAGGAAAACGGTTCATTATTTTGAATGCAGGGAACTCACAGGGGTTTATTCCTAACTGTTGCTTGGTATTTCCTTCAAGCAATTCATCCAGTGACTACCACAAATCAATGAATTCCACATTGTTCGAAGAGTGGTTTGAAGAGTCACTTCTAAAAAGTTTGGAGGAACCTTCCATCATCGTGATGGATAACGCCTCGTACCATTCAAGATAATTAAACAGGTGTCCGACAAGTGCGTAAAAAAAATGATATTATTGAGTGGCTTAGGGAACGCAACATACATTTCGAGTCATATATGACGAAAAGTGAGCTGTTACCGATACTTAAAATAAATAAACCCCGTGTTCCAACGTATGCAGTCGACATTCTGGCCAAAAGATATGGGGTGGGTTTACAGAAAGCAAATCAAATATTTGATTGCTATTAACTATTTGATTGCGATCAAAATTCGCGTTGCCTTGCCAACTAATATTAATCAACATGAAATCAAATAGTTAATTGCGATTAAGTTAACAGCGTTGTTAAGTCCGATTTGATTGCGATTAAACAAAAAATCGGTTTATTGCGATTAACTTTTTGTTTAATTTGACGTTAACTTAATTGATGGCGCTACCTCAATTAAGTCCCTGATTGAAGTGAAAATGAAAAGAAAAACGTATAAACAACAAAAATTTGGCAAGTTGTCAATTAATAAAAGGTAAGTAATTGATGAAACACGTATTTGTTATCCGAATAATGTTAGTACAGGCGTCATAAATTTTATGTACATATGTATAAGGCAAGCCAAAACATTCTTTGGCTGTGTAAAAATAAAAAAGTAGAGGAACCTATTTCATAGCATTACAAGATGTTCAAATTCAAATTTATTTATCAGCGGAGAAGGTAATTAGAGAAAATTCTAATGATATCGTCAAAATCAAACAAATTAATCTAAAACTGTGCAATACTGTACTATACTGTAGTATATGACCAGTGCAAACATGCATTTAATACATACGTCATGGCACAGCATATCTCTGAACAAAAGTTCTTGGACAATGATAAGGTCCAGTTAATTATATTAATAATTACTACCAAAAAAACTACATAGGAACATATTGTTCCCACATGTATAAACATTTTCCCGCATTAAAGAACATATCTAAAGAACGCTCTTGATTCATTTGTATTATTTTATATAACCTTTTACAAAAGCAAACGCGCCAGCAGAGAACAACAGATCGTTTAAACACCATCGACCGCCATACAATCAAGACATGCGCACCTATTCGTGGCGATAGATTGGTGACAGACTATTTAATTTATAGGTTACGTTAAACGGCGTGAAGTTATCCGCTGACGTATCGCGCCGTACCAACCGCGACTAAAATCGCCTTAATTGAAATTAACTAATAGCGTTGTTAATTTCGACAAAAGAGTATCTCTAAACCGCGATTAATTTGATGGCGCTATTAAATTGATTGCGCGATTAACTTAATTTCGAATTAAAAAATGTACTGTAAACCCACCCTAAGACATTCAATTTTACGATTACCGCCATATCATTGTCAGTACAATGCTATTGAGAAGGTGTGGCGGATTGCAAAAAGTCATTATGATAAAATTATAATAGCAACCTCAGGAAATGATAATGACGTTCAGCATTGTTGGAAAGCATCCCTCGACCAAGTTACTCCGCAAATTTGGAGCAGTTGCATCCAAAGCACAAATAAAATTATTAATGATGACTTTGTAAAACCGTGTGTAATGGACGACGTATTACCACTAGTAATATCATTAAATAGTGATGATTCGTCCTCGGATTTGACAGAGTCAGATACTGACTGTGCCAGTGATTCGGATTAAAAAACATTAGGAATTAAGTATAAAATTGTTTACGTTTTGTAAATATTATTGTATTGTTTTTTTTTATTTGTAAGTAATTTAAAACTAACATTTTATTATTTTGTTTTTGTAATTAGCCGCTGTTTTATTTTGCTTTTGTTGTACATAAATTACGTAACATTTTAATTTTGCTTTTATTTTCAACCCATTTTCAATCATTTGAAATAACGTTTTCATTCACGACAATACATTTTGGGATAATTACAACATTATTTAACATTCTTGATTAAATAAACACGCGGAATTAGTCGATGGTACTTTTAAAAACCTTTTGAGAGCCAGTCATTCAAATATCGAAGCGGACGTTGCAACAAACAACACCAACGGGTGACAGGCCGAGTTGTAAATATTATTGCATGCAATAAATCTGAATACCAATGAACTCGGTTTGGGGGTAGGACCTACCAGCTTTCGTTTATTACCTCAACGGACTTGCTAAATCGGCTCGATTTTAACCGAGCGGATATTCCCAACACGTACGATTTCGTCGGCCGTATCTAGAAAACACACACGCGGCCTGCGTAGCTCGGTCTTAGACCGAGCGGTAGAAGGAGAAAGAAATAGTTTACGGTGTCTCTTACTTACCGGTTATTTCAAAGGCGCGCGCGATTTAGCCTGTGGTGGAAAATTGCAACGGGCACTACTTGATTCAGACGGACAAGACACCCCGACCGCCATCTCTGCTGAATAGCTCTATACTTACCTTCTTTTTCTACGGGAAACTAGTTTTCCTTTTTCGACGTGCAGATAGTCTTAAGCTCGTTTTATTACCTTTTCGGAAATCTTTCAAAGCACTAATTTTAACAAATATTGCCAAAACAATGGTTATTTACGGAGCATACTATTAACGAGAATTGCAATAGAAAATTATGATCGCCACTAGCTTGGGCTCGAAATTTTACCGAGTACGTAAATTTGGGGTGCGTAACGTTTTGTCGACACTACCTGCTTACCCCTCATCGACGGAAGGGGGATGCAGATCCAAAGTGTCGTCCTTCGCCCACCAATCGTGGCTCGGGTATTCCGAGATGTTATTTTAGATTGCCTGGTAGCCATTTATGGAATTCATGAATGGACTGAAACCTTCTTTATATTGCACAATACACTTTCGTTGTACATACACTGTTGCTGTTATTATTTAAAATGATGATTAAATTAATTCGACATATTCATTAATTCAGGTAATTAGTGAATAACAGTGGCGTAGCATGGGTCCGAGGGCGGGGGGGGGGGCGGTTTACTTTTCTAGGGCGACGGCCGCTGTTAAGAAGTGTATTTAAAAATATAGGTGTCCGTTATATGACCAAAGGTATTAATTATATAATGTTTAATAGTAATAATAATATTCTTTATTATCTAACAGATGAGCCAAAAGAGTGTCGACAAAACGTCACGCACCCGTCTTGTCGGCCTGCGACTCGGTTGGGCTTTCTACCTGGACCTATACACCATCGTCATTGGTCGCTGGGTGGCCGGCCCTACTATCTTCGTTTCGAAATTTAGGATGGTGGGGATGGACTGCGACTCCATTTTTTCTAAAAGTGTCGACAAGACGACCCCGACTCGTAAATTTGTTTGTGCACGCCTCCAGGGTGGGCGCGATATGGTTCATGCAGGTGGCGTTATATTACAGCGGCGAAAATGAAGCAAAATCGTGTTTGCAGAGGTGTAACGTTTTTGCGACTTTATTTTATAACGAATGACAATCTTATTACGTACATATTGTTTTCAAAGGTATAAACTATTTTTCGGTAGCAATACATTTTAAATTCTTTGCAGAGAAAAGCTCCAGATATCCATCCAATATTGGCAATTTTCAGGATAAATTATACAGTTTATCTGATGAATTAAAAAAATCTAATTTTATAGATGAATAGTTTAACCCCTTCTCTGTAAATGTGCAAAATATCTTTTCCTAATTTTTGAAATTAACTTCAGAATTATGTATATGCTCACCCTCAAAAATGCATCATTTTCGAGGCGGCACTTACCCCTGCGGCACGTTCCGTAAACCCCATTCTCATGATTAATAACTTTTATTATGTGCTTGTTGAATAATATATTATTATTGTATCTTTTTCGATTTGTTGTAGGAATTTATCAAGGGCATTCCTCGCGTTCCCCACCCAAATACTTTATTTTTATTTTTGTTTCAAGTCTTCCTTGCAACGGGTGCGGCATATTCGGAATGCTCCATTCTCAAGGTGGGGTGTGAAACGCGGGGGTTTGCCTAGCAGTACCTGAAAAGGGATCGTGGGCGAGTTGGTTGCTAAACACGATAAGGGCAACGTCTTGTAAAGGTATTATTGTAAAACTGTTTTTAATAAGCAATAAAGTTTTTCTCGTAAAGCACGTGATTAATTTCACCCGAACACTACTTATAGTTTATTTCAGGCAATAATATAATTATTAAAAAAAAATAGCTTTGTGACTTGGCAAAGTGTACCTAAATGAGAGCGGCATCGAACGTGTTAAGCGTGTTTATTTTATGTATTAATGAACTACTAAGGTTACCAGTTACCAGAGTGTTTTCTGTTCTGTTTAGCATTGTTTATTTGTAAAGAAAAAGGTTTTTTTAGAACTAGTTCTTATTTGTAGTCTCCTTATCTCATAGCTTCACGAAATTAATATTTCAATAAAGTTGTTCTGTGAAACATAAATTATAATTATATGTTAAAATTCGATCAAATAAATAGTCCACTTTAAATTTGCAGAATGTAAATGTATTGTTTTTTATTAGCACATTCACAAAGGTATATTTGATATTTAGTTAATATAAATTTCAATTGTATAGTGATATAATCAAAACTAAACCATTGTTGAATGTCCTGCCCCGTCAGAGTTACTTCCAATAATATCCCTGATGAAGTCTAAGTAAGAAATCACATTAGCATAGACACCTGGATTTTTTTCAGAACCACATAGTCTTCCACCGGGTATACGAGAGACGATTCCATATTGTAAATTGTTGATGACCATTGGAGCTCCAGCATCACCCTAGAAATAATTTTATTTTTTTTATTTTTATGACCGGTGTTTTGATCCACCAAATTTAGGTTCGTTTTGAATCGAATCCTAATAAAAAAACATAACTTTGTTCTGTTATGTATATTGGGACACCCTGTACAAAAATATACATATTTTTAAAATATGTAGAATAAGTGAGGGTACCAGTTCAGGAAAACTAGAAGTCGATATCTCAAATAGCAAATAAGTTATGGGGCTTTTACAGATCCCTGGGTCACCCGGTATATATAGATGATTAAAGTTAACGAATAAGCCATCTCGGTGGAGAAAAAGTGATCCTAATAGTTGGAAAGAAAATGTCGCCAAAAGAAGACGCAGAGAAGTTTTGCCTTACAAATCTGAAAAGAAATGTCATCCCGCAAAGATGCCGCAAATAGTTAATTGTACGAAATGCTCTTATAAATGCAATGAAAAATTTACAAATGATGCAATAGATACTCTTTGTAGGAATTAATGGAGTCTCGATAGTCAGGGAAGAAAAAACTTCATTCTGACAAATGTAGCGGTCGTAGCTCCAAAAATACGTGTTACAGAAAGAACAGCAAGAGCTCCAAGAGCGTTTTCAAAGAAATGTAGAAGTTTTTCTTTAATCATACAGACAACAAAATTCAAGTTTGTCAAAAACTCTACCGAGACTCTCTGTACTTCCTAGGATTTGATCATCAACACAGTAAAGAATAGAAATTCTGTTAGATTTTTTTTCGAAACCAGATAAAAGAGGAAACAAAACTAAGCCAGAAATCATTCAAGATATTAGAGCACATATTGAGACATTTCCATCGATGAAATCTCATTACGTAAGACAAAAATCGCAAAAAAATTACTTAGATAGTAGATTGAGTATTTCTAAAATGTACCAGCTGTGTGAAAAACAATGCAGTAAAAATAGTACAGGGGCAGCTAACGAAATTACCTACCGGAGGATTTTTGGTTCTGAATATAATTTGAGCTTCTATAAGCCAAAGAATGTGTAACTTGTTCCAATTATAACAAAGCGACTATTGGAAATAAGATAAAGTTGCAAGAAAATTATAATGAACATCAAAAACGAAAGGCTGAATGCAACCTCGAAAAAGCAGAAGACAAAAAATAGAGCTAACTCTGACCCGAAATTCATGTCGGTTATATTTGACTTGAAAGCGCTCTTGCAAATTCCTAGCAGTAGTGAGATTCTACTCTATTATTCCCGAAAAATAAACGTCTACAATCTCACATTTTATAAAGCGCCGTTGCTAAATAGAGCCTTCTGCTATTCCTGAACGGAAATTAATGGGAAAAAGGGAAGCGCCGAAGTATCATCTATTCTACATTATTATCTTTCAAACTGCTTGCCATCAGAAGTCGAACAAATAAGTTTATTCTCAGATACATGAGGCGGGCAAAACCGCAACCAGTACGTGGCTTCAAGGTTACTTTGGTGTGCCCTGAATATTGAACATCTTAAAGTCATCGAGCAAACATTTTTAGAATTTGGGCACACATACATGGAGGCTGACTCAATGCATTCAAGCATTGAGTCAGCTAAGAAACATTTTTCAGTGTATTAAATGATAGACTGGATAAACATTTTTCGTCGTTCAAGGACAGGAAGGATTTAAAAAGATAAGATTACCAAAAAATGCAGTAAAATAGAACCTTATGAGGTTAAACAATTGAAATAGAATGAGTTCTTTAATGTAAAAGTCTTAGCTCAAGAATTAATAAAAAATAGAACACGTGACGATGATTTGTAAAGGGTGAAATTGATAAAATATACTTCAAGTATAACATGGATGATAGCCAATTTAAGTGCATCACTGTAAGCATACAAGAGTCAACTTCAAAAACCTACAAAACCAGAAGTGGCAGAAATCCAGGTCCAAACTCAGCTGTTGTAAGTGAACAGAACACTTTAAAGGCACTTTATAGCAAGCCTTTGCCAATATGCATCGCTGAAATGAAGGATTTAATCTCCTTGTGCAAAAAAAGAAATTTCATGGATAGTACCATGGATTAATTTCGTCAAATGACGTAAAGGACCTAATTCCTGAAGGCGACTGTACCGACTCTGACGAAGGAGACTTGTAAATAGTAAATAGTTCTATTTTGATTGTTTTTTTAATTATAAAATATATATTATTCATAGCTTGAAATACCAATCTTTTATTTAATTTTTTTACAATTTGACCTCACTTGATTTTCTATGTAACTTACGAGATAATAGCAGATTTTTTTACACGAAAAACCCGATAACTGCGAACGGTCAAAATTGTTATTACGTTTTTTTCTACATTTTTTTGCTAAATACTATTATTATTATGGTAGAAATGAAATCTACACAAGATATTCTACTGTATATTAAATAACTATAACGAAACATCTCAATATTTTGTTATAGTACAGATGTGCAAACTTTCAAAGTCGATTTACTTAAAACTAACCTTTTCCCATTTATCGGGTTTTCCTAGTTTGGGGACGATATACATATCTTCATAACACAAGATTATGTTCGAAAGTTAGAGGAATCCCGTAAATTTATCTTATACGATTTTATAAAAAAGATTTTTACCCTCGCAAATTTATCAATAAATTACAACAAAATCAATTACAATTAATGGAAATATTGATTTTATATGTAGACATACGCGGATATATGCTCAAATAAGTATTATATGACAAAACCTCGAAATATTAAGTTATATGCGAAATAAAACTTGGTGCTTTGATTTCTTTCCGAGAGAAACGTATGGATAAAATTCGCCAGTGCCATTCGAAAAAGCAAATAAAACATATAAAAAATATAAATCTACAAATGGCTCACTGAAAGGGTGGACCGAAACAAAACAATTAACGACACAAACTCTTCAAAGGTTGGCCTGCCTGGGCATTGCGGGATCAGCTCGCACCACTCCCTCTGTAGTAATAGAAGCCTTACCAGACCTACGCCCTTTGAAAAGAAAGTCTGCAAGCGTACTGAGACTGGACAGGACTAGCATAGGCCAGAGATCGGAAAAACGGTTCACTGTCGGGAACGGTTCCGAACCGGTTCATTCCAGTGAGTGAGTGGAGCGGTTCACGGGTCTTTTCTACAGTTATATACCAAATTGTCAAAAATGCGTTCCAGGCTTCTAATGAATTAAAAAATATATAGCATGGGTATTTACAGTGTGGCCACAACTGCAATATACTTTTTTTTATAAAGGGTCCGCCATCTAACTTTTTTTTTTCAACTAGTGCTTATTTCGTGAATGGTAGCACTGAGCTCATGTCTGATTTGACAGATAATTAGTTTTATCCTTCCGCTGAATGAATATGGTTGTGTATACGCTAGAACAACACTGGGAAATATTGCGACATTACTTTGAAAATCATGGTAATGTTGCAGAATGTGTGCGAAAATTGCGTACGGATTTTGGAAGAAGAGAAGCACCGTCAGCTCCGTATGTTCGTTATTTTGTGAAAAAAGTGAAAGAAACTGGCATCCTCATCGATAAACCAAAGCGTGAAAAGCCAAAAACAGTGCGTACACCCGAGAATATTGCTGGTGTGGCAGAAAGTGTGCGTGAAGCGCCATCAACATTCAATTCACCGTCGTTCTCAACAATTGAACATTTCGGAGACAACATTGAGACGAATTTTGCATAAAGACCTTGGTATGACGCCATACAAAGTTCAATTGGTTCAGGAGTTGAAGCCAACTGACCATCCAATGCGTTTTCGCTTCGCTGAGTGGACCTGCGATCGACTTACAGAAGGTGCCGATTTTGCCAAAAAAATCATCTTTTCAGATGAAGCTCATTTTGATCTTGGCGGGTATGTAAACAAGCAAAATTGTCGCATTTGGGGCACAGAAAACCCGCACGCATACATTGAAAAGCCGATACACCCAAAACGAGTCACTGTTTGGTGCGGATTTAGGTTTTGGTAATTGGGCCATTTTTCTTCAAAAATGATCGAGTGGCCGTTACAGTCAATGGCGATGGTTATCGGGCCATGTTGAACGAATTTTTGTTCACAAAAATTGAAGAGGAGGATATTAGCAACATTTGGTTTCAACAGGACGGCGCTACGTGCCACACAGCCGAAGCTACACTCGATGTTTTGCGCCCTGTTTTTGAAGATCGCATTATCAGCCGCAGAGCTGATGTCGTTTGGCCACCTCGGAGCTGCGATTTGACACCGATGGATTATTATTTGTGGGGTGCCCTCAAAGATAAGTGTTACGCCAACAAGCCAGAGACAATTAACGCTTTAAAGGACAATATTCGTGAAGCCATTGGTGAAATACAGCTGCACACAATCGGTAATGTGCTTAAAAATTGGACCGATCGTGTAGGCTACTGCATGGCCAGCCGAGGCAGCCATTTAAATGAAATTATTTTCCATTATTAATCGGAAGGATTGTACTTTCAAATAAAAAAAGAAATTTGAGAAAATATTCTGTAGTTTTTTTTATAGCATTTTCAAAAACAAAAAAGTTATTTGGCGGACCCTTTATTTTATACTTGAAAATATGACAATATGAAGAACTACAATTGGTAAATATTTGTAAACGGGGAGTGGGTATTAAATATTTACTCCGTTTTTTGCTTCTGATATTTCTAAATCGATTGATTTTTAAATTACAAGTTTTAGTTTTTTCAAGTCATGGCTTCTGCTATTTTAATATTATAATACAATTTTCACATTTCTCCTCGCCGGTAGCACATCGATAGTAAATATAAATCAAATCTGGTGGATTTTCAAAAATAATCGGGAGAGCAGTAAAATGCACACCCGGTATATCAAACTCTTCTTAATTTTTGAATGAAATAAATCATTTCAAAATTGTATCATTTCTTTATTATGAAAGTATAAAATATTATTTTATGTTTTTTTATGCTGTGGGTTAATTTATTTTTCATTTATTTATTTATTAAGCACCTAAAAAAAATTTCAAATTTAACTAAAGTTAAAAGACTTAAATTAATGTAGAAATTTGACTTAAATTCGACAAGCATGAAGAAAATGAAACTTATTTTGACTTAAACCCGTAAACATCTGGTCAAATTTGAGTTAAATTAATAGATTTAATGTCAAAATTTGACTTAAAGTCGAAAATCTTCAAGAAAAAAGACTACTTTTAACTTAAAGACGTTAAGCCTCCAGAAAAATGTCAAATTTGTGTAGAGTTAAGAAACTTTATGTGAAAATTAATGTCAACATTTTACTTAAAGTCGATAAGCGTCAAAAAAGACTAATTTTGACTTTGAAGCCTCTAAAAATATGTCAAATTTTATTAAAGGTAAAAGACTACGTCCAAATTAATGTTGAAATTTGACTTAAATTCAACAAGCGTTAAGAAAGTAAGACTAATTTTGACTTAAACCCTCAAGCCTCCAGAAAAAATGTTAAATTTGAGTTAAATTAAGAGATTTTATATCCAAATTATTGTCAAAATTTGACTTAAAGTTGACAAGCGTCACGAAAAAAATACTAATTTTATCTTAAAGACGTTAAACTTCCAGAAAAATGTCAAATTTGTACAGACTTAAGAAGCTTTATGTGCAAATTAATGTCGAAATTTGACTTAAAGTCAATACGCGACAAACATAGACTAATTTTGACTTTAAAGGCGTTAAGCCTCTTAAAAAAATTTCAAATTTAATTAAAGTGAAGAGAGTTTAAGCCCAAACTACTGTCGAAATTTGACTTAAAGTTGAAAAGCGTTTAGAGCAAGACTAATTTTGACTTAAACCCTTAATCCTCTAGAAAAAAATGTCAAGTTTGGGTAGAATTATGTGCAAATTAAGTTGCTAGAAACAATTTAATTCAAGTTAAAAGACTATGAGAAATTAATGTCGAAGTCTGACTTTGCGTCAACAAGCGTTAAGGAAAAATACTAATTTTCACTTAAAGCCATTAACTCTCTAGAAAAAGTGACAAATTTAATTCAAGTCAACTTTAACTTTAAATAAAATAGTTTCTTTTTAATATCACACTTTATTTTTCAGTGCCTCGAGTTTGGATCATTAGCTGATCATGTTCAAACTTAAAGTAAATTACAATACACAAGCATTGTTTTAAAAGACTTGACAAATTAATGACAAGCGTCAACAGATAGACTAATAGACTTAAACCCGTTAAGCCTCTGGAAAAAATGTTAAATGTACTTCAGGTTCAAAGACTTTATGACAACTTAATGTAAAAATTTGACTTAAATTTGACAAGTGTTAAGAAAAAAAGTTTAATTATGGCTTAAATCAGTTAAGCCTCTAGAAAATTTGTCAAATTGAATTAACGTTAAAAGACTTTATAACAAATTAATGTCGAAATTTCACTTAAAGTCAACAAGTCGACGAACGTTAAGAAAAAAAAGATTAATTTGACTTTAAAAAAATGTCAAATATAATTAAAGTTAAAAGACTTTATGTCCAAATTAATGTGTAAATTTGACTTTATGTCCAAATTAATGTGTAAATTTGACTTAAAGTCAACAAGCGTTAAGAGAAATGACTAATTTTGACTTAAAGTCGTTACGCCTCTAGAATATATGCCAAATTGATTTAAAGTTAAAAGATTTTTATGTGCAAATTATTGTCGAAATTTGACTTAAAATCGTTAAACGTAAAAAAACGACTAATTTTGACTTAAACCCGTTAAGCCTTTAAAAAATGTCTTATTTAATTAAAGTTAAAAGATGGATGTCAAAATTTGACTTAAAGTTACAAGCGTCAAGAAAAAAAAACTAATTTTGACTTAAAGCAGTTAGAACCCTAAAAAAATGTTGACTTTAATTAAACGTTTTCACAATTTCATTTAAAATTAAGTATAAAAATTCAAAACTTAAACTAAACTCTGGACTAAAAAAAAATTCACGAAAACGGCATGAAATTTCGGCGGATAACTTCAAGCGGTTCACAACGGGAACGCTATTTGCACGAACTTCATGCGGATCCTGGTATGAACCGCATAACGTTACCGCGGAAACTCCATGCGTTTCGAGGTGTGAATCGCCTGAAGTTATCTACGGAAACTTGCTCGTCCAAACAGTGGAGTGAACAGCATTAATTTTTCGCAGTTAACTTGATGCGCATCTTTTGGAACCGCATGAGTTTACGTAGGTGACTTCATGCGGTGGTTCTACAGGTAGGGGTACGCGTCTGATTTTCACTCTTGAAGAAAAAAACAAGTACATTTAAAGAACAGAGGAAGTTCCTTTTGTCCGAACCGGTTTTTGAGCGTGATAAGAACCAGTTCATTGGACCGGTTCCTGAACCGTCTGCCCATCTCTGGCATAGGCCATATAAGCGGGCTCTCGGAAATGTTGAGGCTTATTATACCAGAGTTCCTTCAAACACCGTGGGATATAATGCCGAAAAAAACGAACATTGCTTTGAAGTAATTAATCACAGTCTGAATCGAGTCAAAAAAACTCACTATTTTGTATACAGATGACAATATAGACATAAATAATCTACATTCTTCTGAACTTAGGGCAGGAGCTTAATTATTTGAACCTGAGTCTGCACCAATCTGTGCTGAACAAGACGAGCAACGGCAAAATGATGATTTACTTCAGTTGTCCAATGTTCGTGTTTTATTGCAAGATATTAGACATTTTACCGAAATTAAGAACACAAAATTTGAATCGAACAAAGGTTATTTAGACCATTCGCTTTTTGATGAAGAGTGGCCCACTTTTAGTTTATTATCTGAAAATTCATCACGTTTATAATAGTCCACGAACATGAACGTAAGATTCACTAGCGATAGGACTAAATTGCAAAGGGAAATCTTCATTCGTTAAGGCAAGAACTTCACGACCGGAAAGAAAATGGTGAACTGGATTTAACCATAAAATACACGAATAGACATTCATCAATTATTACACATAAAGTTATCCCAATTGTAAAAAATGGTGATGTGTCCGTCATGTTACTTTCTCCGAGTTGATGGTATCATAGCCATTTATATTTACGTTTTAATGGTTTATTTTCAATTGAAATCATATTTTAAATGTACATCTAGCGTTGTGTAAACTCGGATAAAACTGACGTTTAAAACGTCAAAATTATGAATTATGGAAAAATTATACTTCAAATTTTAAAAAATTCAGTTCACTCAAAAACTAACGGGATTAAAAAAAACGTATTTTTATATGTTGTTCATTTTAGCATTCTCTACAATTATTATTAACATAAATTTGCTGTAACTATTATCGTTTTATAATTATAAACCAAAAATTCATAAAAAAATAGTAACAAATTCTTTTCTCGAATAAAAATGATTTTAGGAAAAATATTTTCAAACAAAAGATGTTCATTTATTTGTTGTCTTCAATATTTGTTTAAATGTTTTTGTGATAGTTTTCATATTTAAGCAGCTATTGAAAAAAAAACAAAAAACGGTTAAGGTAAACACCCACTTCCGGTGTACAAAATTTTACCAAAAGCTTTTCAGTTCTTCGGATTATCAAATAAGACTTATGTTCAAAATTTCATGTCAATTGCTCTATTAGTTTTTGAGATACAGCGCGCAAAGACACACACACATACACGTGTTAAGCGTGTTTATTTTATGTATTACTGAACTACTAAGGTTACCAGAGTGTTTTCTGTTGTGTTAGCATTGTTTATTTGTAAAGAAAAAGGTTTTTTTTTAGAACTAGTTCGTGAATCACCATATTTGTAGTCGCCATGTCTCATAGCTTCACGAAATTAATATTTCAACAAAGTTGTTATGTGAAACGGAAATTATAATTATATGATAAAATTCGATCAAATAAATAGTCCTTTTTAAATTTGCAGCATTATGTATTGTTTTTTATTAGCACATTCACAAAGGTGTATTTGATATTTAGTTAATATAAATTTCAATTGTATAGTGATATAATCAAAACTGAAGCATTTTTTAATGTTCTACCCCGTCAGAGTTACTTCCAATAGTATCCCTGATGAAGTCTAAGTAAGAAATCACATTAGCATAGACCCCTGGATTTTTTTCAGAACCACATAGTCTTCCACCGGGTATACGAGAGACGATTCCATATTGTAAATTGTTGATGATCAGTGGAGCTCCAGCATCACCCTAGGAATAAAAATTAAACATTCAAGTTTATGGCATCAATATTGACAGTAAACATTTATTTTTTTATTTTTTTGACTCACAAAATTCAGGTTCGTTTTGAATCGAATCCTAATAAATCTGTATATAATATGACATTTAGTTTATTTGAGTCAAAACAAATAATGAAGTTTATTTTATGAGAAAACCAAACGGTGCATTTTGTTTTTGATTCTTTTTATAATATGGAAATTTGGTAGAAACTCTGCTTTCTGTTTAGACTATAGGTCAGTTCAATTTAACTTCAATTACAAACAATTTTTCAGTTGGTTCATAATAAACGATGAAATATAACTACAAATAATGAAACAATCTGTGGCTGGACCGCTCAATAGGTAGCACCTGCCAAATCTACTGTAAGTGCCCACCACAGCTTCACAACAGGTATAGAGGAGTCACTTCAGCACAATGGGATTGCATTTCTGTAGATATTAAGGGTGCGCTCGGCAAGACAACTTTTAAAACCGTGGAAAATAAAGAAGGGTATAGCTATACACGCAATCAATTAGATCAAAGCCATGGCGTTTGAGGGAAGGCCTCAGTGTCAACCCTTAGAGACATCGCCTCCATCGTTGGCAACGATAAAGTCAAGGTCACCAGCGGCAGCAAGGAGACTGTGGAGATCAAGGGCCTGGAGGAGGACGCCACCTCCGTTGAAATCGTCAAAGAGCTGACGCCGAAACTGGGCATCCTGCGCCAGGTCGCGGTAAAGTGGATCCGGACATACAGGGTCGACCTGAGGATTGCTCTCGTGGAGAGTCAATTAGGGTAGGGTGGACATGATGCAGGGTCCAGGAGAGACCCATCAAGCCGCAAAGCTGCAGGGGATTTGGCCAAATAGCCGCGGATTGCAGCGGCGTCGGCAGGAGACCGCTGCAGGAAATACAGGGGCGAGGGCCACATGGAAGTCGATTGTGTGCTGCCACCACACTGCTTCGCCTGCACCGAACGCAACGAGGAAGCGGCCCACTTCACCGGACGCAAGGGCTGCCATGCCTTCATGGAAGCCCAGGGTACCGGCGATCCGATGAGCAGGGCGTCCACTGCATGACGGGCGGGCAGACCGGGACCTCCTCGCAGGAACGACCACCAAACGAGCAACGCACGGGTGGCTCCTGGTACCGAGATGCTGCTGGAGGAGACGTTGCCATCCAGATCTGTGGGACGGTAAACCATCAGGTCACGGCATCTGGCAGCCTGGCCAAAGGCAATCCATGACCATCGTGGCCTGCTATGCTCCGCCGAATAGGACCGAGGTATTCAAAACATGGCTTTCGAGCCTCGAGGACTGCCTGCGCAGCACGCCAGGGAAGAGGTTGATTTGCGGGGACTTCAACGCCAAGGCACACCTTAGGGGGTGGAGAGACGACAGGACGAAATAGGACTCCTCCTCTTGGATGTCATGGCCAATGTAGGTAGAGTGGCCACATTCGCAAGGCGCGACGCCGAATCCATTATCGACCTCACTCTCGCGTCCCCTAACCTGCTACCACTGATCAAAAACTGGAGAGTCGAGGAAGGGATCGAGAACCACAGCGACCATCGCTACATTCATTTCGAGTTGGCCACCACCATCGCATGGGGATCGATACCTCCTCCGGGAAGCAGATGGGTCGTCAAAGACCTCGACGTCGCAAGGCTCAGGGAGACGATGTGGCAGCGTGACCTGACGGACACCGCCGAGAAAGCTTGCCACCGCTACTTAACCCGACTCAGCACGGCATGTGACATCGTCATATCCAAGAAAAGAACCGGCGCACAGTGGTTCAGAATTCGAAAAAGCTGGCCAAAAGTCGAAAAATGAAAGTCAATATTTTGAGTTTAGTGCAATATAGTCGTGTTCAGAGGGCTCCACTGGATACCACAATGGAAGAATATGATTGTATCTACCACAAAATTATTCGTAATCCGCGTTCAAACTTATTACTTTGTTAGACACATGGGAGAAGTTCGGACGAGGTGAAATTTGGCGTCGGTTTTTCAATATAAATACTAATCTTTATGTGCTAAGATTTTTTTCCTTGTTATTATGGATCTTAACGAAGGTAAATTAATGGTTATTACATTTAATATGCATACACAATTTTTGTTAGCAATTATAGCAATTTGCGTTAAAAATCGGTAGATACATTTTAAACATTAATGGACATATTTTTTTGCCTATGTATGCCTGTGTTCCTATAGCAATATAAATACTTATTATAGTGTCTTTTAACGTGATAAAAACTATTAGCTGCATTCACTTGCATTCCTCAGTGTAGGATTATTTTTATTGCTGATGTGCAATATCGTTGAAAAATTCGACTTTATATTTTATTGAATATCTTGTATTTATGATGTGTATATATATATATATATACAGGATGTACATGAACAAAAGGGAACATAGGATTTCCAATGTTAATTTGTTTATATCGAAATATTATCTTCCCTGATCATTTTAGAGGAAAGAAAGAAGTCAAATTAATAAAAAAAGAACAAATAAGGAATTTTAAAGAAGTTTGTACGGAGAAAGTAAAACATACAAACGACAGACAGACAGACACAAATGTAGACACTCATTCAGACTTTTTTCAACGAAAATTCCGCAAAAAAAATGTTTGGAAATTCTTTTCAATCACCATACTTTCTCGTAGTAGTTTGCACGGAGAAAGGAAAAAATAAATATGACAGACAGGCAGACACACATTTTTTGCAAAAATTGTCGGAATCGACGGAAATGGATTTTGCCACAAAAAAAAGTTTGGATCACAATATTTTCCCTTAGTTTGTAAGGAGAAAGTAAAAATAAATATGACAGGCAGACACACAGACACATTTTCTTTCACAAAAATTGTCGGAATCAACGAAATAGATATTTTGCGCAAAAAAAAATATTTGGAAATTTGTTACGATCACAATATTTTCCCTTAGTTTGTAAGGAGAAAATAAAAAATAAATATGACAGGCAGACAGACACAAAGGCGGACACACAGACACTTTCGTTTTCACAAAAATTGTCGGAATCAACGAAACGGCTGTTCCGCAAAAAAAAAATGGAATTTTTTTACGAACGCTATATTTTCCCGTAATTTGTACGGAGAAAGTAGAAACTAAATATGACAGACCGACACACATAAAGGCAGACATGTATATCTTTTACAAAAATTGTTAGAATCGAAAAAATATATATTTCCGCAAAAAAAATATTAGGAGTTTTTTTACAATCATAACACTTTCTCGTAGTTTGTACGGAGAAAGTAAAAATCAATATAACAGACAGGCACACGAAGACAGACACATATTTTTTGTAACAAAAATTATCGAAATCAACGAAATTGATATTTCCGTAAAAAAAAAAGTTTTAATTTTTTTTACAATTAGAACACTTTCCCGTAGTTTGTACGGAGAAAGTAAAAAATCAGTATGACAGACAGACAGACACAAAAGCAGACATACAGTTTTTTTAATTAAAATTGTCGGAATCGACGAAATGGATATTTCCGCAAAAAGAAATGTTTGAAAATTTTTTACGATCACAATAATTTCCCGTCAATTTGTACACACCCTGTATAGTATAAGTTATGGTTATGGTTTTGGCCCGAGGGTGTTCACTGACTCGAAGCCGAGGGCCAAAACCCATTTTACGGCCTTGGTGATGATTTGGTACATATTTTTATTATCATTAAGTTTTAATTTATAGAAAATTCAAAATACAATTTATGCGAGAAAATAGAAATAATCGTAATTTACATGACACGTTTATTCTGTACGTAAACATGGTAATAGGTATAAATAAGAACGGAAGTTTTTCACTAATTTTGAAATAATTAAATTGTTCTTGCGAATTTCTTCAATGTGGCCAAATAAATGTAAAAACAATTGTGACCAACTTGAAATTTTTAAAATGTGCTTAAAATTGATTCTGCTTTATGATTTAAGAAACATCTAACAAGTCCTTTCACTAATTTTGGAAATAATCATGTGATAACCGAGTAAATTGTTATACTGAAGTTGCGAATTTCTCCAGTGTAGCCAAATAAATGTAAAAACAAATGAGACAAATTTGAAATTTTAAAAATTTATTAAAAATTGATTCTTCCTAATGGTTAAAAAATAATATCAAACACATCTTTACTAAATTTTAAAATAATCACCCGAGAGTTAATTGTAATACTGAGATTGCGCATTACTTCAGTGCCGCCAAAAAATATTAAAACCATTGTTACCAACTTAAAATTTTCAACATTTACTCAAAATTTATTTGGTACAAAAAAAATATACACACCCTGACTAACATAATCACCGGAGAGCTGGGATCATTGTTATTCTAAAATATTGGATTTCTCTAGTGCGGACAATAATAATTTTATCACTTATGTCCGCCATATTGAATCCGCCATTTTTAATTTTTCAATTTTGACATAAAATTCATAATCTGCGATTAGTACCTATTCATGTCAAAATTTATCAAGATTTAGACTTTTGGCCAGCTTTTTCGAATTCTGAACCAATGTGCGGCGGCCCGAGCTGGAGAGCTATGTACTGATCGATGGAGGACATAGCAAGGGCCAGAACCAAGGCCAATTCAGCCAGAGGCGACCTCACGAGATGCCGAAAATCAGGAAGAAGACACCCAGAGATCCTGGACGCTACTTACAGAGACGCGAAAGCTGCACTCCGGGTGGCTATACGGAGTGGTAAGGAGGTCTGCTGGAGGCGTCTGTGTGACGAGGTGAAAGATGACATATGGGGAAGACCCTATCGCATTGTTGCCAAGAGGATGGGAGCGAGACTTCCAAACGTCAACGCTCTGGTGCCGGGAGGATCACAGCTGGTGCTTCCAGCTAGGAAGGCTCCCGGCCCCGGCGGTGGTGGGCGGTAACCCCCAGGAGCTAACCAAGTACCTAAACATGTGCCTGAGTGAGGGCAAGTTCCCTGCAAGATACAAGATCGCCAAACTAGTTCTTCTACCTAAGAAGGGGAAGCCGACCCAGGACCCCGGGGCCTACAGGCCAATTTGCCTAATCGACGGGAAGGCCAAAGTCCTCGAGCGACTCCTAGCAGAGTGCCTGGAGGCCTGGATCAAGGAGACAGGTGGCCTATCTCCTAGGAAATTAGACAATACGGATTTAGATGAGGTAGATCAACGGTGGATGCCCTGCTGGAATGCCTTCAACTCTCTCCCTTGGCCAACGACCCTGGAGGCATTGACCAGGAGAGAAGCGCCGGATTATCTGCGGGAAATGATAGGCAGCTACTCAGATGACAGGAAACTGCTGTACGAGGCCGAAGCTGGCAGAACATGTAAGGCCGAGCTCACCAGAGGCATCCCGCAAGGCTCGGTGCTAGGGCCACTGCTCTTGAACCTGGCCTACGACGACGTCCTGCGCCTGCCTATGCCAGAGGGAATCAATGTCATTGGGTTCGCTGTCGACATCCTGCTCGTCGTTAGGTGTAGGGACATCCAGGTGCTCCGGACAACCACCGAGGCTGGAATCAGGATAATCGCCGACTGGATGGCCAAGGCCGGACTTGAGATCGCTCTCCAGAAGACAGAAGCACCATGGCTGCCGAGGAGAAGAGCTGGTAGGATCAAGAGGGAGAAACTGCGCCTTCTCGGCTACGAAGTAGAGATCTTCCCCAACCTGCGTTATTTCGGGGTTACGATCGACGCCAACAAGTATCATAGTGCCCACATCCAGGAAGCAGCAGCAGTGGTAGATCGAACGGCGAAGTCGTAGCTTGCCTGATGTCCAGCATGGACGGCCCCAATGAGGCAAAGAGAAGAACGCTCGTGGGTGTAGCGAAGGCCAAGCTTTTCTACGCCGCATGAGCCTAGGTCAATGGCGGCGGCGCCAGGAGAAACGTCATAAGGCTCCAACAGGCCCTGCGACCAGGCATCCTGAGAATCACCAGGGCCTACAGGACGGTATCCTCGGCAGCTGCGGAAGTTCTTGCCTCCTCTCCCCCCCCCAGATTTAGCCGTCAGAGCAAGAGCTTCCCTCCATGGGATCCCCAAAGCGGGTGGAGTGCGCCGGATCGCCAAAAGAGGGGCCAACGAAAGCCTTATGGATGAGAGGCAAGCCAGGTGGACGGACATAAAGGGACGGTGGACCCACAGACTAATCCTGGACGTCAGGAGCTTCCTCACCCAACTCCTGACTGGCCATGGATGCTTCCAGGACTACCTGAGGAGGATTGGCAAGGAGGCATCCTCCGAATGCCAGTTCTGCGACACAGGCGAAGTGGACTCGGCCGACTACACACTCACCGCGTGTCAACGATGGGAAGACGACAGAGCTGAACTTGCAGAAGCCCTCGGGGCTCCAGTCGAGGCCGAAACTATGGTGGGCCTCATGATCTCATCGCCCACCAAGTGGATAGCAGCAGCCACTTTCGCCCGGAGCGTCCTCCGCGCCAAGAACGGAAGCAGCTACCTCAACTTCAACCGTGATAGGGGAGGGTTAGTAGGCCCAAACCGAGGGCACAAGCCTGATAACCTATGCCCACTGCCTGTAACAACTTAATGTCTGCAATAAGTCTGTAATTACCATTAGTTATTAGTGTACTTAATGTATCGTAAATGTATCGTAATTGTAATGTAACGTATTGCTGTATTACACCGATTAGGGAGAGACTACGAAAACTAACCGAAGTGGAAGGGGCACCGGGTGAAAATTCCCACGGTACTACCACCGGTGCTCTGCTTCTCGGAGGCTACTGCTGCACTGCCTGCGGACAGCACGTCTTCAAAAAAACAAAACAAACAAAAATGTTCACCCAAACAAACCTGTGGTTATACCTTTTCCTGAACATCAAAGCTTCCGAAGTAAAAATACAATAAACTGCGCTATCTGACGATGTTTGGGCCTTGTACTGGATAGAAAACTTAAGTGAATCGCGTATCTGAAAAAAAAAAACGATCCGCAAAGCAACAGCGGCATTTTGGTTATGCCGCAGACTCCTTGGAAGATCATGGAGGTCGAGACCTAAAATGATACACGGCCTGTATATTATGGTGGTAAGACCCATCACCACATATGGCTAGAGTCCGGATATATATGCTCTAAAAAAAGGCGTTATAATTTTTTTATATGCGCTTAAAATTAGCTAATTTATGCGACAAAATGATTCAAATATGGATTTTATATGCGGTTTAATTAAAAATAATGTTTCAAAATAAAAAAAAAAAATAATAGCTATATGATGATAATTTATTTATTGGAATTACAATGTACAACCAAAATTTGACTTTGATTTTCAATTTTGCTAAAGTTAAATGACATGAGGTTCATGTTGAAATATATTATGTCCTCCTCAGTCTCTCCTCAAATCATTTCAATTTTTTCGTATCCCGGATTTCGATTTAATACGCATCAAATTTTCCCAAAAGTTAGGGAACTAATTTGAAATTTTCGTACAGTTCTTCTATAATTTTAAAAGCCTCAATTAAAGGCATTTGAGCTGTTTCTAAATTCTTAATTGCAGTTATTAAGATGCAAAAATGAGCAATAAAAGCTAATTGTTGCATGCAACACAATCTTTACATTTTCTAAGTGCCAAAATCTAAGTGCTACCAATTCTACTACAGTTATTTTCATAATTTTTTGATTTTTATAATCTTTCGCGAGTTATGAGTTTTTTTATGTGTCAAGGCACCAAATTTTTCATTTTTCATGAGTAAACTATCGGAAATTTGAGTGAAAATCGCATGACACGGATTCGGCTGAAATTTTCAACAAAGATACCTTTCGCCTGAAGGGGCACCACGTGACAAGTATTGCATCTTTGGGGGCCTCCGTTCCGGGGCCCGGGCCTTAAAAGTGAGCGATTCAAGATTATTTTTCGGGAGTCTTCACGCCTTTAGTTTTGACTCTAAAGAGTCTGTCAAAGCTCAGGTGTATTCGCAACGTGTTCCTCTACAATAATTATGTTGGAACATTTTTACTTTCTCCGTTACGAAGTACGAGAAAGTATTGTGATCGTGATTTTTTTTCAAAATTTTTTTTACGGAAATATCCGTTTTTGGGTCCCTAGATGCCATTTCAACAATTTCTGGAATTTTTTTTGTGGCTGTGTGTGTGTGTGTGTCTGTCTGTGTGCGCTGTATCTCAAAAACTAATAGAGCTATTGATATGAAACTTTCAACATACGTCTTATTTGATAATCTGAAGAACTGAAAAGCTTTTGGTAAAATTTCATACACCGGAAGTGGGCGTTTACCTTAACTGTTTTTTGTTTTTTGCCAATATTTTCTTAAATATGAAAAATATCACAAAAACATTTAAACAAACATTGAAGACAACAAAGAAGTGAACATCTTTTGCTTGAAAATATTTTTGATAAAATCATTGCTATTCGAGAAAAAAATTTATTAATGTTTTTAACTTTTGGCTTATAATTATGAAACGATGATAGTTACAGCAAATTTGTTTGAATAGTAATTGTAGAGAATAGCAAAATGAACAACTTCTAAAGAATAAGTTTTTTTCGAAATCGCGTTAGTTTTTGAGTAAACCGAGTTTTTGAAATTGAAGTATATTTTTTCCGTTTCATAATTTTGACGTTTTAAACGTCAGTTTCATCCAAGTTTACGCAACGCTCGATGTACATTTAAAATATGATTTCAATTGAAAATGAACCATGAAAACGTAAATATACATGATACCATCAAGTCGGAGAAAGTAACATGATGGCCACATCACCATTTTTTGATTTGTTGCTCCCTTAACGGGATACGATTTTTTAAACATTGACCTCATTGTTTCCACCTGTTTTCAAGTTTCTTTTATATAAAATGACAGTTTCTGTCAGATTGAAAATTGTTAGTTTTAATGACACTGACATGACATGCTTAAAGTCGCGAGTTTAGGTTAGGAACCTATCAGCTGTGCGTCAGACATGACATTTACTGACATATCTGAAACAAGGTTATGATTGCACACAATTTTCAGATTTAAAGACATTCACATAACATACTTAAAGAAACGTGTCTTAAAATAGTATATTGTACAACAAGAGTGGATATGATGCCTATATCTTGCGAAGGCAAGTTTTGCGAGATATGGAGTGCCCCAATGCCGAGTAAGATATGGGGACATCATATCCACTCGCGTTGTACAGATAACTTTTTCTACGACTGAAATCCCTTTCACTTTTCATAATGAATACCGAAAAAAACATGTAAATTAATTTATCTGACTTTGATGTGACGTTTTCTCGGTGCGGCCACGTCTTCATTATAAAAAAGTCAGTGTAACGTGTGGTCTACAATGTTGAAGGTTTATCAGTTTTGGAAAAGTTTTCAATGCACGTAATCATAACGTTTTGATTGATGGTTTTCACATTCTTACTTGTACACCAATCCATATATTGTTTTTATGCGAAGTCATATTTTGGACAGGATCTGATCGGCAGTAATCCCTGCTGGATATCTTGAGCAGATTGCCTAATTTCAGGTGGGGTAATATTATTTGAATCACTTTCACCTTCCATGATGATTTCCGATTATATAAAAATGTAAATTAGTTATTTGACGTTTGATGTGACGTTCTCCCGTCGCTGCCACCGACGCAGCGTTCTATAACAATGGTTGTTTATTATCTGTAACCTGGATTTCATATTCGTACACCTAACGGAAAAATAGCTTATATCCGTACAGTTTATTGTTAGGGAATTAATCAATATACGGCAAGGAGTAGAAAATAGTTTATTGTATAACGAGCATGGAATGACATACATTTCTCGCGAGTAGGAAGTTTGCAGCATGAGCCGAAAGGCGAATGCTGCAATTCATAAGAGCGAGAAATAGTCATTCCATGCGAGTTGTACACTATGCTTTACCTACGACAACTTTGTTGAGCTTCATTGTGATAGTTAAGATAATTAATAACCGAGAGCGGACAATTCGTACGCGATAACTTTTATCAGAGGCACCTGCTTAACGTTACCGTGGAAACTTTGTTACTTTGGTCAATTTTAATAGGATACGCTCAGATGACGGCGCAGCACAACGGAGCCGTCGTTCGTCACCTATTAACCAAATTTAAAAAAAATAAAAAAATAAATATTTTTTAAAATTTTAAATTAAACACAATTCTACCTATAGAAGCTTGCAGTTAATACTACAATATACTTAAGAAACAGATCGGTGGCTTCAGGGTTAGATAAAACTCCATATGAATTATGGACAGGTGAGAAACCAGAAGCCATTTGAGAATATTTGGCAGTACCATCATTGTCCATGTTCCAAAAGAAACCAGGTTGAAATGGGACAAGAAAGACAAAACATAAATTTTAATGGGTTATAGTGAGAACGCCAAAGGCTACAGGGTGTATGATCCAAACAGCAATAAAGTGATCGTTAGTCCAGATGTAATAATAATGGAAAATTTAGAAAAAGAAGAAATCATCGAGGTAGAGAATAGTGAAAAAGATGACACCGAAGAGGCATCAAATTCAGCGAGAGATTCAGAAGAAGATGAAGAATTTGTACCTGACAAAGAAATAGAGATTACTGAAGTTCTTAGTTCTTCAGGAAAGGATGAAGAAACCAAGAAAGTTTGACGATTATGTTACCTATGCTTGTTTGAACAGTAATTATCCTATAAATGATCCAGTGACGGTAAAAGAAGCTTTATCAAAACCAGATGCTTAAAATTGGCAACAGGCGATAAAGGAGGAGCTGCAGGCTTTCGACAAGAATGAAGCATGAGAGCTGGTTGGCATTACTGAAGAAGGCACAATAGTGGAGTGTAAGTGGGTTTAAAAAAAATGTGATAGTGAAAACAATGTGCGGTATAGGGCTAGGTTAGTGGCTAAAGGATTTACCCAAAGAGAAGGAATCGATTTTGAAGAAACCTTTTCTCCTGTAGTAAGGCACTCAACACTAAGACTATTGTTTGCTTTGTCAGCAAAATTAGATTTAGATATTACGCACTTAGACGTAACTACTGCTTTCCTTAACGGTGTATTAAAAGAGAACGTTCATATGAGGCTACCTAAAGGTTTTGAATCAAGTGAGGTCAAAAGTAAAGTATTAAAATTAAAGAAAGCAATATACGATCTGAAGCAGTCCTCAAGGACTTGGTATGAAAGGGTTGATGTTTTTTTAAGGATTTAGGATATAAAAAGTCTGAGTTAGAACCTTGTTTATATACTAAATTTACAGCAATTTTAATGACAGTTGTTGCAATCTATGTTGACCATTTCATTATTTTTTCTAACAATAAAATTGAAACAGATCATTTGAAATGTGAATTGCAATCAAAATTCAAAATTAAGAACTTAGGGCAAGTTAAACAATGTTTGGGTATGAGAATTAATATTACTAAAAAAAAGTGATAACTTTAGATCAAGAGCAATATATAACCCAGATATTAGAAAGGGTTTAGTATGTCAAATTGTAAACCAGTTGCTACTCCGATAGAAACAAATGTAGACTTCAGTAAAGATGAAAATGCTTGTAAAATTAAAGTTCCAGATCAACAGCTCATTGGTAATCTAATGTACCTTGCTATTTTGACGAGACCTGACATTGCATCTAAGTCAATTCAACAATTGTTTCCATGAAAATCACTGGAAGCAAGCTTAGCGAATACTGAGATATTTACAGAACACTAAGCAGTGTGGTTTGAAATTTGTTAAAGATACTGTAGAGCTAGAGGGTTTTGTAAATGCTGATTGGGCTGGAAACTCCATTGATAGAAAATCCTTCACAGGATTTTCTATTAAATTACCTGGCTCTGTAATATCTTGGGAGAGCAGAAAACAAAAACGGTTGCTTTATCAGTACTGAGGCAGAGTATATGGCACTAACTGAAGCTTAAAAAAAAATTCATTTGAAAAATGCTCTGGCTGAGTTAACCGGAAGTTCAATTTGTGTAAGATACTTTAATGATAATCAGAGCGCATAGAAGCTATCTGTAAATCCAATGTTTTACAAAAGATCGAAACACGTTGATGTGACATCACTTTATAAGAGAAGCAATTGCCGAAAATTTAATAAATTTACAGTATTTGCAGACAGCTGATATGCTTGCTTACAAAGGGCTTAACGCCAATTCAGCATTTAAGTTCCTTAATGATATAGGAATTGTGACTTTAAAATAAATGTTTAGTTGAAAAATGTTGAATTTATAACATTCTGTGCTAGTGAGAGTGCTGAAATAAGCCCAACATATTATAAATATATAAAGCGCCATCTGTCGTGCGCGGTGATACACTATGTTTTAACGTTGGTACTATTGTAATTCGTAATATTCTCGGTTTACCAATAAAGATGGTCGCATTCCAGTGTTGATTATTCAGTAAGTGTTTACCCTGTCTTTAGAACAAGAAGCACGATAGAGAAAGGGCTCAACATAATAACAAATTCTGTTATATCATTATCGATCTTCTGCAGACAATGCCTTTGCCTAAACTCACAACATCAAAGGCATTTTATCTACGCCAGTTGTGGTTTTATAATTTTGGTATTCACCTGGTCACAGTAGACGGGGACAAACGATTCATGCACACTTGGACCGAAGACATTGCCGGACGAGGTCGGTCTGAAATTGCTAGTTGCTTGTACAACTTTGTAAATACTTGTAAGGAAGTCAAAAATAAATAAAATTTAATTATCTGGTCAGACTCATGTGCTGGCCAGAATAAACATTTTAACATGGTTTGTTTGTACCAATTAATGATATCGAAATGCCTCTTCAAGAGTATAGATCATAAGTTTCCAGAGGTCGGTCACTCGTATCTAGATTCGGACAGAGATTTTGGACGAATCGAAAAGCTTTTAAGATGCCACGGAAAGATATATACGCCGCAGCAGTACCGCCATATCATAAAAGATGCTTGCAAAAAAATGCCCAAGTGAACGACATGCATCATTGCTTAAGGAAAATAGAAACCTTACCGGGGCAACTGGGATTGATTCATAAAAAGAAAAATCTGCTAAATGAAACAGTGCCATTTAGAGCAAATAAGTGGATTCGGGTTGATGAATTTGGTTGCTTCCTTTCTTATAAAGAAACCTGTGATGCATATACACCGTTTAAAAAAGTATGCCTGTTGAAGAATACCAAACGGCCATCCAATGATGTTAAGTGTGAGTTAAACCGAGTGAACACATACACGAAAGTGGGAACTATATCGGACAAAAAAATTTAAAATATTCGTGGTCAGCTGCAATATATTGAGGAAGAGTATCGTTGGTTTTATGAAGACTTGTTTTCGAGATACGATAGAATTTTTTGTTCATTGTATTTTCAATATTTTTACTTTCTCCGTTACGAAGTACGATAAAGTATTGGGATAGTGATTTTTTTTTCAAAAATTTTTTTTTTACGGAAATATCCGTTTTGGGGTCCCTAGATACCATTTCAACAATTTCTGGAAAAAAAAAATTGTGTCTGTGTGTGAGAGTCTGTGCGCGCTGTATCTCAAAAACTAATAGAGCAATTAATATGAAACTTTGAACATCCGTGTTATTTGATAATCTGAAGAACTGAAAAGCTTTTGGTAAAATTTCGTACACTGGAAGTGGGCGTTTACCTTAACTATTTTTGGTTTTTTGGCAATATTTTCTCAACTATGAAAAATATCACCAAAACATTTAAACAAACATTGAAGACAACAAAGAAATGAATATCTTTTGCTTGAAAACATTTTTCATAAAATCAGTTTTATTCGAGAAAAAAAATTATTTATTATATTTTTTTAATTTTTGGTTTATAATTTTAAAACGATAATAGTTACAGCAAATTTATTTTAATAATAATTATAGAGAATGCCAAAATGAACAACTTCTAAAGTATAAGTTTTTTTCGAAATCTCGTTAGTTTTTGAGTAAACCGAGTTGTTTAATTTGAAGTATAATTTTCCCATCTCATAATTTTGACGTTTTAAACGTCAGTTTGCGCAACGTTCGATGTACATTTAAAATATGGTTTCAATTGAAAATAAACCATGAAAACGTAAATATAAATGACTATGATACCATCAAATCGGAGAAAGCAACATGATGGCCACATCACCATTCTTTTTACTTTATCCGTTACGAAGTACGAGAAAGTATTGTGATCGTGATTTTTTTTTCAAATTTTTTTTTTGCGGAAATATCCGTTTTGGGGTCCCTAGATGCCATTTCAACAATTTCTGGAAATTTTTTTTTGTGTCTGTGTGTGTGTGTGTGTGTGTGTGTGTGTGTGTGTGTGTGTGTGTGTGTATGTGTGTGTGTCTGTGTCTGTGTGTGTCTGTCTGTGCGCGCTGTATCTCAAAAACTAATAGAGCAATTGATATGAAACTTTCAACATCCGTCTTATTTGATAATCTGAAGAACTGAAAAGCTTTTGGTAAAATTTCGTACACCGGAAGTGGGCGTTTACCTTAACTGTTTTTTTGTTTTTTGCCAATATTTTCTTAAATATGAAAAATATCACAAAAACATTTGAACAAATATTGAAGACAATAAAGAAATTAGATTATTTTGTTTGAAAACATTTTCCATAAAATCAGCAAATTTATGTTAATAATAATTGCAGAGAATGCTAAAATGAACAACTTATAAAGAATAAGTTTTTTCCGAAATCCCTTTAGTTTTTGAGTAAACTGAGTTTTTGAATTTGAAGTACAATTTTTCCATCTTTCATAATTTTGACGTTTTAAACGTCAGTTTCATCCGAGTTTACACAACGCTCGATGTACATTTAAAATATGATTTCAATTGAAAATAAACCCATGAAAACGTAAATATAAAGTCGGAGAAAGTAACATGATGGCCACATCACCATTTTTATATTTTCTCACATCCTACATTACCCTACTTACTAAACAGTTATTTTTTTAATGCGATCTTTTTTTGCAATAAAGCATTACCACTTACCACGCTCTTCAATTTATATGTTTACAAATATATAACAGCATATACAGTGGAAGAATATGTTATGTGCAATAAATAATTTGGTTAACAAAAACTAGCAAAAATTGGAGTTTTGAGTTATATCCACTACAAGGAGACTATTTAGATGATTTATATAAAAAATTGTCAAGTTGCTTGCAGCACTAATACAAAATTCACAGAGAAATCACGTAAAATCCATTTTGTAGCATTTTAGTTAATTGTAACATACCATATTCATCCCCTCGCCCCTTCATATATTTAATGGTAGAAACTCCAAAGTGGCAGAATCTATTGCGTTAATTTTGTACTGAACCCAATCCGAGTGGCCTAACCACCGATATAGGGCCTGAAAGGTCAGTAAATGTTCTGTTGGGGAAACAATATTTAATGTTAATATATTTAATTTTTGTATATTCTTATTGCCGATTCAAACTTATTTCTGCTATTTTTATAAATAACACAGATTTTCTTACCGAAGTAAAATATTTGCTTAATATAATTACCTGGCAATAATTTCTTTTACCGGTAACAAATCCAGCGCAGATCATTCTCTTAGTAATAATATCTCCATACCAGCTCTGACACGTCTTTCTGGACATCGTAAAAACCTCAATGACCCTCAATAAATTAGTATGCGTCAGCGTGTCCGAAGCTCCCCATCCTGCAACTGTTGCAGAAACACCAACAGGCACTGTTGCACTTTCGCTGGGTAAATCAATGGGCTGAATTTCTAGACTCTGTGCTATTTTCAGCAAGGCTATGTCATTTTCAAACGAAGTCAAATTAAAATCCGGATGCTCGTAGGCCCTTTGAACTGAAACGACAACTCCTCCAGCATTTTGGTTTGCTGAACCAGCGCGGATGGTGATGGGAACGTCAAAGGGGTATTTATTTAGGGCAGTAATGCAGTGTGCTGCAGTCAGGATCCACTGTGACGCGATTATAGAACCACTGCACAATGGCATTCCAGATTTATGGACCGATACTTGATAGGACCGATTGCGTATATCTTCTATGGTTCCACCTTTTACGCGGTTCTCCATAAGTACCATTTCTGAAAATATGTATATTACATATTAAATAATAATAATAATAATAGTAAAATTGAGCTGGAATAAATGCTTGGATTTTGTATGTACTATAAGCAGATAATACCAGAATATATGGTTTAATTACATTTTAAAGAAGAACTTTCTACTAAATCTGAAAATGTGTACAAACCATCAAACCTGAATGAATTGCTAATGGTAGATGGCGTTTAAAACTATTGTAAAAACCATAATTGAAAGAAAACAAAACCATAATATCTATGGTAATATAATTTTTTTTTTGTAAAATGTGCCTAAATGAAATAGAAAAAAATAACGTTGCTAGTACTACCATTTATCATAACACATACAGGGCTTTTATTTTAACTATGAACTTATGATTGTTAATGCCTATGTTTACTCGTAAAATAATCACATCAACGCACGAAGGTGACAGTGCCACAGCTTAGCGCATTACGAATAAAGTTAGGTTAATTAACCCTAGGATGACCAAGCGGGGTCAAAATTGACTCCAGTGGTGATTATTTTTTATATAAATCTGTAAATATTACAGATTTTATTTTTTTAGCCGAGTTTCTCGATATAAATGACGTATTTCTTGCACAAACATTTTATAAATATTAACGTGTACGTGAAAAAACATTTTGTTGTCTTTCTGGGATTATAAAAGACCCCGCTCATTCAAGTTATAATTATGCGCATGCGTAAGGTAGCCATTATTCATAGTGATAGTTGCGACCGTTAAAAGTGGTAATTCATTATAGAAACACTGAATAAAACACTTACTAAGTTTTTTACCACAATTTATTTGATGTATGTACAAATATTCATCTCACTTGATAATGACAGTACAGCGTCGAAACTTAAGTCGTGATATGTATGCATATGTAATATTTGCACATACATAAAATAAATTGTGGTAAAAAACTTAGTAAGTGTTTTATTTAGTGTTTCTAGCCATTATTGATACTCTGACCGTGCATAGCAGCCAGCGGCAGCATGCCCTGCACACTCCATACGAATTAAATTGTTCACTTTGAAACTTGCGCGCTCCCCGCTGGATGGCGTAAGCTTCTTATTAAATTGAATAAATCAAACAAATTAATGACATTACAGACGCTAGATGGCGCAACATGGAAATATAATTCAAAAATCTTCTGTAATTCAATCAACAGGAAGAGGTAATACGTTATACGGGAATCCTGGAGCGGACTTTATGTAAATAAACAAAATCGTAAGTATTCGAAAACTTCTTCGAAGTCTTCTTTCAGTATTCCACTATACATTCGTTTCCCAATCTGTTTTAAACGTTAACGTGACAAAATGGCGCATTATTGTGCAGTGAAATCGTGCAAAATATCGAGCAGACATGCTTATTTGCAAAATTGCAACTAAATATGTCCACTACTTATAATGATTGTTTAATATCTTTGACGCCTTTTATTTGATGTAACCATTTCCAAAAAAAAAAAATGTTTTGTGGCCATGCCAATTGTGATAGTGTAATAATCATTAATAATTATATTTTCATGGTTTATTTCCAATTTAAATAATATTTTACATATACCGAGTGTTTGGGATAAGGGGCGAACATAGGGATTTAACATGTAAAATTAAATATGTGTAATTATTTGCTCCCCTATTCATTTTAGAGAAAAATCGTAAAGGAATATTTTTTAGAGAATTAAAAACTGTAAATGTATCATCCATTTAATTTACGTTTGTACCAGCATACACCTCAGAAATAATAAAAATAAGTTTAACAATTTACCATTTAATAAAAACCCTTGCCATGACTTTGATAAATGTCATGTTATGGTGAGAATAATTTTACTAGTCAAACATTAATTCGGGCGGCCCGTTGGTGTAGTGGGTACAAGCGAGCGTTTATGCCGGTTGCACCGCGTGCCGCGAGGGTTCGAATCCCAGCCCGGGCGAACGATTTCGGGGTCGCGGAATATTCGCTCGGGACCATGGACATTGCATTTGTCTTTCATTATTCAGTTATTCATTTAATTTCTGATATATTACAATACAATGATTATGGCAGATGGCCTCGTAGCCGACGCCAATTTCCCGAATCATTCAATCTCCTTAACCCGCAGTTCCATCCACGTCCAAATATCAATTCACGCATTGTTATTACTATGAACAATAATATGAGTTATTCCAATGGAGAGAGGGTATTATTTATTATCAAAATATTTACAGTGGCGTCAGTTTACACAGAGTTCGTGACTTATTTTCGGTTACATTTAACAATCGACCAATTCCGTCTGTATCAACAATTTCCAAATTTGTGAAAAAGTTCGAAAATACAGCAAGTGTAGCGGCAGATGATTCAAAAGGTATTTCAATAGTCCAATTTCAACAAATATTATTTCAAACATATTAAAATTAAAGGCAAACGGAACAGAAGAAGCAACGATGAATTGAATTAAAGTGGTGTCAGATTACACACAGTTCGTGATATATTTTTGGTTTTACCGTAACCAGCGGTCAACGGGAAATTTTAGAGCAAGTACTCAAAAAGTTCTCCGTTCTGGTGTAAACAATAACCCAATCGGTTATAAAATGCATGTCTAACATTAGCCAACTGCCTATCTGTAATCAATGTGCATTCCGCAAAAATTGCTTCCCGCAAAGATTCAATATTTGGATGGTGTTTTTTGTAAATTTTGTTTTTCAAGTGACCCCACAAAAAGAAATCACATGGTGCTAAATCAGGAGATCTTGGTGGCCAGTTGATAGTGCCACCGCGACCAATCCAGCAATTGGGAAAATTAGCATTTAAATATTCCCTTACATTTAAACCATAATGGGCTGGACATCCATCATGCTGATACCATATCTCCTGATTGTCACGTGCAACTTCTTCTAACGCAGGGCCAACCTGGTTGATTAAAAGGTCTAAATAAGAATTCGAATTTAAATTTCCACATATTTCAAACGGCCCAATAATATTATTTTTAAAAATACCAGCCCAAATATTGATTTTTTGCGGGAACTGGGTTCTAGTTCTAAGGCATATCCGCGGATTTTCTTGGGTCCAGTATCGCGTGTTCTGAGTGTTGGGCTCGTTGTTAAGTGTGAACGTGCATTCATCCGTAAAACAGATAGACTGCAAAAAGTTTCTGTCTATGTTTGATCGATCCTGCATTATCTCGCAGAATACACGCCTGCTTTCTTCATCCACTAGCAATATCTCCTGATGGCATTGATGTTTGTAGGGATAATACCCATGCTTATTCAGAATCTTATACACTGAGAATGTAGACACGCTGCACTCACGAGCAATGCATCGTATGCTAGTTGTTGGATCAGCATTTATCAACCCCAAAACTCTTTCTTCCAATTCATCGTTGCTTCTTCTCTTCCGTTTGCCTGCAATGTTAATGTTTTTGAAATAATATTTGTTAAAATTGGACTATTGAAATACCTTTTGAATCATCTGCCGCTACACTTGCTGTATTTTCGAACTTTTTCACAAATTTGGAAATTGTTGATACAGACGGAATTGGTCGATTGTTAAATGTAACCGAAAATAAGTCACGAACTCTGCGTAAACTGACGCCACTGTAAAATGTTTTAATAATGAATACCCTCTCTTCATTGGAATAACTCAGATTATTGTTCATCGTAATAACTAGAATTGATATCTGACTTGCAATATTATTATTTTCACTATAACATGAAACATGACATTTGTCAAAGTCATGGCAAGGGTTTTTATTAAATGGTAAATTGTTAAACTTATTTTTATTATTTCTGAGGTGTATGCTGGCACAAACGTAAATTAAATGGATGATACATTTACAGTTTTTAATTCTCTAAAAAATATTCCTTAACGATTTTTCTCTAAAATGAATAGGGGAGCAAATAATTACACATATTTAATTTTACATGTTAAATCCCTATGTTCGCCCCTTATCCCAAACACTCGGTAGATGTAGCTTTTTGCAGGAACAGATAATACTGGCGTTTGATTTGTTAAAATTGTGAAAGATGAAAATTATTAATGATACTTTCGATTCTAATCATCTTCACCATCAGTTTACTGAAAAACTAATGAGATTTCGAAAAAGTGTTGTTTATAAGTTGTTCATTTCGGCATTCTCTACAATTATTATTAACATAAATTAGGGTTCGGATGATATATATCATCGGATATACCTATATCACGATATTATGTCCTGATACATATCGTGATATATATTCGATGATATACATCATGGATATTTATGAAACACACAATACCAAAAAATTCCCCCGTTACTCAAATATTCCTAGTTGTAGCAATATGAATATAGAGCTATTCAGCAGAGATGGCGGTTGGGGTGTCTTGTCCGTCCGAATCAAGTAGTGTCCGTTGCAATTTTCCACCATAGGCGTGCGCAAAAACGCCAAATATAAAAGTAAAACCGGGAATATCACAAATTAAAAACAAATTATAAGTTCATACCACATAAAATTACTTGATTTATAGCGGATATAATTGGCAACACGTTTTATAAAGGGATCAATATTCTTCGGCCAATTTTGAACAGGAATAAATAACCAGATTAGTTGACCTAATTGTTCTTTAATAATGATATAATACTATGTTCCAGAAGTAACGAAAATCTTAACAAATAACCCCTGGGGCTTGTTAATGTATTTAGTACATTAGGCCGAAAGGGACGCAAATTAATCTTCGCAATGGATTATAAGTTCAGAAAACCCGAGTAAATCTGGGAATTCCCTTATTAAAAATTTGCCTGTGTCCCTTGTATATACAAGGTGCTGTAAAAATGGCGGATTAACTCTGTGGTACGTTATCGAGGATTATTTCCAGAATATGGAAAAAATAATGAAAAAAATTGGTATTGCATTTTTACGAAGATGTGAAGACTTTAGTGTAAATTATTTCATTGCTTAAAATCTGCATAACATTAATTATTTACACTCCAGCTCATCAAATAAATTTTTCAGAGATACATAATTGCCAATATTATCTCTGAAAAATTTATTTGATGAGCTGGAGTGTGAATAATTATTATTAAGCAGATTTTAAGCAATGAAATAATTTACACTGAAGTCTTCACATCTTCGAAAAAATACAATACCGATTTATTTCATTATTTTTTCCATACTCTTGATGTAATCCTCGACAACGTAGCATTTAGTTAATTCGCCATTTTTAGAGCACCCAGTATACATGTTCACTTAACAATGTAATTTACATTCGTTTTGATAACTGCAATCAATACAACACCGAAACATTAGTACTCCGAGACGTCTAAAAATGCCGAAGTGTTAAAACTCTAAATGTGACAGTTTAGTTTTAAACTTATTAGAATATTTTGAAAAGGAAGAAGAATATGGAGGGCCAATTACAAATATTAATCGCGTTCGAGAGAGAGTAGCCGAAGCTTTAAAAATAAGTTTACGATCGGTGGAGAGAACAGTTCAGCGTGGAAAATATGAAAATGGAAAAAGGAACTGCAAAATTTCCCGAAGAAGAAAAAAATCAAAAACCGAAGATCTACCTGCATGTGCTAGAAGTGAAATTCGCAGTGTTATTTATAACATGTACATCAAAAAATGAACATGTTAGTGTGGCTTTAATTAATGAACAATTGACAGAAGGGGGGAATGTGCAAATTAGCAATTCCAGTCCATTACGAGTTATGCATTCAATGGGGTGGTCTTTTAAAACTCATGCTGACAGACGTGCTCTCTGCGAAAAACGGCCAGTTGTAAATGCCAGAATCAATCTTCTACAAGAAAACCACAGAAATTTAAATTCTGAGAATGCATTAAAATGTATTTTTTTGTGCAACCGGGCGCGAAGTGAACACTTCGCGGCTCCTGTAGCGGCCGCGAAGTATTACTTCGCAGCCGTTACTTTAGCAACGGCCGCTAAACTAAATGTCAATTTTGACAATGACAGTGACATTTTTATTTAGAAATGTATTCACAATTACAGAATTCACAAACGAAACACGAAACATTTTTATTTGGGATATATGTTTACATGAATAGTACAATTTGTATTATTATTTATATTTATTCCAGAAGTTGAACTAACAAAATCTAATGTTTTTGAAACTGATGAAATGTTAGAAGTCGACACCACACGAGCATTTGGATTCGAACTACTCGCTGCAACTGCAACGCCAGAAATTGAGTTAGAAATTTTTTGTTTATTTTCTATAGAATCTTCTACATATGATGGATTTCCATCCACCATGACGTTTAAGAACCGAAATGTCTGCACCACTGTTGGCAAGGAGCGTAGCTGAGCTTCTTCTAAAGCAGTGGCCAGTGTATTCTTTAGGATATGGCAATTTTAAATGTTGAGCGATTAAGCTGGGAATTTGTCCAATTTTATGCACTCCAACAACCTGTGCGTTACATTTTCCATTTTGATATCTCAAAAATATGCGAGGGTTAGTAATATGTCTAGGACGAAGGGCTGCATATTTACGATATAACCTTAGAAATTCTGGATTTGTGACAGTAAATGAACGGTTTATATCAGTCTTTGTATCTGGAACGTTAACTATTAACATAGAATTTTCATCACAAATGTCATAAGTAGTCATTTTGGCTAACTCATCTCTGCGCATGGCTCCTGATATTCCCATAATTAAGACGACCTAAAAATCACTTCATGAACCAACTTATTATAAAGCGAATAATATAATAATTACCTTCCATAACAAATAAGTTTCATCAGTAGCGTTTTCTATAAATATATTTATCTGATCTCGTGTCAGTACTCTCGATTTTTTTGCACGATAACCAACAGATTTCTTCTTTAAAAATGGAATTAATTTTATAAACTTTCTAATATCTATTCCTTCTCGTACATTAAGCATACACTTTAACATCGAGTATACACTCCACAAACTTGAACTTTTTAAAACTTCCGACTTTTCCATGAAATACGCCAACAAAATATTTTCGGATACCATACTCACAGTTTTGTTTCTGCTCCAGTCTTTGAAATCACTATAGCATTTTTCATATTGCCGTTTTGATTTTTGCGGTATCAAGTTTGAAAGCGCTGAATTGACAATAGTTCTCAACTCCGGCGGAGTACATTGGATGGAAAAATCTTTATCGCTTTCAGAATCTGAAGCTGCAGCCATTTTGACACAACTAATCAATGTCACATAAAAGCCGCCTATGATTTATAATGTATTTAAAAATGTACAAAATATTTGGGAAAAACACGTGCGGTTGCACAAAAAATAGTGTGTACACCTCGGCCGCGAAATCTTTTAGCGCCCTCGAGATTGTTTTGCCTCGGCCGCAAGCGGCCTCGGCGACAATTTTTCTCTCGGCCGCTAAAGTATGATTTCGCGGCCTTGATATACAAATAACTATTGTGGACGAAACGTGGATTTTTCTATACGGAGGACCAAAGAAAATTTTGGCAGGATGAATCTATGAATAGCATGGAACATTCATTTGCGTTAACTGGAAAGCGCTAGATGATTCTGCACGCATGTACCTCGTCTGGGTGAGTACCAGACTGTGGATTAATTTATTGTACTACATCCAAAAGTGCCGATTACCATGATAATATGAATGCTGAAGGTTTCGAAAAATGCTTTGAGAGATTATTAATACAATTAGAAGAACCATGTTTAATAATTATCGATAATGCGAGGTACCACTCTCGAATTTTAAATAAACAGCCCACAGGAAATTGGAGGAAGAATGATATAAAAAACTGGCTGACTGAAAATAATATTGCATATTCTGATAGCTATTTAAAAACAGATTTGCTACAAACAGCTCTAATACGAAAGCAGCCACATGTATATGCTGTAGATGAAATGGCATTAAAGTTTGGACATAGAATATTAAGACTTCCACCATATCACTGCCAGTTTAATCCAATAGAGCTTGCCTGGGGAACATGCAAAAATTATTATGATCATCATATAGGTTGTGAGGGATATAGTTCTGAATCAGTTTTGAAAATGTGGGAGGAGGCGCTTAAACACGTACCGAGAGAAAGCTGGAAACAATATATTAAACACACGGACGCTGTCATATTGAATAATTGGAAGAAAGAGAAAATAATCGACAATATTCCAGAGTTTATCATGCATGTAGGAGATTCAAGTGACGATAGCACTGATAATTTTGAAGAATTTGACGATAATGAATGAATAATTTATTTTTATGTATTATTATTTTATACTATTCTTTTAAATAAAATTAATGTCACAAATTTGTTATGTTTTCATATTAGTTATTTAATATTTCGTTTATATTATTGTATTAGAATAAGTATTTTTTAATGTTGAATTAATATCCATTTCCACATTTGCTATGAAATAAATTCATTAAAAACATATTTTCTTTCAATTAACCTGCGTAATTGCAATGCTTGACTAAATCGCGCGCGCCTATGAAATAACCGGTAAGTAAGAGACACCATAAACTATTTATTTCTCCTTCTACCGCTCGGTCTAACACCAAGCTACGCAGGCCGCGTGTGTTTTTTCTAGATACGGCCGACGAAATCGTACGTCTTGGGAATATCGAAGAAAAGGATACCAATATTATTTGAATGTTCTGAACTTAGTTCGTAAACCGCGCTTACTCATGAATAGGTCTTTAGTAAGCATTTGCTCAAATAAACTAGAGATGGGCGAAATGATTATTTTTTGTCGAAAAGAGTCGATTTTTGAAGTGACACACGACTTAAAAATGAAAAAAATAAGTGCGAGCAAAAAAAAACAAAAAAAAGTTCCTTACAACATCGTCAAGAGCAAAAGAGTCCTCCATTAAAAAAAAGTCAATTATTTTAACAATTTAAATGTTATTTTGTTACTATCTCGTAAGCAACTGTGTTTGTTTGCAATAAATAAATATAATACAAATAAAGTATGTGCATTACATAATTAATAAGTTATACAAGGTAAAAGGTGTGATAATCTTCAGGTAGAGTGACTAATTTCAAGCAGAAAATTTAAGTAAAAAAATATTGTATTGTGGCTTATAACTCCTCACGAGCCAATTTAAAGAAATGTAAATTTGGCAACAATGGATCAAACAAGTGTTTAATTTAATAATAATCATAAATTTAACAAATCTACAAAAATTAATATTTGAAGTATACATCAAAAATGAAAGATTAAAGTGAATGTTCAAATTGATAACCATCCGTTTCTAAGCAGATCTGGAGCCGTCGTGGGATAGAATTAATTACTCGGAGCAACATCTCTTCAATAATTAATTCCACTGCAACACGAATTCTATTCATGACGTCTACATTGTCCACTGGAGGTGTTGCATACACCTTTTCTTTTAAAAATCCCCAAACGAAAAAATCAAGTGGATTCATATCCGGCGACCTTGCTGGCCATAGTGTGGGTCCATTGCGCCCAATCCATCTATTTGGAAAATGTTCGTCCAACCATTCTCTTGAAATTCTTGCTGTATGAGGTGGTGCACCATCATGATTGTACAGCATGTTGTTTACTAAATTTAGTGGAACATTCTCCAAAACTTCCTCTAAAATATTTACATAATTTAAGGCATTTAATCTTTGATGAATAAAAAAAGGCCCAATTACACGTAAATTTAGAATACCAAGCCAGACGTTAACTGAAAATTTCCTTTGATGTCCCATTTCTCTAACCGCCCGAGGATTTTCTTCTGCCCATAAGTGATAATTATGACAATTAAATACCCCATCTCTAGTGAATGTACATTCATCACTCCAAAGAATTTTAAATAAAAAATTTGGTTCTTCCCGAATTTGATCTAAAATCCTGTCACAAAACATACGTCTACGCTCGTTATCATTTTCATACAGTGGTTGAACTTTTCTTGCATGAAATGGACGCATTCGATTTTCTTTCAATACTGCATGGACTGTTGTTTTACTGGGGACATTTAACTGTTGAGCTATTTGTCTCGTACTAATATTGGGATCTTCTTGAACTGCATTCAATATCTGTTCTTCTAGGTGAACAGTGCGACGTTCCCTAGGTCTCCCTCCATCTATGTTATTATAAACGAACGACCCAAAAGTACGTAGCCTTTGGTCTAATTTTCTAAACGTATTTACGCAGGGCTGACGATTTGGATATCTTCTTTGGTACTCATCTTTGGCACTAGTTGCATTACCATTGCAGAATCCAAATATCATGTACATATCTGCATACTCGTTGAATGTGTACATTTTCAAAAAGTGTGATGAACTTATACAAACTTACACAAATAAATTATGACAAGTATATGTCAAAGTCAAGTGAAATTTAATAAGGTTACATATGAAAATACATAGTTGCCAGATCTATTTTTATTAAAAAAATGCTTCTGAAGAAGTTATTAATTTGTTAAAGTTTCCAATTTATTTATCACCTATGTTATTTAAATTTTACAAATGTGTAATTGATTGTAAGTTCTATTGATTTTTTCCAAAATATATAGAAAATAACACTAATTTCCAGAGATACGTTTAACATTTTAACGACCTCGTGAGATGTTACGAGGAAGAATACAATATTTTTTTATTTAGATTTTTTATCTAAAATTAATCAACGAATCATACTACCTGAAGATTATCACACCTTTTCTGGCCACCTAGTATAAACATTAATATTAATGACCAAGAATAAATATCAAATAGTTGATATATATATATACAGGGTGTCCTAAATAGAGTAGGATTGCATGGGTATCTTTCTTATTCTTAAAGCTAGAGATCTGGTAAATGGGCAATGTTGTGCAGTTTTCTATGTTGATTCAGATTATGTTGAGAAATTTTCAAAATTCCGAGCAGTTTAGAAAATATTAAAAAAAAACTGAAAATCGCGATTTTCAAAAAAATCAAATATCTCAATAATTATTAAAGATGCGAAAAAAAAATTTAAATAAAAGTTACTTGGTTTAATTAGGCAAATATAGAAATCAAGTCAAAATAAAATTCAAGATGGCGGTTTCCGAGATATTAATACCAACTTTCTTATTTCAAATCGCCGCCATATTTGATTTTTACACGCATAAATAGACTTTTTTTTCTCTTTTCAACGATGTACAACAACCTATGTCAAAATAAAAAATAATGGAAATATTAATTGTTGTAAGTTTAAAACAAGTAGGCATAAATAAAAATAAAACAAAATTTGTTATAACGACTAACTGTCATCTTACATTAGTTTATCAGTTGTATTAATCATTCATACATGTGTATTGTCTTAAGTTGTTGTAATATCGGACTGCAAGAACAAATTTGAAGGTGGGAAATGTACCCACGCTATTCCTGGACTGTACCCATGGTAAGTTTGATATTACATCGGGAAACGTAAAAAACATTTTTTTAATCAATGTTTTTTAAACATATTTGGTGTACCTACAAATTATAAAAAAAGTAGGAGTACTGTGCGACACCTACCCAGATAACTGTGCTCTACGTACTTCAAGTCAGTATCCAAGATACATGGTACTGTACAGACCTAAACATTTCTTCTTGTCAAAAGATCTGTTGAAAAAACTCATCAAAGTTTTTCTATCAGAATAATGGGGTTAAAATATAAAGTTATCATTGTTTGTAATTGTAATTGTTTTTTTCTACTCCTTGCCGTATATTGATTAATTCCCTAACAATAAACTGTACGGATATAAGCTATTTTTCGGTTAACTGTACGGATATGAAAACCAGGTTACAGATATACTTGGATCAATGGATCTTTGCGTGCACGTCACTACCGATAGCCGTCTGGTACAATCAACGCTATGGATTCCACCAGTGGCGTAGTCGAAACAAATTGCGCATCAGACAAATGAACAACAAATTGAAATTAGTCTGACCCCGCGACGTAAACGATTAAAACAACAGTACGAATGAGATGTATACGCAAATATGCCGTTGTAGTGACCGAATACGCAACACTGCGTCTGTCGGGCCGCATTTGGCCGGAAGGTAAACAAATCACGTTCATTATGAGCCCAACATTCCTTCATAATTTTGACGTTTTAAACGTCAGTAAATTTCGGTATGCGAACGAGGAGGGACAGATCTTAACGGAGTTGTTGCGCGAAGCGCAAGCTACACCGTGATCTTAGAAACCTCTTAAGGCGGCTTCATAACCCGGGAACGAAAATATACCCAGCTTTTCGTTCCCGTTACCGGAAATTAGTTATTAGTTGTGTATGTCAACACGCGAATCATATCATTTAACTTTTGGTGCCCGTTCTCGGGTTGTTGTGAAGCGGCATTTAGTTTATAAGTAATGGAATCTAAAATGTTCGGCTCATAAAGAATTTGATTTGCTTATCTTCCGGCCAAATGCGGCCCGACAGACTAAGCGTTTCGTATTCCGTCACTAAAGGCATATTCTCGTATACATCTCATATTGCTGTTTTAAAGGTAATGGTTTGCGTCGCGGACTATTATATAATATGATCACTAAATTATATGGGAACAACTCCACTTATCGGTCCCACCTTCTTGAAATTAAATTTAAAAAATGCAAAATAATATACCTTTTATTCACATTTGTCTACTCTTTAGGTTTGGCGGAAAATAATAATTTCCGATCGTTCGGCGAGATGGCCTTTCGCCGGTTAATGTCACACTTACGAAATTAAAAAACAAATTATTCACTATTGTGTGACATTATTCCAATTTTGTACCAACTCTGGGCAGATAAGCGGAAGCCCCAAATAAAAAATAAAAGTGACATACACAAGTTAATTTTGAAAGTCCTCTCTGATATTGTTATAGTTGCATTGTAATTGTGATGTTAACACGTCCGCGAATTGTAAAAATTTCAATGAGCTGCAATTTTTTTTTAAATTAGTTGTGAAATCCGAAATCTGATTAGACATATTTTATAAGAATAGTCAAAATATATTTTATTTTAGTATGATATTTACTATTATCGTCCTGGATACACGGCATAAAAACGTACTCATAACTCCGAGGGAGTTATAAGTTATATCTCCCGAGGGAGTTATGAGTTATATCTCCTGAGAGAGTTATGAGGTCTGCTCGTGTTTACCTGACAAGTATGTACAATTTCCAAATTCTCCGCTCAAGATGATGGTTGAAGAATCTTGCGTCTGCTCATGACCAACTTTATAGTGAGACAGGAATTACACTTTTGTCCCAAGTTTGTTCACTATTTTATTCACAACCGTACGTTTGATGTTATAGATATTTATGCATTAAGGGAGATATGGAATGTTTTTTTCCCGAGGTTGACAGGGTTACAAACCGAAGACCTCTGGCCAGTCAACCGAGGGTGAAGAACAGGAATGTCTCCCGTGGTGCATACAATAGTTTATTTTTTAGTTAAATTTTAGTATTTCGTAAAAATATTCAGTATATCGATCTGCAATATGTATTTAGATGATTGCTACGAGCTTGTTTTAAATCAAACCACCTGCATTTCATCAACTGATGTTTATTTAATTTGATTTGACGTTAATGCTTTAACAACAAATGTACAGTTGTGAATAAAATAGTGAACAAACCTGAGAAAAGTTTAATTCCTGTCTTGCTATAAAGTTGGTCATGAGCAGACGCAAGATTGTCCATCTTCAACCATCATCTTGAGCGGAGAATTTGGAAATTGTATATACTATTTGTCAGGTAAACATGAGTAGACCTCATAACTCCCACAGGAGATATCTCATAACTCCCGAGGGAGTTATAAGTATGTTTTCATGCCTGGTAATCATGACAATAATAGTAAATATCATACTACTAAAAAATAAAAGCATTAACGTCAAATCAAATCAAATTAAATAATCGTCATTCATGTAATGCGGGCGGTTTGATTTAAAACAGAGTCATAGCAACCATGCAAATATATATTGCAGATCAACATACTGAATATTTTTATGAAGTACTAATATTTAACTAAAAAATAAAGTATTGTATGCACCACGGGAGATATTGGTTGACTTATAAACCTCGGGCCAGAGGCCCTCGGTTTGCCCTGTCAACCTCGAGAGAAAAACATTCCATATCTCCCTTATAATAATAATAATAGGTTTATTTCCCAACAGAACAAAAAAATATTCCAATTACAGGGAAATTTTACAATTAACAAATAAAAAATAAATAACTCTAATAGAATTAAAAACTAAAAATAATTATAGATAGTTTAGACTTAATTAACTTATTTAACTAAAATTATGAACAGTTCTAAATGAAATTAAAGTGAACAATACAAAATACTATTTTATACATGTGTATACCTTTAACATAACAGGTTGTTGCAAATTGATTAATAACCTAATTAAATAAATAAAATGAACTAAGGAGCAAATATTGCCAACAGTTTGGTTTTAAACATTTTGTATGTATCACTAAATATGTCACACGAATGATGCATAAATATCTATTAACCGTTATATACAATGTTACAGACCAAATTTTTCAAATAGGATGATGTGAATGCTACAGCAATCACGGTTGCGAACGTGTTAGAGGGGAAATAAACAATTGATATATTTTATTTAAAAAACATACAATAAATCGGGTGTATAAATAGCCGATAATCTACAAGTGGCGGTTATTCTTCTTAAAATTCTGAATAGAAAATGCCGATGAAAAAATGTTCTATCATTCCATATATGCCATCAGGAGCCACTTAAAAGGAATATACATTAGGCAACATTGCATTCATGTGCTGTCCTGTTTTTCAATAATCCCACGATTAATTATGTGGGATTAGAGTAGAAGGTAATAGATAGATAGATCGGGGTTTATTTACAGATGTATATGCAAGGTAAAACAGATTATGAGTAAATAGTCTTGAGAGAAGTCTATTTTGGAAGTCATCTGGATGAGCGAGCTGTCCACGAAAGCATTGGTGAAGCGACTGGATTGTTGTAGTGGAGTGTCCTGTCCCCACAACAGAAAACCTTCTTGAACTCTGCGCAGGTTTTCCTCAGACCAATAGCGATTGTTGTAAATGTTAAAAACTATCTCTGGTAAATATACTCTCATCATTCCAGACAATACATGTCGTGAATCCACCATCGCCACAAATTCTATTTAAAATGGTGTTGATAACATTCATTCGGTATATCTTATCATTTTCATAGAGCGGCAGGACCTTCATTAGATGAAATGGATAAAGGTTTTCTTGTAGGACCAAATGAGCGGTCTTGTTACTAGGCATATCTAATATAATCGGGTACTATCGAAGGGATTTGCTCTACAAGTTGGATTGTGCGACTCTGCTGTGGCCGACCATTGTTTGGATTTTTAGGCACAAATATACCTGTTTCACATAGCCGTTGATTTAGTCTTCGAAATACATTGGCAGAAGGATGCCTTTTATTTGGAAAACCTACACAATACTGTAGTTTTGCCATATGTGCGTTTCCATTACAGAAACCATACATCATGTACATGTCGGCGTACTCATTAAACCAAACATCCATTGTAATTGAACAAATCAAACACAGAAACACAAATATACTGAAACGCAGATACTAATACAAACCTGATAATAATAAGAAAAGCAGAATTAGCACAAAATTGGTACTAGCAAGTTTGAGTGAATTCGTTGTGTCAAACGTGACATAAGCGGGAGTCAAAATTGCCGAGTGTAAAGAAGTGTTAAAAATACACATTTGGGATGAAAATATAACACACACACTGACAAATAACTTTTAAACTAATCATACTACTGAAATTGCAGAGTTTTCTGTAAATTAATTCTGTATAATAATCCATATTAAACATCTGGACCTCATGAAGTTTCACGAAGAATGGTACAATATTTTAGAACTAAGATAAGCTGCTTAGAATTTTTTGAAGAATATTGTCACATGTAGATTATCCGCCAAATTTATACACACCCGATTTAGAAAAACATATCTATGTTGTTAAAAACTAATCACTTGAACTGAAATCAGTATCACTGCCACTCTTGTCATTGTCTACATGAATAATAATTTCAGGAATATCCTCTATTACTTTGTCTCGATCATACCATTCCTTAATTATTTTTTCGGTATGACAAACATTTGCATGCCACACTTCTGGAGTATATTTTTGTAATGCTTTATTCCACATTTGCACCACTTTCTCATCTCCGAGGCCGTCTTCTCCTATGTGTCGTAATATGATTTTGCATGTGCCCAGATCATTTCGATGGCGTTGAAGTGACAGTGGTAAGGGGGCAATCTTAAAACATCATGTCCATGTTCTCGCAACAGTTGGTCCATTTTATATTTCTTCGGCTTTCTGTGAAACTTTGCTAAGTTCAGCAGTTCTACTTTAAACATTGATTTCTCATAATTAATATTATTTTTATCTAACCACTCAGCTATCTGCGCTTTTTTCCATGAAGAAGGTCTAAATTTTCCAGGGGTTGAAAGCGACTGATTTCTCTCACTCGCAATTTTAATACTGGAGATAGTCCGTAAACTTATTTTTAAAGCATCAGCAACTCTCTATGAAATGATGTAATATTAATAAGCAGGTAATTAGACAACAAAGAAAGAAATTACCTCTTGAACAGCATTTAGTGAAATTAAAGGACCGTTGTTTTCCTTTTCTGCTGTAAAATAGGCCATTAGATCGACCACGAGATTCCGCGACTGAGAATTTAGACGTTTGCCCGGCATTTTGAGGTTAGGCCAAGCGATTTCACTGATTGTTATAAAAGTTCTAAAAATAACTGTTTTTTTATATATCACGAAGGAATGTTTATCACGACGTGTTTATATTACGACACAAAATGTACTGTATACGTTGTAAAATCGAAGAAATATGCAAAAACGAACACAAAACGGAAAACACTGCTTATAGCGCCGCCACTGCATTACGAATCACGAAATGACTTACGGTCCAAGGTTTTGTCTTTGTTCAACGCATGGTTTTACCGAGTGCCGTACGTCCTCGCCATGGACGACATACGTACACATATTATTGTGTCTAATTTAACTTATCATAGAGGGAGTAAACATATGAAAATGTTGTCGGAGATAGGTTCAGCTAACTATGACGTGCACGCAAAGATCCATTGATTCAAGTATAATAAACAACCATTGTTATACAATGTTGCGGCGGCGGCAGCGACGGGAAAACGTCACATCAAACGTCAAATAATTAATTTACATTTTTATATAATCGGAAATCATCATGGAAAGTGAAAGTGATTCGAATAATTGCACCCCACCTGAAGTTAGGAACTCTACTCAAGATATCCAGCAGGGATTACTGCCGATCAGATCCCTTCCAAAATATGACTTTGCATACTAACAATATATGGATTGGTGTATCAAGTAAGAATGTGAAAACTATCAATGAAAACGTTATGATTACGTGCACAGAAAACATTTTCAAAACTGATAAACCTTCAACATTGTAGACCACACGTTACAGAGACTTTTTTTATAATGGAGACGTAGCCGCGCTGAGAAAACGTCACACATCAAAAGTCAGATAAATTAATTTACATGTTTGTATTCGGTATTCATTATGAAAAGTGAAATGAATTTCAGTCGTAGAAAAAGTTATCTGTACAACGCGAGTGGATATGATGCCCCCATATCTCACTCGGCATTGGGGCACTCGCCTACGGCTCGTTCCCCAAACTTGCCTTCGTGAGATATGTGCATCATATCCACTCTTGTTGTATAATATACTATTAATTTATCTACAGGGTGCGTTCCGAAAGTAATGCAATTATTTTTTTAGAAAGTAATTTATTGAACTGATTCGCACAAACACTTAAAATTCTTCAAAGTACTGCCCTTGGGCCTCTACGCATTTTTTCCAGCGACTCTGCCATGACAGATACGCGCCCTGGAAGGCGTCTTCGGCCACCTCTCGCAAGACCTTCGTCACGGCTGATTGTATTTCTTCTATCGACGAAAAACGGGTTCCTTTTAGGGCTGACTTAATTCGAGGGAACAAGAAGAAGTCTGCTGGGGCGATGTCTGGACTGTAGGGGGGATGGGGCAGCGTTGATATCTGTTGTTTCGCCAGGAACTCGCGGACTCGTAGTGCGTTGTGGCAAGGCGCATTGTCGTGGTGGAGTTTCCAAAGTGGGGAGATGTCTCTTCTCGTTCTGACGACCCTTTTTCGGAGTCTCTCCAGTACATCCACGTAGTAGGCAGCGTTTACTGTCTGTCCTGGAGGAACAAACTCCTTGTGGACCACACCTTTGCTGTCGAAAAAGACAATGAGCATGGTTTTCATTTTTGATTTGCTCATTCTTGCCTTTTTGGGCTTGGGAGACTGGTTGGTGTGCCACTCAGAGCTTTGGCGTTTGGTCTCTGGGTCGTATTCAAAAACCCAAGTTTCATCACCAGTGACGACGTTAACCAAATAATCAGGCTCATTTTCAACACGTTGCAAAAGTTCACATGAAATTTCCACTCGGTGGAAATGCGAAACACAACAGTAGACGACAAGTTCAGTTCATTGGCAACCGTCTTGATACTCAATTGACGGTCAGAGTCCAACAATTGTCGAACACGAGCCACATTGTTGTCGGTTTTGCTGGTTGACGGCCGCCCAGAGCGCTGTTCGTCTTGAACCTCTTCCCCGCCCTCCTTAAAGGCCTTTAACCACCTCGAAACTTGTGAGTAGGACACAGCAGAGTCCCCGTAAGCCTCACGAATCATCTTGTTAGTCTCCTCGAGAGATTTCTTCAGTTTCGCACAAAACTTGATCGCATAGCGTTGCTCGATCGTCGATTCCATTGTTACCGTGACACGATCGGCGCGCAGAGGTTCACACTAACTGACGTCCTGTCGCTTCCACAGCTCGGACAGCACTCAGCGCGGTCTCGAAGCGAAGCTTAGCGTCCACCCCCCACCCAGCCCGAGTGGTCTGATCCCATTCCGTTCACTAGAAGCGGCGCGGTAAATTCAATTGCATTACTTTCGGAACGCGCCCTGTATATGCAATAATTTTATCAGATATATACTTCACAATGCCAAACATTTATATACGGTTTACAATTATAATCCAAAACAATTGCAATCATAGAGAAACATAAGTGAAGAAAATAAATAGCAATTCCCTTTTTACTTTCTCCGTTACGAAGTACGAGAAAGTATTGTGATCGTGATTTTTTTTTCAAAAAATTTTTTTACGGAAATATCCGTTTTGGGGTCCCTAGATGCCATTTCAACAATTTCTGGAAAAAAAAAAATTGTGTCTGTGTGTGTGTGTGTGTGTCTGTGTGTGTGTCTGTGTGTGTGTGTGTGTGTGTGTGTGTCTGTCTGTGTGCGCTGTATCTCAAAAACTAATAGAGCAATTGATATGAAACTTTGAACATACGTCTTATTTGATAATCTGAAGAACTGAAAAGCTTTTGGTAAAATTTTGTACACCGGAAGTGGGTGTTTACCTTAACTGTTTTTTGTTTTTTGCCGATATTTTCTTAAATATGAGAAATATCACAAAAACATTTAAACAAATATTGAAGACAACAAAGAAATGAACATCTTTTGCTTAAAAACATTTTTCATAAAATCATTGCTATTCGAGAAAAAAATTTATTATAATTTTTTAATTTTTGGTTTATAATTATGAAACGATAATAGTTACAGCAAATTTATGTGAATAATAATTGTAGAGAATACCAAAATGAACAACTTCTAAAGAATAGGTTTTTTTCGAAATCTCGTTAGTTTTTGAGTAAACCGAGTTTTTGAATTTGAAGTATAATTTTTCCATCTTTCATGATTTTGACGTTTTAAACGTCAGTTTCATCCGAGTTTACGTAACGCTCGATGTACATTTAAAATATGATTTCAATTGAAAATAAACCCATGAAAACGTAAATATAAAGTCGGAGAAAGTAACATGATGGCCACATCACCATTTTTTACTTTCTCCGTTACGAAGTACGAGAAAGTATTGTGATCGTGATTTTTTTCAAAAATTTTTTTCACAGAAATATCCGTTTTGGGGTCCCTAGATTCCATTTCAACAATTTCTGGAATTTTTTACTTTCTCCGTTACGAAGTACGAGAAAGTATTGTGATCGTGATTTTTTTTCCAAAAATTTTTTTTACGGAAATATCCGTTTTGGGGTCCCTAGATGCCATTTCAACAATTTCTGGAAAAAAAATTTTTGTGTCTGTGTGTGTGTCTGTCTGTGTGTGTGTGTGTGTGTGTGTGTGTGTGTGTGTCTGTCTGTGTGCGCTGTATCTCCAAAACTAATAGAGCAATTGATATGAAACTTTTAACATACGTCTTATTTGATAATCTGAAGAACTGAAAAGCTTTTGGTAAAATTTTGTACACCGGAAGTGGGTGTTTACCTGAACTGTTTTTTGTTTTTTGCCAATATTTTCTTAAATATGAAAAATATCACAAAAATATTTAAACTAATATTGAAGACAACAAAGAAATGAACAACTTTTGCTTGAAAATATTTTTCATAAAATCATTGCTATTCGAGAAAAAAAATTATTATTTTTTTTTCAATTTTTGGTTTATAATTATGAAACGATAATAGTTACAGCAAATTTGTCTGAATAATAATTGTAGAGAATACCAAAATGAACAACTTCTAAAGAATAAGTTTTTTTCGAAATCTCGTTAGTTTTTGAGTAAACCGAGTTTTTGAATTTGAAGTATAATTTTTCCATCTTTCATAATTTTGACGTTTTAAACGTCAGTTTCATCCGAGTTTACGCAACGCTCGATGTACATTTAAAATATGATTTAAATTGAAAATAAACCATGATAGCGTAAATATAAATGATACCATCAAGTCGGAGAAAGTAACATGATGGCCACATCACCATTTTTACTTTCTCCGTTACGAAGTACGAGAAAGTATTGTGATCGTGATTTTTTTTTCAAAAATTTTTTTTGCGGAAATATCCGTTTTGGGGTCCCTAGATACCATTTCAACAATTTCTGGAAAAAATTTTTTTGTGTCTGTGTGTGTGTGTATCTGTGTGTGTGTGTGTGTGTGTGTCTGTGTGTGTGTGTGTCTGTCTGTGTGCGCTGTATCTCAAAAACTAACAGAGCAATTGATATGAAACTTTGAACATACGTCTTATTTGATAATCTGAAGAACTGAAAAGCTTTTGGTAAAATTTCGTACACCGGAAGTGGGTGTTTACCTTAACTGTTTTTTGTTTTTTGCCAATATTTTCTTAAATATGAAAAATATCACAAAATTTTTTAAACAAACATTAAAGACAACAAAGAAATGAATATCTTTTGCTTGAAATTATTTTTCATAAAATCATTGCTATTCGAGAAAAAAATTTATTATTTTTTTTTAATTTTTGGTTTATAATTATGAAACGATAATAGTTGCAGCAAATTTATGTGAATAATAATTGTAGAAAATTACAAAATGGACAATTTCTAAGGAATAAGTTTTTTTCGAAATCCCTTTAGTTTTTGAGTAAACTGAGTTTTTGAATTTGAAGTATAATTTTTCCATCTTTTATAATTTTGACGTTTTAAACGTCAGTGTCATCCTCTCGATGTACATTTAAAATATGATTTAAATTGAAAATAAACCATGAAAGCGTAAATATAAATAATACCATTAAGTCGGAGAAAGTAACATGATGGCCACATCACCATTTTTTTTTGTGTCTGTGTGTGTCTGTGTGTGTGTGTGTCTGTGTGTGTGTGTGTGTCTGGCTGTGAGCGCTGTATCTCAAAAACTAATAAAGCAATTGATATGAAACTTTGAACATACGTCTTATTTGATAATCCAAAGAACTGAAAAGCTTTTGGTAAAATTTCGTGCACCGGAAGTGGGCGTTTACCTTAACTGTTTTTTGTTTTTTGACAATATTTTCTTAGATATGAAAAATATCACAAAAATATTTAAACAAACATTAAAGACAATAAACAAATGCATATCTTTTGCTTGAAAATATTTTTCATAAAATCATTGCTATTCGAGAAAAAAATTTATGAATATTTTTTTAATTTTTGGTTTATAATTCTGAAACGATAATAGTTACAGCAAATTTATGTTAATAATAATTGCAGAGAATGCCAAACTGAATGACTTCTAAAGAATAAGTTTTTTTCGAAATCTCGTTAGTTTTTGAGTAAACCGAGTTTTTGAATTTGAAGTATAATTTTTCTTTCTTAAATAATTTTGACGTTTTAAACGTCAGTTTCATCCGAGTGTGTGCAACGCTCGATTTACATTTAAAATATGATTTCAATTGAAAATAAACCATGAAAACGTAAATATATATGGTTATGATACCATCAAGTCGGAGAAAGTAACATGATGGCCACATCACCATTTTTTTGTATTATTAATATTAGCGAAAAATACGCAATGTCCAGTTGATGATTGAGTACACCCTTGATTTACTTGATTTGAAGTAGTAATCTTCTAATAACCTAGGGTACGTATAAGGTAAGGCAAGATATTGCTATAATAAAACTATTTCAATGACACTGTCATTGTTGACATGTTTTAGAATGACACAAGTACAAACATTGGAGCTTATTATCTTGCATTGATCTTTATAATCACACTGTTATAAAGGTCTCGGTACAATGCATGTTGTGATAGCCTTATTGTATTATTTTCTGTCAGAACATGATAAATGATAAATTTCTTATTAATTCCATTTACAGATGTTAATAATGGGCTACCAATCGTAGTCAGTGACATTGGACAAATGAAAACAATTGGTAATTGAATTATAAAAAGCTCACAGAATAATGGATAGTAAATAACCTCATATTAATTCACAGAAGAATCCTTGATCCTTCAAGCGTCTACTGATGTTGTGAATCAGTAGCTTCCATGCAAAACTGCAGTAATGAGTATAGAAGGTGAATATAAGATTTTTGTTTCCATAAAAGTACATAAATATTTTGGAAATATGTTATTTATAGAGCCGCAGCCTTCAACCAGTAAGTTGAGTCCACATGGTCAAGTTAGGAGATACCGGTTCTCTCTAAAAGACCAAATAACTTGCGGAGTTATATCTAAACAAAATGTGACATATCAGATGCAGAATGAATCACTCAACACCATTCTACATGGAAAAAAATGTGTTGTTTTATTGTAAATAATATTTAATGTTACAATTAACCAATGCATTCGGTTAAATGCTTTACCCGTAATAGCAGAATTTTCTCATAAGTTAAATAAATTATTTATTTCTGTAATAACAGCTATAATCAGTAAGAAGTTGTCAAGAAAGAAGGAGCTTTCCCCTCAGGCAAAAGAATTGTACGATTTTGCAAGGGATATTCAAAAAACGGCTAAACGATTGCATGCTGAAAATGATTCGAATCAGAAACATTTGCAGCATGCAATAGATGCTGCAAATACTGCAGAAATGTTCCGTAGCAGAATGAATGAAACATCGTTTAATTTTGTTTGTATGACAATTGAAGTTTCAAAATTTAAAACCTCGAGGTAGGCGTTTCTCGATGGAAGATAAAACTTTTGCCCTGACAATGTTTAAGCAGAGTCCTATAATGTATAGGTTTCTGTCGAAAATGTTTGCACTTCCATCGAGAAAATGTCTACAATCATTGCTGAACCGCATCCCAATTGACCAGGGAATAAATAAGCCAATATTGGACATGTTACAAGATGCATGCGACGATATGGATGAAGAAGAAAAATATTGTGCCCTTCTTTTTGATGAAATGTCACTTAGCCCAGGAGTGTATTTTAATAAGACTGATTCTTCGATTGATGGCTTTACATACTGTGGTGAGCAAACTAAATTAGCCTTTGCAGATCATGTAATGGTTTTTGTGGTCCATGGAGTACTGAGAAAATGGAAACAACACATAGCATACTTCTTCCCAGAATATGCTATGAGTGTTCCAGATCTCACCAGGAATATAAAAACCATTATAAGGGATTTACAAGCCATTGGTTTGAATGTAGTTAGGACTGTATGTGATCAACATGCAACCAATGTAAGAGCCATCAAATGCCTCATTGAGGAAACCAGTCAGAGATGTGCACTGGAAGGAAAGGAAAATCGAACAGGTTTCCTTATAGGTGATGAGAAAATATTTCCTTTGTTCGATGCTCCTCACCTTATAAAATGTGTAAGAAACAATTTCATGCAGTATAATATCACATTTAAATGGAAGGGTGCAAATTTTTCTTCTTGCTGGTCGGATATTGTGAAGTTTTATGAACTGGATAATGGAGACCCTGATTCCAAATTGCTGCGCAAAATCTGCCATATTTACGAAGCGAAAATGAACAAAATGAAAGTAAAACTTGCAACAGAAGTTTTATCTGAAAGAACTTCAGTTTCAATGAAATTTTTGGTTAAATATGGTTAGTACCATACATGTATATATGTTGTACTTAAATTAAAAACAACGATTTTTTTATGTTCTAGATAATGAGAGACACATTACGGACACAATGATGGGTACGTCAGATTTTCTATTATTCTTTGATAAGTTATCTGACAGTATTATTGGTTCGTCAATACATTGTAATGACAACAAACCTCTAAGATGTTCGATTTTATTCCGAGGCAATTGAAGTTTTGAGGACATTTCAATTTATAAAAGATGTACGTGAATTTGTGCCACCTTGCATTTTAAATTGGATAAGTTCATTAAAAGGTTTACAATGTATTTGGAAAAAATTGCATTCAAAAGGTATTAAATATGTTTGTCCTCGGAACTTCAATCAAGATCCATTGGAAATTTGGAAAATTTCTTTGGTGCTATAAGAAGGCATGGCGTTCGGAATATAAATCCAACATGTTCCTCATTTAAGGCATCGCATAAGGCACTAATAATAAGTAACCTCATGACAACCAATTCCCCATATTTGAATTATGAAGATGATGGTTGTAGAGGAGCACTTAAATTTCTAAACAATTTCCTAACTAAAGAGTTCATACAACCCATTATAAGGAGGCCTCCAATTATTCCTGATGAGTTTGCATTTCAAAATGTTTATAATTTTCTTGCTAACAACACGAATGCTTACATAGCTGGATATTTGGGGAGACATGTGTTGAAAAAAATGCAACAATGCAATGCATGTAAATCTGAATTGATTTCAAACACATCCGAGATGATGCACACTTATATTGAATGCAGAACTTATAATAAAGGATGTGGTAAGTAAAACACGTGTGTTGAGAATTTTCACAAATTTTAATGTCGAAACACTGCGACATATGTTTCGCCACACAGTGGCTTCATCAGGCAGATGATAAATGGTCCATTTATCATCTGCCTGATGAAGCCACTGTGTGGCGAAACATATGTCGCAGTGTTTCGACATTAAAATTTGTGAAAATTCTCAACACACGTGTTTTACTTACCACATACATTATGGAATTTCACCAAGTAACAGCCTCATCAATCCAATATTTATAATAAAGGAACCCAACACTAATTTTTATAAATTTGTCAGCCAATGTTTTCAAATTATTTGCTTTTATTTACCTAAAATTTGTACATTTTCCGATATTCAACCATTTTTAGAAACCAAAATTCGTACCATCATATCATCCACTTCTTTTAATTGTCAAGATCACAAATTGGCTGATCTTATTGTTAAGTATCTGATTCCTATCTATGTTGTGATGTGGGTCCAAATTATAAACAACTTTTTGAAAGGAAAAGAACAAAATAAAACTACAGACAATGTAATGAAGTTTGCTCTTGAAAAGTGTAAAAAAATTAAATCGCGGCACTTTGGAATTTTGAAATCTAAAAAATTAAAAAATTAACTCTTTTATGATATATTCTGAATTCAATGATATAAGTGTACATTTTGTATACATGTATTACATTGTTGTATTTTTTTTAGGGAACTCAATGGATTTTTGTTTGGAAATTGCTTCACACATTGATAAAATTTTAATTATCTGGATATTATTTATAAACAAATAATGGACTTTTGATCTTGTTATATACGGAGAATCTTATCCATTGCTTATAAATAATATCAATGTAATTAAATTTATAACTTCGTAAATGGGGAAATCATCTCATATTCACACATTAATGTTTGAGTTGTTATGATCACATAAGATTATTATTAATTCCATATTTTAAGTTAATATCATTCCATTTATTGACAAACCATTATCGCTGTTAATAACTTAGCTTCGAACAATGTCCAACAATATTTAAGTGTAATTTGTAACATATAATTAATAATCTGACTGAATGTATACTTATAGTAATACCGAGTGTCTATATCTTTAATTGATTGAGACCATTTTATGAAGTTTACGTCAAACGAATTGGTAGTACTGCTTGGTAAGACGTAGCTATGTCAGATGGAATATTCCCAAACACCATTATCATCGTGCCTGTTTGAAATATTACAATGCCATAGTAATAAACTTCTTGTGTTCATCAATAACAACCACTTTGAGATGAAATCGTGTGTTCATTTCATAAAATTGAATTGTCTCCTTTAATTTTATATCTACACCAATGAACAAACAAAAGTGTTACTAAAGAATTGAATTGTTTCAAAATCATTGGTAATTCCATAAAAGAGGTCTCGATCAACTTCAGTCACCTCTGGCAGTGGTAATATGTAAGAGGGATGCACCTTCAAATGGCAATCGACAACTAAGTGCTTCAGTTCACCATGTGATTATAATAAAATTTAAAAAAATGTTAGTTTAGAAAAATGATATATATGTTTCTTTACGTACGTATGTCATTGTATGTTTTCTCTGTTATTATTAATAAGTGTTTATAAACACATAATTATTTCCTTTTGTATGTCTAAATTTGTAATTATATACTTAATTACTATTTCCAATTAATATGATATTCGGTATATTATAAATAAATTATTGCTATTTTACATAAAACAATGTATTTTTTTGTGTCATATACTTGTTTCTCATTGATCACTTGGTGATGTGAATGTATTCTTTGTACATAATGTTGCTCCATTCCTATGTTCTTATTTTGTTCTCTATATAATTATTTTTATTATAATGTACTACATTATATTTAAAACTTTATTATTCTAATTTGGTTAAATCAAAGTTGCTGCAAATCAGAAATTACATAAAAATGAGTAATTGTGGAGCCTTTAAGTCTGAATAAATTCTAATAAAAACAGTTAATTTACTTACATCGCTCTTTATTTTCATTTTTGTGAAACTTAAGGGCCATACCAGGAAAGTTAACTATTTTATTCGAATTATATTCAAGCTATGGCCCCGCACCCCGCCCTGCCGGGCAGCATTGAAACCCCTCTCACCCCACGCCCCGGCCATTTTTCGCCTATTGCACCGCCTCTGGCGTTGCAGAGTTCAAGTTTTAATGTTGTAAATGTTTGGTACATAAAGTGGCTTATCTATATTAGTTATCTAGGAGCGGCAGTACGTATTGTAACCTCAGAGTGTGTGTTTAAAATATTAAAATTGCGCGCAAATATCTTACGGACAAAGAACCACAGGAGATAGTAGACACTCCAGACTTTTATGATAATATAGAAGACGAAATAGTATTAGAAAGCGATGATGATATAGAAATTGTAATAGAATCAGAAAACTATGACGATACAGAAGAAAGCGAGGATGAATTAGATGATTCCATATCTGAACCTGCCACCGTAGAATCTTAACAAATATCGGGTAAAGATGGTACATAGTGGCAAAAGGACAGACTCCCACTACTTTTAGTGCACAAAGAAATATCTTGAATAAAATACCCGGATTTACTGATTACAGCAGAAACTTTACGTCATTTGCGGAGGCTTTCGAGCTGTTTATATCTGATGATATTATAGAAATTATTATCCAAGAAACAAATAATAGAGCTCACACTATTTTGGGAGATAACTGGCAACCTGTGAACGCAGAAGAAATATATGGTTTTATTGGATTAGTTCTGCTTGCTGGCTGTTTCAAAGCACGTCAAAAACCAATTTTTGAGTTGTGGAGTACGAAACATTTAGCATTTCAAAAGCCCGTTTTTAGTGCCACAATGTCTCGAAACAGAATGAATGCGATAGATTTATCCGATTTGATGATGCAGCAACACAGTTAGAAAGACATAATCTGGATAAATTAGTTCCAATTCGTGAAATACATAATATATTGGCTTTGTATAATCCTAATCCAGATATTTGCATCGATGAAGGACTTGTTCCTTTTCGTGGCAGGTGTCCGTACAGGGCATATATGAAGTCAAACCCCGATAAGTATGGCATAAAAATTTGGATTCTCTGTGAGTCATTAAATATGTATTGCTGGAATCTACAAGTTTACACAGAAATGGTAGACAAAATACCGGAAAAGGAGCTAGGTATGTAAACACAATAAAAATATACATTATTATCAAAACACTCATCCGCAATTTTATACACAAAAGACTCAATTTTAGTTTCTTTTGTACCAAAAAAGAATAGAAGTGTTCTGCTACTAAGCACACAACATTCTGATTTAAATGTATCAGGAGAGGAAACATCTTATAAACCACAAGTTATACTGGACTACAACCAACATAAGGGAGCAGTTGACACCTTCGACAAGATGGTAAAGGAATATTTGTGCAATCGCAATACAAAACGCTGGCCATAAGTTTTATTTTTCAATGTTATTGACATAGCCGCACTAAACGCATTTACCTTGTACGTAGACAAATATACGAACTACAAAAAAGGAAAGTCTTCCGCAGAAGACTTTTTCTTCAAGATTTGGGACTTCAACTGGTTACTCCTGTTATAAAATCGCGCCCGCGTGCAGGATTACACCGTCATATTCAAAACGGAAGCTGAACTTATTTGAAACTGTGATGCAATAACAATTAAAGATTATATCGCTGTTCCAGAACAACAATGATGTAACTGAACTTTTTTTTCTAATTGAGTTGTAATGCTTAATTGTATCATAAAGCCTTAAAGATTATGGTGGAACAATGACGTAATTGTATTTCGTTTTCTGGAGAGTAGTTATGTCGTTGTTGAAATATCAGCTGTTTGCCCCCTCTAATATCCGTTTTAAAAGAAATGGCCCCTGTGTTTGAAAGCTACTTGAGAAAGAACTGAGGGGCCAAAAAAATTGGAATTACAACAAAGCAGCTATTAAACACTCAGTAATAACATATAAAAAAATTGAAGGTATTGACCGGCCGAGTAATTAATTTTTAATTAAAATAGACCAAAAAGTACTGTTTTTAGGCCGTTTACTAAATACACTGTAAGTAAAATTGCTGTAATTTATTAATTTTTCGACGAAATCTAAAACAAAAAAAAAACACATGCAAAGACATCCATCCACGTTCGAATGATGTTTATAGTTTTTGTTAATAACTCCCCTATTTTTAATTATGTTTATTTTTAATGCAATGCATTTTCTTGTTTAATAACAACATTACTGCTCCGTTTTTTTTTCTTTAATAGCGTAAATAAATGCATAAAATAACTATGTAGGTTATTTTGAAAAAAGTAAGCAAGAAAGGCACAGAATTTATATAATTGTTACGGAATCGGAGTGAAAAGAGACAACCGATATGTAATTCCACGCTCAAATTGTAACGGAGCGGCATGAAGGTGCAGTTACGGGCTACGATATAAAAGTCACTCACGAGTGTTAGACTCTTGTATTTAGGTAATTTTGCAATGCTTTTGCAAAACGGAACCAGAAGACAAAAATATTTATTTTTAAAATATTCGTGATTTCTTACAATCCTGTTGTATGATTTATTTATTTATAGTATCCATGATTACACGTTAAACTTTCGAAGTACCATTAATGGACTACCCATTAAAACACGTGATTGATATTGATATGTACACAATTTACTAACGATTTCTAACGCAACGGTTTTAGCAATAAATACAAAGATAATGTTGCTCGGATTCAATTCTGCGAGGTGAGTGATTGTTCTTTCTTCTTGAACTCTCTGTTGGGGTGGTGCTTCTCCGTTCTCTCTTCTCCCGGAGGGTTGCAGACGGTCAAGATCCCATCTCATGCGTCATGCGACTTTCTAATTTCGACGACCGATAATTTGCCCTGTTGCCCATAATTTATTCACGTCGCCTCGTGATCTCGTCCGCTCCATCTGTTTGGCATTAACGCGCCCTTGCTTCCATGCTTTTTTGACGTGGTTTATGACGTCTGTCCATTATTTTGTCCCTTATTTGGTAAAGGTTTTGCGCTCTCAATGTCAGTCGCATTTGAATTTTCAAGCAAGACTATCCTTAAGTTTGCACTAATTATGGGCCGTCATTGTAGTGTTGAATTGAAAGAAGTTATTGTCAAGGTGAAAAGTTTTTTTGAAGCAGAGAAAAGAAGTGGCGTGGAAAACGTTAACGTGGGTAAAGTTATTCAGCGAACTGCCAAATGTCTCCAAATTAGTGTGAGAACAGTAAAACGTGTAATTTCGGATTACAAAAGCGGTGGTGTCAGTGCGTCGAAATTTAGAAGCGGGAGGCCGAAAATTCAAATTGATGAATTTTTGCAGGGTGTATTAAGGAGGACAATACTAAACTTTTATTTAGAACGTAAATTTCCAACTCTGAATGAAATTATTTCTAAGTTTAAAAGTGAAAATGAAGACCTACCGGAATTTAGCAGATGTACCATGTACCGTTGGGTCAAAGAGCTCAAATTTCAATATAAAAAAATTAATAACAAGCCCGTATTGATGGAACAAAATGCAATTGCCTCAAAGAGGGCCGAATTTCTGTTCTCCATTAAACGATACCGAGAGAGTGGTTGGTCTATTTGGTACACAGATGAGACCTGGTGTGGTGCCAATCATTCTCGAAAATTTGGTTGGGTGGAAAAAGTGGATCCTGAGTCAAGGGTAAATTTCGACATGTATCGAGGAGGAGTCCAGGAAATTAATGGATACCGGGGCGGCATTAAACGACCCTCTGGCTCCGGGCAACGCTTAATAATTTTACATATTGGCAACGAAGATGGATTTTTAGATGGGTGTCTGAAATGTTTCATCGGCAAAAAAAGTGCTGTATCAGAAGATTACCACAATGAAATGAACAAATTACATTTTGAAGAGTGGTATAGGCAAGTGCTCACCGTTATCCCAAATAAATCGGTAATTGTTATAGATCAGGCACCATACCATACAATGTTAGATCCAGAATTTAGAAATCCAACAACATGCTGGAAGAAAGAAAAGATCGTAGAGTGGATGTTAAAGAGAAGAGTTATACTACCTGAAGGAGTTGACGATTTCAGGGATTTGACAAAAGCGAGGCTATTAGCATTATGCAAATCGTTTCATTTTAGGAAAATATATTTACTGGAAACAATAATAACAGCTGTACGAGGCGACGACGTAAAACTTTTGTTTTTGCCGGTGGCCCATTGCGAGTTTAATGCAATTGAACTCGTTTGGCCGTATGTAAAAAACAAAGTCGCAAAGCTAAACACTACATTTAAAATCAAAGATGTTCTACAACTGTGTACGACTGCAATGCTAGGAATGCCTATAGATGTGTGGAAGAATTGTGTTGAACATGCCAAAAAAGTGGAAGAGAATTACAGAATAAAGGACAATTTGGTGGACATCGCAGTGGAACCCTTAATTATTAATATAAATAATTCTGAGTCAAGTGAGTCAAGTGACAGTAGCACCGAAAGTGAAAGTGATGAGAGTGAAATCGAAGACAGCAGGGACTTTGATTTATCAATTACGTTTAAAGACATGGAAAATCCACAACCATCAACATCACGTCGATGATTTATTGGCTGGTTTAAGTATTTCCCTATCCTGTGTTATCAGAATATCGGCAATAATCACTATTATAATTTTCGAATATTACTGTTGCAACTAAAATTAAAAAGAGCCGCTTATGCATAACGGTGCCCTGAATAATGCTTCGACTGTACCGTAAACAATCTCTTATCGCGTCGCTACTCGTTCTAAACGCATGACTTCCCTTTACGTCGCCCCGTCCCGCATAGGCTTGTTCGAAATGTTAAAACTGTTATAGAAATGTCATTGTTATGTTAAATTATATTATTTTTATGTCATATCAGCAGATGATTACTTGTAATACAATTATGTAAGAATTATTTAAATATACATATTCAGTACGAAAATGTGACCCGTTACTTAATCGTCGCATTATATACAAATTAAAAACATTATTACCTTGAAAAAAATCACATGTATACAGAAAGGACTGTTACATATCGCGTAAAAATAAAAAAATTATTTGCACGGTGGGTTCAGAGGAATTAATTCCTAAAGTGGCGGCTGCCAGAATTCTCACTCCAAAACGGTACATTTTCGTATAAAACTTTTAAAATAAAAAAAGTTACTCATTATAAACTAATGAGAGTCAAGTACGTTATACTGAAATAAATGTTCTTGAGATATGTTGTTATTTCATTTAATTTGAACAAATAGTTTTTATTTTATAACACTTCAAACACAGGGGCCAAAACTTTTAAGACAGATAGTAGTCAGAAGAACAACGCCACAAGTGCCAGTTGAGTGAGTGACTGCACAAGAGAAGTATGTTTCCTAGTGCAACAGTGATGCAACTGTAGTGAAAGACAATAAGTGCAACAATGACGTAAGTATATTTTGTGTCATTATTACTCTGATTTACCACAACTCTTATTATCTTAACTGTACTTTACGTCCTTGTTTAACCCAACAGTGGATCTGAATAACCTGAAACCTTGTGTAAAATGTATTGGTAATTAATTCAAGGCTTTGAAATTAATGGGTTATTTATCCTTTTTTTTGTAGGGCCAATAATGGGGGAACGATCGAAAAAAATCAAGGTGTTGGCAAATGAGTTGATAAAGCAAAAAGAAAAATATATACAGAAAATAATGAGCTAACTCAGAGGCGCAACAAATGAAGGCGAAACAGAAAATATACAGCTATGAATTTTATACATTTCCAGTCCTGTTAGTGACTAAGGAGTGTCTTCCTTTAACAATTCAGAATAAGGCCAACAGGCTGCAGTGGAGTCAGGACCGACAAGACTGGGATCATCAATGGGTAAAAATTGTCTTCAGAGACGAATCCAGATTTTGTTTATAGCTGACGGAGGTTTAAGGGTTGGACGACCTAGAGGTCAAAGACAAAATTTACAATTTGTTCAACATCATCACACTCCTAGTGTAATGGTTTGGGGGGGAAATATGCTACGGAGAAAGGACCCCTTTAATATTCATTCCGGGCACAATAAAAGCGCGCCGTTACATTTATACAGTCTTGGAACCCATTCTACTTCCATTTATCCAAGACCATCCAAGGGCAATTTTCCAGCGAGATAATACACGACCTCATACTGCTAACGTAACTACAGATTTCCTATAACTAAACAACATTAATCCTTTGCATTGGCCATCGAGATCACCCGACTAGAACCCCATAGAACATGCCTGGGATGTGATGGACAGAACATTGCGTCGTTTACAGCATCCTCCAAACACTTCAGATGAATTGCGTTACCAGCTTCAGATAGCCGGGATGAGCTGCCTCAAGATGCATTAGACCATCTGATTGATAGCATTCCCAGAAAGGTTGCAGAATGCTTGAGAGAACGCGGAGATGTAACGCATTATATTTTTTTTTCTTAATAAATATTATTATGTTTCTATGAAAATTTAATCAATTGTATATCAACATACAGTAACTATTTATAAGAAATTTCAGAGTTCTGCGTCAACTCCCTCAGGGTGGTTCATTTTGTTAACCCAGTGTATATTTGGAGTGCAAAAATTCCATCAAAATTTATTTGGGCGAAAGTTTATATTGCTAACCGATCATAAACCATTGGTGCGAATTTTTGGACAAAAGGAGGAAATACTCAAGTTTCAGCTAATCGTCTTCAGCGATGGGCTTGGTTGCTAAGCAATTATAATTATGAAATCAGATATATTAAATCCGCTAACAATAAAGCTGATTATTTTTCAAGACTACCAGACAAGCAATGTTTAGATAAAAAATGGTGATGTGGCCATCATGTTACTTTCTCCGACTTGATGGTATCATAGCCATTTATATTTACGTTTTCATGGTTTATTTTCAATTAAAATCATATTTCAAATGTTCATCGAGCGTTGTGTAAACTCGGATGAAGCTGACCTTTAAAACGTCAAAATTATGAAAAATAATCTTTATTAGAAAAATGACACTCTACTCAAATAATTTTGGTTTTTTAAAATCCAATAATTTTCAAGCGAGTTACAGATTTTTGAAATTTTTGATTTTCACGTACATTGGAGGAAGAAAAATTAAGAAAAAAATAGTAGACGTATCGGAAAAATTACACAAAAATTAATTTTTATTAGGAAAATGACACTCTACTTAAATAATTTTGGTTTTTTAAAATCCAATAATTTTCAAGCGAGTTACAGATTTTTGAAATTTTTGATTTTCACGGCGTCAAATTTGTACATTGGAGGAATAAAAATTAAGAAAAAAATAGTAAACGTATCGGAAAAATTACACAAAAATCAATCTTTATTGGGAAAATGACACTCTACTCAAATAATTTTGCTCTTTTAAAATCCAATAATTTTCAAGCGAGTTACAGATTTTTGAAATTTTTGATTTTCACGTACATTGGAGGAAGAAAAATTAAGAAAAAAATAGTAAACGTAACGGAAAAATTACACAAAAATTAATTTTTATTAGGAAAATGACACTCTACTCAAATAATTTTGGTTTTTGAAAATCCAATAATTTTCAAGCGAGTTACAGATTTTTGAAATTTTTGATTTTCACTGCGTCAAATTTGTACATTGGAGGAAGAAAAATTAAGAAAAAAATAGTAAACGTATCGGAAAAATTACACAAAAATTAATCATTATTGGGAAAATGACACTCTACTCAAATAATTTTGGTTTTTGAAAATCCAATAATTTTGAAGCAAGTTACAGATTTTTTAAAGATTAAAGATTTTCACGGCGGCAAACTTTCGTATATTGGAAGAAGAAAAATTAAGAAAAAAACTAAAGGAATTAAACAAAACTTATTCTTTATAAGTTGTTCAGTTTAGCATTCTCTACAATTATTATTAACATAAATTTGCTGTAACTATTATCGTTTTATAATTATAAACCAAAAATTAAAAAAAAAAAAAAAATTCTCGAATAAAAATGATTTTATGAAAAATGTTTTCAAGCAAAAGATGTTCATTTCTTTGTTGTCTTCAAAGTTTGTTTAAACGTTTTTGTGATATTTTTCATATTTAAGAAAATATTGGCAAAAAACAGTTAAGGTAAACGCCCACTTCCGGTGTACGAAATTTTACCAAAAGCTTTTCAGTTCTTCAGATTATCAAATAAGACGGATGTTCAAAGTTTCATATCAATTGCTCTATTAGTTTTTGAGATACAGCGCGCACAGACAGACACACACACACACACACACACAGACACAAAAAATTTTTTCCCAGAAATTGTTGAAATGGCATCTAGGGACCCCAAAACGGATATTTCCGTAAAAAAAAATGTTGAAAAAAAAATCACGATCACAATACTTTCTCGTACTTCGTAACGGAGAAAGTAAATAAAAATGATACATCATCGTATTTAAATTATATACGGGCGGATACAAATTTTCCAATAAATTGTGATGTCCTTGCTACCGAAATAAAACATGATAAAATATTAAGTGAAGTATTACGTTGTAGAATGGCCTGCAAAAGTTAGTGCAGAGTTGAAAGCATATTTTTTAAAACAAAACGAATTATCAGTAGAAGAAGATTGTTTATTATATGGTTACCGTGTAATATTACCAATCTAATTATATCAATATTGAATGAGCTACACACTACACATTATGGGTATAGTAAAAACGAAAAGTACAGCCCGCTCATATGTTTGGTAGTCAAAATAAAAAAAATCGAAATTGAAAAATTAGTTAGACCGTGTGATAAATGCTTAAAAGAACGTCCAAATCCGCCCAAGTCAAATTTAATTCCTTGAATATCCATCTAAAGTTTAGGAGCGTCTGCATATAGATTTTTTAGGACCTATATTTAATATTAATGTTATAATGGTGGTGGACGCTCACTTAAAGTGGGTAGAGGCGTTTATTTTGAAAAGACTTACAACGGAATGTACAATAGAGGCGCTCAGAACGGCATTTGCGCGATTTAGTTTTCCACGGCTTTTGGTGTCTGATAATGGGGCTCAATTTACATCAGAAAATTTTCAGATATTTCTGAAACAAAATGGCATTTTTGTAAGAGTATCGCAACACATGTCATTATACAACGGTATAAATTATGTTGAGTCGATCATTGAAAGGGCGGTGGAATTTGTTAAAACCTTCTGCTAAATTAAAATATTGTCCAGTTAAGGAGAAACTGTTTCAAACTGTTAACGCTCGGGCGGGCGCATTATCGGCACTGCATGCCGCCTTTTTCCTAATTTGCAGTTTCCGTAAAAAATATTGGTTGAATATCACTGTGCGCTATAGGTATGCTCAAGTGACCATCTAAGACAACGTATCACCCATAAGCCACGGATCTCTACGCATTTGTCAGTTGTGTGTCAAAAGTTGCAGGTGTTGAGGTCTCGGCACTCCGTACTGATTTTTGTCGAGTTGTTTTTATTATTATTCAACAAAACAAATTTAACTTTAACTTGTTTCACTTTAGGGATAACAGAACATATTTGACGGCGGAAGATCTTCAAGAGTTAATATCGATAATTTATCAGATAGCGAAGGTATAGTAAATTTTAGCGATGAATCTGAAGGTATCGACCTGGAAAACCATGATAGTGAATCAAAACAGACTAAAGCTGAAGATTTACAACATGAAGAGTGTATAGAAATTTAAGCGTCTTCTAGTTATGAGGTATACTTTGGGAAAGATGAAGAAACTATTTGGAAGAGCACTCCAGGAACATCAACTAAAGTAAATGTGAAGAATATAACAAAAGTGCTGCCTGGATCGAAAGGTGCAGCGAAAAATGTGACAACCAGATTGAAATAATATTTTATTTTCATAACCACGGATAAGATTGACCATATAGTTTCATGTAAAAATATGTATATTGAATATCGGAAAGCTGATTTTACATAACGAAGGGAAAGGGATTGTAGACAAACATCCCGTTCTGAAATTCAGGCTTTGTTTGGAGAATTGTTTTAAATCGCAGTGAAAAAAAGAAATCATGTAAACGTTAAGGAGTTGTGGTCCAAAGATGGGACTGGAATGCTAAGTTTGAAAACTCTATTTAGTTACAAGAGATTTATCTTTCTTCTTCGTGCTCTTCGCTTTGACAACATTAGAACCAGATCGGGAGAAGACTGACAAACTAGCTGCTAGCAGAAAAATTTACACGCCTTTTGTCAATAATTGCAAATATAGTTACAGTTTACAAATTTGTCACCATAGATGAGATGCTCCACCCGTTTCGGGGTCGATGTGGCTCTGTACAATACCTACCACTAAGACCAGCCAAATATCGCATAAAATTATATGCTCTTTGTGACAGCAGGACGTATTATTCCTGGAACTTCGAGATATACTGTGGAGCACAACGTGATGGGCGTTGCAAAACGTGTAATAAACCATTCGATATTGTACAGAGATTGGTAGACCCTGTAAAAAATCCCATAGACACCTAACTGCAGATAATTAATATACTAGCTATCCATTAGCCGAATATCTCCTCTTGAATGGTCTAACGTTAATTGGAACAATGAAAAAAAAAAAACAAAAGGGAAATTCCACCTGATTTTCTTTCAAATAAATCTCGCCAGACTGGATCCACCCAATTTGATTTTCAGAATGATATGACTAGTCTCATATTTGACAAAAAAATTAGGCTGTGATTTTATTGTCAACTATGCACGATACCGACGAAATTGATGAGACCACTAAAAAACCACATACTATTTTGGATTATAATAGAACAAAATGTGATGTTGATATTGTTGACCAGAAATGCGTCTTATACCACACAAAGTATTACAAAAAGATGGCCTCTTGCAATTTTTTTTTCGGATGCTTGATATTGCCGGAATCAATTCTGAAATCACTTACAATAATACTAAGCCTTTAGTTGCCCATTCTAAAAGATGTATTTTCCTAACTGAATTAGCTTTTAAGCTCTATGAAAACCATCTAAAAGATAGAGCTTAAATACCTACACTTCACAAGGATATAACAGACTTTCTTTCAAAGTATCGTCCACCGCCAGGACATCAAGTACGAGTTATCCAAAATCCTAATCCGTATTTGCAGCACAAAAAAACAATAAAACAACAGTAACTTGTGATTTGTGCATAGCATAGCACTATAAATGTTCTGCCAAAATTGTTTGCCCACTCAAATGGAGGAAGGGGAAGAAGATTAGCATGGAACATTCGTTTTTTTGTTTTCAATTTTGTTAGAATTGCCTTTTATTTTATTTTAGATAAAACAGATTTTGTTGTGAGGAGAAAGGATACAATTAATTTTGTTTGAATTTCGTTTTTTTCATATTTTATTTTTTGACTCTTTTGAATTTGGAATGACCAATTTCATTTCATTTTGTTAATTACGATTTATTTATTTTTTGTGATAATACATTTTGCTGTTTTTAATTTAACCATGTGTTTTTTGCTTACGACATACAATGCCGCCTCGCGCCTTCTCATGTTATTTTGTGAAGCGCGCCCGCCCGAGGGTTGAAAAGAAATAACAAAGTCAATGTCAAAAATATTCCGGAAATAGAAAACGTATGTATTAGATAAATAAACAAGTTGCCGTGCGTGATTATCGTTTTCCCAAGCTTTTCTGAATTAAAGGTAAAATAATTCGAATCTTAGGTCCACGAACGTTTTTAGTAAAAATACCGTCTTTACAGAAGCGTTGGAGTAGACACATAAATCAAATTATAGATTATATCAACTATCCTAGTGCAGATAAGAAAAATGTAAATAAAGTAACATCAAAGCGGCGTGAAGTGTCGCGTAACGAAAATAGTGATGGTGATCGAAATGGTATGGTAACCGAAAGAACAACACGGTCCTTGCGCCCTAGAAACGCAATTGTTAATTATAATAATAATAATAATAATAAACTTTATTCTTCCTTTATGCTACAAATAAGAAAATTAATAAACATAAATACGAATTCAAAATCACAAAAGGAGAACCCTAAGGCGGGATTCAGCATTGGATGATAACTCATCCTGCTGGTCTTCCATCCAAACCTTAAACTTATAATAAATTGTATGTAAGAACATATAATAATTTTATAGAAAAACATACAAAATATATATTTAGATACATAGAATACTAGAACTAGAAAAATCAAATAAAATAATAATTAAATGAAATAATTACAATAATAAAACATTAAACTTCCTAGATCACATATACATACATTTCAGACGTTAGAGAAGAATAGCACCGGCATTAACTGCAGCTTTGAACCTGGATAAACCCAAACCAATAAGAATCGTAGGTAGCGAGTTGTATGTTATGTATACTTGGTAGGAAAATGATCGCTCGTACAATGTGGTCGCATGTTTTGGAGGAGAAATTCTACCCCTATATCTCGTGTTAATATTATGGACATCATTCCTAAACGTAATTTTATTGTACAGAAAAGGTGGTTTCATGGTGTATACAATTTTATAATATAAGCACTTGGCCTGAATATTCCTTCTATGTTCCATATTGTTCCAACCAGCATCCGTAAGTTTATGCGAGATTCTATCAAATTTTTTATTCCGTAAATAAATCGAAGGCATGAATTTTGGACCCTTTGTATGCGCCGGTTAGTGTTTTCATCGATAGCTGGATGGTACAACGTGGAACAATAGTTAAAATGTGAGAGCACCAAAGTATCACATAAGGTAATCTTGGTTGAGGTTTCTAGGTATGCTCGGTGTGGGTACAGATTTTTTAAGTTGAGATATGCTGCTGACATGCATTTATTAATAAATTGGTTATAACGAAAAGTGTTGTCCATAACAACACCTAGATTACTAGCTCTCTCTTTATATGGAATACCTATCCCGTTTAGATGTAGCTTAAGCTGACTGCCTATACTGTCACAGAGATTACGTTTACCAAAAACTAAGAAAGCCGACTTTGAGGGGTTAATACTTAAATCTAACATGTTAGAGAAGTTAAAAATGTTTTGTAGGTTAGAATTAATGCATTCCTCGCTGCTGGTGATAGAGTCCGGTGAAAATGAGTAATACAGCTGAGTATCATCAGCATACATGTGCCCAGTGCAAAATTTAAGTTGATTCAGTAAAGATGATGAGTATAAAGAAACAAGAAGAGGCCCAAGGATAGACCCTTGCGGAACACCTCTTTCAGTGTTTAAAAGGTCTGATGTAAGGTTATCAATTTTTACACACTGCTTCCGGTTACTTAGGTAACTACTTAGGTCGAACGCTTTACTGTAATCTAATAAGATCAGCACTGTCATTTTCCCCTTATCCGTGGCGGTAATTATGTCATCAGTTATGGAGAGCAAGGCCGTTTCACAGCTGTGACCTGACCTAAAGCCGGACTGTTCTTTTGGAAGTATGTCATACTTATCGACGTATTCCACCAGTTGCGATGATAATATTTTTTCCATAATTTTAGATATTATTGGTAATATACTAATAGGGCGAAGATGTTTCAATTCAGTAGGTGCATTGATTTTCGGAATGGGCTTAATGATGGCGTATTTCCAGGTATCAGGGAAGGTGGATTCCAGAATACAACAGTTAATAATGTGAACTAAAAATGGTAAGATTACTGGACAACACAAGCGCAGCATAGTAACGTTGATACCTTCGTACCCACTGGATAGAGATTTGACATTATTTAGTTCTTTAAGTACAGTAAACTCATCAATTAATTTAAATCCAAAGTGAGCCATAGATGGGTGTCGTGTGTTAGTATAGTAATCATCAGGTGTAATAATATTATTAGAACTGAATGCAAGTAGGCTATTAATAAAATAATCATTTAAGGTATCAACATTTTTTAGCGAATTAGGAATTGGTACCGGACCTTTTTTCAAATTTAAATTTTTGAGATGTTTCCATAGAAAACTTTGATTCATATTCCGAGATATATATGAGAAATATGCTTTTTTCTCATTTTTAATTGCCGTATTAGTGTAATTTTTTAGGGTTTTGTAATATTCCCAGGTCGCGAGATTTCCAGTTCGTCTAAATTTAGCTTTAGAATTATTGCGTAGCTCAATTAAATATTTAATATTGTCTGTTAACCAGGGAGATTTAGGTTTAACGAATGAACGAGTTCTTATTGGTGCATGCTTATTAAAAATATTTAAGATAGAGTTATTTAGTATCGATACTTTTTCATTTATATCATTTGTATAGAGTATATCATGAAATGGGGTGTTGATTAAATCAAGGTTAAATTCAAAGGTGTCAATATTGTGGAAGTCACGAAATGTGCATACACGTGGGTGAGAGTTTGCAGTAGGAATAGAAATATTGCAATAAACCGCATCATGATCTGATATATTACAATCAATAACACCATGATCACTTATATTCATATCGCGAGAAACCAGGATTAGATCAATAAGGGTTGAGGTAGTTAAGGTTAAGCGTGTTGGGTGTTTTATTAGTTGTGTCATTTCTAGGCTGTCTAAGATGTTACTCAGTAATAGACTGGAGGGAAGTTGCGGTTTTAATACGTCAATATTGAAATCTCCACAACAAATAGTATTATCAGAGTATGCAAAGCTATTAATAATTGAGCTTTCTAACTTAATTAAAAAAATTGCGTGATCGAGTTGCGGGGGTTTATAAGCGACGGCTACTGTGAAGTTTACTGTATTTGTTTTAATGAGTGTCCATAATATTTCAATATCGACTTCAAGTCGCAAGGGAACAAAATCGAGTGAATTTTTAATATACATGCCCACACCGCCTCCTCTTGTAAAACGATCATTCCTCAAGAAATTGAAACCGGGAATGTTCAATTGACTATTAGTTATATTTGTGTTTAGCCAAGTCTCCGAAAGAGTTAATATATCTATATTATTGTTATGGATTAGTTCTCTAACGTCTGATAATTTAGGCAATAAAGATCTTACATTAATGTGAGCTATTTTTAAACTATTTGCATACATTAGTTTATACAATTAGTTAATTAAGTATAAATAAATTAATAACTTATACCGGTGAATAAGGAAACAAAACAGATAAGTTCTTCCCAATCCGAATAAATTAAAAGTGAGAAAGAAAAAAGAGAAAAAAAAAACAATAGAAAAATAATGATAAAGAAAAGATAAACCGAGTGCAAAAGTCTCAAATCGTCCAAGGAGATTGACAATAAAAGGTGAATCCGGCCGAACGCAAATACTTAAGTGCATTTAATATTTTCAAGATCTAATATATTAAATATACGTTTGAAACCGTCAATACATTTTATGTAAACGACACCATAGTTAGTAAACACATTTTTACTTGTATAATGTTTGATGGCTTCTTTCACTAGGGCCAAACGGTTAGCTGTGAGGTCCTCCCGTATGACGACTTTGGTGCCTTTTAGCTTTCGCTTAGCAGCATACACCATGTTACGCTTTTGCGTATTCCTGAATGTAACTAGAAGAGCTGGAACTTCGCCTTTCGTCATGGAAATTCGATCGATGTCCTCTACCGCAATCGGAACGTGAAGTTTGTCCTTGCACAGGTTAATTAATACTTCTTCGGGCTTCAGTTTCTGTCCTTTATCCAACACAAAAATTCTCAGATTGTTGCACTTTTGTTGTTGTTCCAATTTATCAATTGTTCCCTGCAAGGCATCCACTTTGATCTGCAGTGATTCCACCTTTTGTTCGAAGATATTGAACTTGTGTTTCATGTGTTCGTTGATTTTATCAAGCAATTTGTCCAAAAAACTAGGATTAGAGAGCACCCGTTCTACTACTTTCTGAATCATAGACTCATCCTTTTCAGTGTTGTTGCGGGTGGAAACTCCTGACGGCATTGTAGTTGAATATTAGTTTATAGCTTGGAAGTAAATGCACTACACGAATTATACGTCTACTCAGCGTGCACGTTCATTTAATATAAGGATACGTATTGTATTTACTTAAAGGGGAGGATAGTGTAATGTATTTTTATATTTGGTATGTTTCTTGGGCAGATGGCAAAAAATAATGTGACTCGGGGTCAGCGTTGTTTTTCCAGCAGTCTGTGTTGTACGCTTGAAGCGGAATAAACGTTAATTTTTACCGGAGGTCTGTGATAATTATTCTTCACCCAGTGTTCATTGCATGCTTCTTACGTGCCAAGCAGCGGGCAAGTATTCCATAAGGGAGTACATAACAATCCTGATAGGAAGAGTTTTACTTGTCTCATCCCTATGTGGTTGTTTCGTGCTTCAATAAGCACCTTCACAAGTTTGTTTCGGATTATTTGTTTCAAAAAGGGTTGAGAACCAATATAAGGCCCTGCTGTCCCTTCTAAGGCTAGTGAGTCTGCCCTCAAGTTTTAAGCTTAGCTGAATCATATGATAGAAATCGGTATCTTTGTGTATCCCAACTCGATCATGTTACCATTCAATGGCCGCCACTTTGGCTTGGGAAACGGAGGCGTGTTCACCCTGAGTCAGTGATATTTGCTTTTCCTAGTGCCCCTTCCGTAGATTCCAGCACCAGCCATTATTGTTTTGGGCCCCATCTGTGTACCAAGTGGTTTTTCTGATTGCTACCGGATATGTTTTGTTCTTCCACTTAGTTCTAGGCGGTATTGTTACCTTGAATTTCTTTGAAGTGTTGTGGCCTTTCATGTACATTTAAAATATCATCTAAATTGAAAATAGAACTATAAATGAAAATAACTATTATACCATCAAATCAGAGAAAGTAACATGATGGCCACATCATCTATTTTTATAAAATTTGGACAACTGACATTGATCAATAATTATTTGCGTTATAAGACCGGTGGCGATGGCTGCGCGACTGCATTATGGGTCCAGCCCGATAAAGTTTCCCTTATTTCGTTGGTGCACAAAGTACATGTTTTGCTACGAGTATGTATGTGTATGTTTATTTGCGTCATTCAAAAATAATTTCCGTCAAGAACAATTGGAGCAGATGCAGGTTATAATCCCCAATTACTTCTTCAAGTGAAATTAAAATGAAAATTTTTGAAAACATTTTGATAAGAACACAGTTCCAAACCTATCTTGTGTTACTGGATAAAAGAAACAGTTATCCGCCAGAAAAATGTATATACTCTTTATAGTATGATCTTTCGCAGTGGCGTATTCAGCTTTTCATTCTAGGGGGGACCAAGAAAATAAATTTACGTTGTGAATATCGTGAAGTAAAGAAGTAAAAACACAAATAACTATTAACATAGAAACTAAACTTTAATAAACTTGAAGTGTTTAAAAAACAATAGAACAAGTAAACAGTCACACAAAAGGTAAAATACAAATAATAGGGCCTGGATATTTAATTTAATTTTCTCCATGACCATTGTAGATAGAAAATTAAATAAAATGCATTTGTCAAAAGTTTAATTGTCCAAAAAGGTATAATTAGAAAAGTTTTAAATGAAGAAAAAGTTAAATATTGGGAAAATCGAAAAAAAGTTGAAATTTAAAAATGTTATTTGGTAGATTGTTTATTGAACTTGTGTTAAAAAAGTAGAAAATGGAAAAATTTTATTTGTCAAGATAATTATTATTAATTGAAGATGAAAATTTAGAAGTTGAAAATCCAAAAGTTTAATCCGTCAAAAATATATTTGTCAAAAAAAAATTAACACAAAAAAATTGGGAAAAGTTTTATCGTCAAAATATTGATAAATCATATGTTAAAAAGAAGTTAACAAGTGACAAATTATATTTGTCAAAAATTGATTCAAATTTAAAAAAAAATATTTGTGAAAAGTTCAAAAATTTTATATGACGAAAGAGTATTGAAATCTCATATCTGCCAAAATAAGTTGGAACTTGATATTAAAAATTTAATTATCTCAGAAAAAATCTGAGAATTTCATCTGACAAAAAGGAGGCAAATACCGTATTACTAAGTCAGCGGAAAATCTGGCGGATTTTGAATCCGAATTGCGGAATAATTTTCGTTTTAGCGACTGCCGGATTTTCTAACGGAATTGTGTTGGATAGTTGAGAACACTAGCGTAATTCAATTTATTTTCGAAACGTATAATTTACGTTAATTTAAAAAAAATAACTCACGGAAAAATTAATACATTTTCGAAAAATAGAGGTAGATGTTTTGTGAATATTCTAAAATAGTTGAGGAACTCTTATCATATCAGACCTTATTTTCTTTTCGATTTTGGTTTTGTTTAAGTGTTCAACAACTTAAAACATTAATTTTAAAAAATTCATAACTAACACAAAGATTGACTAAGTTTCAAAAATCAAGATTAATTTTAAAGAGTTTTTTTATGGAATTCAATCATAGCGATATAATTTTTTTTCTAGTTTTTCCTTGTTTAAAAATTCGATTTTTAGAAATTGAAAAAAGTGACACATTTTCAAAAATTAAAGTTAGTTGTAAACGAAGATACATTTTTTATTTATCCATGTTACAGTTTTCTTTCTAAACGCATCTTTTGCATATTTCTACACCCTGTAAGTTTAAGTTTTTTTTTTATATCTGTTATGACTCATATTTTTTTTATTTATTAAAACCACTTATTTATATTATGTATATTGACCAAATGATATTTATCAAAAATGGATTCAAATTAAAAAAAAATATTTGTGAAAAGTTCAAAAATTTTATATGACGAAAGAGTATTGATATCTCATATCTGTTAAAATAAGTTAAAACTTGATATTCAAAATTTAATTATCACAGAAAGAATCTGAGAATTTTATCTGACAAAAAGGAGGCAAATACCGTGTTACCAAGTCAGAGGAAAATCCGCTAAATCCGAATTGCGGAATAATTTTCGTTTTAGCGGCTGCCGGATTTTCCAATGGAATTATGTTGGATTTTTCAAAAAACTAGCGTAATTTAAATTAGATTTAAACCTGATTTATAAAAGGTATACTTCACAAGAGAAAAAGCAAAAAAATAAATAAAAATAAAAACCTATAGCATGGAATAATTAAAACATTTTCAAAAATTAAAATTACTTTGAAAGGTACGTGTATTATGATTGCATTAGAGTTATTCTGCAATATTAGTATTATTTTTTTTCTATTTTATTTTTGTTCAAATAGGTGACAATTTAAAAAATGCGGAAGTTAACACATTTTCAAAAATCTAACTTTAATATCTTTTGAGTATATTCAAATTTTTGAGCAATATCACCAGATTAGTGTTTATTTTATTTAGATTTTTATTGTTCAATTGTTAAAACATTCATTTACGAACATTTACAAGTGAAACATTTTTAAAAATTAAAGTGAGTCGATGTTTTGCGAAAACATCAAAAGAAAATTTAGATTGTTTTGTTCGCCTTCAACAACTTAATTTAAAAAAACTTCATAACTCTGGCAAAAACTGACACATTTTCAAAAATGTTTAGTTAATTCTAAAGGCAGATGCGTTGTAAAAAAAACTAGAATATTTAATAAATTCTTAGATATTAGTATTTTCTTTTAATTTTCTTGTCAAGTATTCGACAACTGAAAACGTCAATTTTCGAAAACTCAAAAATGAACAAAAAAAATCAAAGTTAGTAGGCTGAAAGAGGTCAATTGCCTGTTGTAAACGTGTCTCAATAAATGTACTGTCTCTCTCTCTCAATGTTGGTTTTAAAGGCAGTCGTTCTTTGTATTTATTAAAATATTTGAGAAACTCAATTTTGTTTTCGATTTTTGTTTTGTTTAAATATTCGACAACTTAAAATATTAATTTTCAAATAGTCATTCTCAAAAATCAAAGTTAATTTTAAAGGTAAATGTATTATGGTTGCATTAGTGTTTTTGTAAGGAATTCAATCATATCAGTATTTTTTTTCTATTTAATTTTTGTTCAAATTGGTGACAACTTCAAAAATTCATTTTAAAAAATTTATAACTAAGCAATTTTGTCAAGTATTTATTCTCTTTACAATTTTTTTTTGTTCAGTTGCTAAAACATTAATTTTCAAAAAGTCATAACTTACGGAAAAAGGGAAACATTTTCAAAATTTAAAGTTAGTTTTAAACTATGAATAAATTAAAAGAAAATTTAGATTGATTTGTTCGTCTTCAACAACTTAATTTTTAAAAACTTTGGCAGAAATTAACATCAAAGTTTAGATATCTGGCAAGTATATTAAAATTTTTGAACAATTCTATCATGTGAGTATTTATTTTCCTTAGATTTTCTTTGATCAATGGTTCGACAACTTAAGACATTATTTTCAAAAATTTATAACTTACGGAAAAAGTGACACATTTTCAAAAATTAAAGCAAGTTTTAAAAATGTTTTGTGAATATATTTAAAAAAAAACTAGCGAGTACCCGGTATGCGTTGCAATGCTGCGCCGTCGTCTGTGTGTGGCCCATTAAAAATAAGCAAATCAACAGGTGGCGGACGATGGCGCAGCGCAGCTTATTACTGGTGACATATCCTGTTGGATTTGTTCGTCTGGCCGAAAACGGATTAGGCTCTAAACGTTAGTGAGGGCTGTTTAATTTTACGTTTTAATTTTAAATGCCAATTACAGGTTGTGAAAGCAACCGGCAGGTCGCACCAATTTCAGTTGGCAACGCCTGACGTACGTTATTCCATCCTCCTGACATTCGCTAATTACAACAAATACTATTAGTTAGGTTATGTACATTGAAACCCAAGAAATGGTAGACAAACATGTTCTATTTTACACAGAAACCTTCCCCCGCATGATTACATTAACCCCTGAAAATTTCATCCAAATCCGACGAATGGTTTAGGTGTCCATAAACGATAAACAAACAAACAAACAAACATTTATTTTTATATAAACAGGGTGTTTCAGAGCACTGGGAACAGTACAAAAGTTGTGTATAATAGTGAGCTGCACGCCCTAAAAATATTTAAATTTATACAGGGTGTCTCATAACAAAATTAAAAACCAAACTTATGTTTTTTTTAAATACACTCTGTATTTTTTGTCATTTTTGAATTATATGGAGCAAATAAAGATGAGTTACTTTAATACTTCCTATACCTATTGTTTGCCGTTTTTGAAATATTTGAAGATTTGTTGAAATACATGGTCTGGGTGAAATTTTATTTTTGCCCCAGTGATTGACGTTGAACGATTAAAATCATTTCTATTATTTAGTTGAAGGTTCGATCTATAGAGCCAACCATCATTTCATGCAAAAAATTATACAGGGTGAAAAAAAAATGCGGTAGAAAAGCCGAACTTATAAAGTTAAATAACTTCGCTTTTTCAAATGGCACACCCTGTATTTATGTATTATTAAGTAGAATCCAATTATCTTTCCGATTGTATAAGGGTTCCCTGTTCCTAATCTCAATAATTTTTCTGTATTCGGCGATTATCATATCAGGAATAATTATTATAATCTAACAACTCTAAATATTAATTTTCGAAAATTCATATTTTGGCGGAATCCTAGCGGAATAAAGTAGGCTATCTGGCGGAAAAACCATGTCATCAGTTAGCAACGCTGGTTAAATACGGACATTTTTCCAAAAAATTGAGAAATTAAAAAATAATTTTCTAATCGTTTGTTAAATTAAGATAAAAAAATGTAAGAATTACATCTGACAAAAAATTAAATATCAACGAATTTTATTCATTAAAAAAGCTGAAAACTGAAACATTTTGTTTGCTGAAAGTTGAATTGCCAAAAAATGTATCCAAGAGAAAAGAGTAAAAAATATTTGTCGAAATAAGTTAAAAATTGGTTATTAGCATTTGTCGAAAATTTAAATATCAAAAGATGTTGCGGTATTAAAAAGTGATAAATACTGTTAACCCTCTCTTTGCCAAATTAATTTTTGGAAAATAAAAAACCATATTTTTTGTGAAATTCTTGATTTAATACCATATTCTAACTCAAAAAAATTAAATTTATTTATTTATTCAACAGACACCTTTTACAATAATAACACAAATTACATAATAGCAAAAAATATAAAATAGAAAGAAATTTTAGTACATGGTAAATAAAAGAACATGAATGAAAACAAATGTCTCCATATTTTTCCAAAAAAACAAAATCATGACACTCCATATGGAAACGGCACAAAAAGAAATCGAAACACAGATTACGGGGACCTGATAAAAGATATGACGCCATATGGCATCTGCGGGAAAGAAAAGGTTAAGAAAGTTGAAAATTAAATAGAAACAATTATGCCAAAAAGAAACATGCCCCTAACAAAACTTAAAAATTTAAAACACCATTTTTTCACAAGAAGTTAAAAATATCAACAATTACTCTGACAAAAAGAAAATAAAATTTAATAATCTGTCGAAAATAAAAAAAAATTAAATGTAAAAGTTGAAAATAGTAAAATTTTACTCGTAAAAAGTATGATTGTCAATAGAAGTTAAAAATCCAAAAACAACATTGAAAAATTATATCTGTTAAAATTGTTACAAATTTAAAAATTTCATTTTAATACGTGATAAAAAAACAAAATCTATTTGTCAAAAACAGTTTAAAATTAGATATAATATTTGTGAAAAGAACCGTCTACTGAAAATTTAGCCATCAAAGAAAGTTGAAAATGTTAAAATTTGTTTTGACGAAAAGCAGTTAAATATTGACGAAAGATTTAAATATTTTGCGAAAAGTGTACTCTATCAAAATAATGTTAAGATCTAACAATTTTATCTGACAAAAAGAAGTTGACAATTGACGAACTATATTTGCCAAAAAAGTTTAAAATAATTTTTTTTTATTTTAAATGTACATCAAGCGTTTTGTAGACTCGTATGAAACTGACGCTTAAAACGTCAAAATTATGAAAGATGGAAAAATTATACTTCAAATTTAAAAACTCAATTTACGCAAAAACTAAAGGGATTTCGAAAAAAAACTTATTCTTTATAAGTTATTCATTTTAGCATTATCTACAATTATTATTAACATAAATTTGCTGTAACTATTATAGTTTTATAAATATAAACCAAAAAATAAAGAAACAATAATAAATATTTTTCTCGAATAAAAATGATTTTATGAAAAATGTTTGCAAGCAAAAGATGTTTATTTCTTTGTTGTCTTCAAAGTTTGTTTAAATATTTTTGTGATATTTTTCATATTTAAGAAAATATTGGCATAAAACAAAAAATAGTTAAGGTAAACGCCCACCGGTGTACAAAATTTTACCAAAAGCTTTTTAGTTCTTCAGATTATCAAATGAGACGGATGTTCAAAGTTTCATATCAATTGCTTTATTAGTTTTTGAGATACAGCGCGCACAGCAGACACACACACACACACAATTTTTTTTTCCAGAAATTGTTGAAATCTCATCTAGGGACCCCTAAATGGATATTTCCGTAAAAAAAATTTTGAAAAAAAAATCACGATCACAATACTTTCTCGTACTTCGTAACGGAGAAAGTAAAAAATATATGTGTGGAAAGTTTCATATTTTTGTTTCATAATCTTAATTAACTGACATTTGAAACGTCAAAATTATGATAGGTGAAAATAACAAATTTAATCACCTTTACTGTCTGCCAGTTTACTCAAAAATTAAAGAGATTTCGAAAAAAAAACTTATTACATTTTGGCATTCTTTACTATTACCGTTCCATAATTGTGGACAAAAAAAATCAATTAATTTTTTTATAGAAAAACGATAATTTTATTAAAAATGTTTTCAAACAAAATATGGTAATTTGTTTGCTGTCTTCAATTTTTGTTTAAATATTTTTTTTTAATATTGTTTAAATAAAAAAAATTGGAAAAAACAAAAAAAAATATTAAGGTAAACAACCGCTTCTGGTGTACAAAATTTTACCAAAAGCTTTTCACTTCTTCGGACTGTCGAATAACACTTATGTTAACACTTAAAGTTTCATGTTAATTGCTGTATTAGTTTTTGAGACACAAACAATTTTTTTCGAGAAATATTTGAAATCGTCTCCAGGGTCCTTAAAATGGATATAGAAGGTATGTTCACTCTCACAATACTTTCTGGTACTTTGTAACGGAGAAAGTAAAAAAAAAAACTCTTGGTCTTGGGGGGGGGGATAGTCTCCCTCCTTGAATACGCGCCTGATTTTTCGCTCAACAGTTAACGGTACTGATTATCATTAGAGTAAAACAACACAATGGCTGGATCATGCTTAACGATCAAGCAGCAAAAATGTGTTTTAATGTGGTTTACTAGGTTTAGTAACGCCGTTGAAGATGCAACGAAAGTTGAATTTGAAACAAAACCCCCAACCCGCCTCATCATTAAACGCATTATTGACAAGTTTGGCGCGCATGTAACGATTTGTGATACTCGTAAAGAAATATCGGGTTGACTGCGTACAGCTACAAGTCCTGCTATGTCGCCTTTTCACTTGGAATAGTTATTTACTATACGAGTGTGTAATGTAATTATTAGTTCCGCAAGAAAAAGTTTATCTGTGAGCTCGAAGAAGGGACTAATGAGTAATTCCACATAAGTATAATACATTTGATCCAAAATAGTCTGTAATTGCATTAACTATTGAAATAATGCTTACAAAATTTTGACAAGAAACTTTGACGTACGTAGTGTCAATTTGAATTATTTCAAAAATCTTATAAAGGATCCATGTAATCCGTGAGTCATTCTCTCACTCAGTGGTAAATGAACAACAACACATCCCTCAAATGACCGCAGTAATTCGCTTATTCCACCCGATTTTAGATAAACAAAAGTCTGCCAGGCAATTTACATGTGAGCTGGAGATTAGCAGTACAGGTGTAAATCGAAAGTGGAAAGTTTACAGAGGCATGTGCAGCGATCTCCATTGAAAAATTGACCGCTCGTCGTTCCTTTGGTTGTCTGACTGCCAACGGCGAATATTTTGAACATCTACAATAACTATGTGCTTTACTGGAGATAGTAATACTTTTGTGATCAGTATTTAAATGTAAAACCAATACATAATAAATAGATTTTGGTCCTTAAAGTGTGTATACATTTTTTTGACGGACTCTGTATATGATAATTAAGTGAAAAGCCATCGGCTGACGCGTTTCGAGAATTATCTCATCAGTGCAACTTCGCTTTTTGAATTGGATGTAAAAATATAATGTTAAAGAATGAGAACCGTCTGACGATTTCAATTTAATATTGGTTTTAAAATTATTTAAAGAATATTTTCCAGAAAATTATTACTAAATTTTTATTTACCTGCCACCGTGGATGCAACCAATGCACCGAATAATACCAGCAATTGATACTTCATGTTAGTCGTCTGGAATTAAACTGTAAAAATATGTCTTTTTCGGTGCTATATAAATGAAAGGTAATCTAGTCATATCGCTTTAAAAATTACAATTTGCATTAAATTAAGCACAAGGATATGTATATTCGGATATGTAAATATCTTAAGTAAATATAGAATAATCTGATAATAGTAAAACAAAAAGAATAAACAGGAGCATTGCTAAAAATGGCCAGTTAGTATCCTCATTGTGATATTAGTAAAAGTAACTAAATTTTTTGCAAGAATAGTAATATTGTTGACGCGGGAGACGCGATTTTATTTTCCAAATTACTTAAACACGATTATTTGACTGAAATAATATATTTTGTTCACGAAAATGTTATAATGTGCGCATTATTTAATTGTATGGGCAGCATTAATGGGGTACATTTAACACTCAATTTCATTAACAACGCATTTGCGTGTTTAATACGCTTATTAAACACGCACACGCATTTGAGTGTTTAATATGTACACTAGAGTGGTTCTTATTTTAGAAGTATGTGAAAATCAACGGGACAACCTGGAAACTTGTTCGTATAGATAAAAAACTAATAACTGTAAATTTTGAACCATATCGAACATTGCGTAACCGGGCCCTAGCCCTCTAAAATTTGAAAAAGTCGGTTTATTCCCTTTTTTCATTTTGGTTCACCCTAATATTAAACGATCCACCCTAATGGCCAAATTATATATTACGTCCATAGAGGACGTTAATGTGAATCCAAGGCGTGTTTATTTGTTGAAATTGGACTAAAATTGACGAAGCTATGAATGTTTTAACGCCCCTCTATTTCATTAAAATTGGAATTACTTTATAAATGAGCCACGACTAAGTGGACCAGACGCTTGACGTCAATTGGTAACCCAATCTCGTTTTTATCTTTTAACATTTGGTAATATTAGTTTGATGCAGAGGTTTTAGTCTGCGCCACAGTCCGCAAGAGAGTAGAGGGGTAATTTTCCTCTGGTTTGATGTGTTTCGGTGGCATTTTGCAACGAAATTATAAAGTTACTTTCAAAATGAGTGAAAGAATCCTATCTGCAGATGAACTTTATTTGATAAAAATCAAAAATTTGGAACAAAAAACGAAATTACAGGCCAAAAATCTAAAATATCGGCCACAAAATCAAAAACCCTGGACTAAAAGCAACAAAATGCAGATTGAGAATTCAAGTAAAGGAAAATTATTTGCCATTTTCACCCTTAGCTCAAAGTAACTTTCCGACCAGAAACTCGAAAATAACAGCCAAAAAATAAAAAAAAGGTCACACAACAAATCAAAAATATGATAGAAAATCATAAATTTTGACCAAAAATCGAATATTCGGGACTGAACATCAAAAACGCAGATTCAGAAATTGAACAATATTTCGGCCTAAATAAAGAAAACTCAGGACAGAAGATCAAAAATTTAGACCGCAAAGTCGAAAATGCAAGTAAAAAATCTAAAATATAGGCCAAAAAATTAAAACATTTGACCCAAAATCGTAAACTAGGGCATAAAAATAACAAAATTCAGACCAAAAAAATAGAAAATTTCAACAGACAAATCGAAAATTTCTGTCAAAATAAGGGAAATGCAAGACGGAAGATCAAGAATTTAATCTACAAAATTGAAAATACAGATCAAAAATCTGAAATATATACTCAAAAAAAATCCACAATCGGAACCAAGAAATCGAAAATCGAAAACCCGGGTTTATAAATAAAAAATGCAGACACAATAATCAATCATTCAGGTTAAAATTCAAAATATCGGACCAAAAATAAGAAATTCGAGCTTAAAAATAAAAAATACCGACAAAAAAATCGTAAATTCTGACAAACAAATCGAAAATTTAGGCCAAAATAAAGAATATTTGGGCGAATGATCACAAAAGTCCAAAAAATTAGTCAAAAACCGAAAAAAAAACAGGCCAAAGATCTTAAATATGAGCAAAAAATTTGCAGCCCCAAAAATAACTCTTTGTTCCAAAATAAGTTATTGACCGGACACTCGAAACCCGCCACAAAATAAAAAAAAATACGAAGAAAGAACAATATTCAGGTTACAAAATCCAAAATAAAGGGCAAAAAATCCAAAATGTAGACCAAAAAAACTCAACAAAAAATAAAAAAATACGTGCATCAATCATTCAGGTCCAAAATATAGGGCCAAAAATCAGATTTAGATCAGGAAATTGAACCATAACCACAAGCACAACGAGGAAAATTTGCATTGCTGTTCATCTTCTGATTACCGTCGCTGAAGGATTAGGTCACAATGTAAACGATTTAATTATTATTAAATATTATTAATCGGTGCGGGCTATGCAATTTGAATCCATCATTTGGCCCCAATGTTAGGATTATATTGCCGGCCGTAAGATTGTTAGCAAAATTTTTGTTGTTTTAGACCGAAAAGTCAAATTAATTGAAGAATTTAATACTCTATTAACCAACAAAGGAACAAAAGCAAATTTTATTATTAACCTTTAAAGTGTTAAAAAAGAATTGTTAATATCTAAAAAATATTAAAGCACGAAATCAAAATATACAAGTATGATATAACTAAAAAAAAATCATAATCCGTCAATTTTATTCCGATTTGAATAATTTTTTTTTGGATTCGTATTAACATCCTCCATCGACAAAATATATAATTTGACCATTAGGGTGGACCGTTTAATATTAGGGGGGACCGAAATGAAAAAAAAAGGTATAAACCGACTTTTTCAAAATTTAGAGGGCTAGGGCTCGGTTAAGCGATTTTCGATATGGCTCAAAATGTACAGTTGTTAGGTTTTTATCTATACGAACAAGTTTCCGGGTTGTCCCGTTGATTTCCACATTCTTCGAAACTCCTCCATATATGCTAAAACCACTCTAATGTACACGCTAATTCACGCTATTATTCACAGAACGCGATTTATGATAATATTTTGTTTACCCTGTTTAATACTGATTTTATTTTTTTTCAAATTTTTGTAATTGTAGTTACAACTTTAATTTCGATTTTAATTTTGATTTTGATTTAGTTTCAGTTTTTTTTTTAATTTTGATTTTGATTTTAATTTTGATTTTAATTTTCGTGAACAAAGTATAGTGTACAACTCGCATATAATGGCTATTAACCACTCGAACGATTTACTCTACTCGCCTACGGCTCGTTCCGCAAACATCGTTCTCGTGATTAATAGCCATCATTATATGCCCGTTGTACAATATACTATCACAAATACCATGCATCATATACTAATGAAATATTTATAAAGAGGATAGCTAAAATTAAAACAGTATAAAGTAAACGAATACAAATGATTGATAATTGCAAGAATGTGAATGAAGTTAAAATTACACAAATAAAGATTACAAAACAAGGATAAAATTCTCAGTTAATATTAAAGTTTTACGTAGCAGATAGGATAAAATGTAAGAACTTACTTGTGTGCTGTTTAGCAAAAGACTCGCACTTGTTCTTCCATTTTGGAAAGAAATGACGAATGGGGGTATATTTGAAAAGGAACCAAATTAGAGGGCATGCATAAAAGAGAGAAGAAAATGGAAAAAACCGATTTCATAATTAGTTGAATGCAGCCCAGCATTTTATGACTCCAGCAAAAATCTCTCGGCGGCGGATTAGCGCTTATTGCCCCTCATCAGGCAAGTAGAGCCGAGAATCTATTGTGATCCTAGAAATTCTGCACAAAGGATTTATTGCAGGTTCGGTTTGTTGCCGTCATAAAATGCACTCAGATTTGACAATATAGGTAATAAAATTGCTCCGAATTGTCACCCAGGCAGGGATTCGAATTCGCCGCACTATTGCCGCGAACAAATATAAAGTACCTATTTAAAGAATAAACAGACAGTTCAGGTTCTAAATGTTTTAAATTTTTGACTAGACGTATTTATGTATTCTATTAAAAAAGCTTTCATAATTTTAAACATTCAGACTCTACTGCCTTTTAACTTAGTAAAATTGATATTCATTTTATGTTGTTAGTCTTAATAATATGAACTTCCAATACATTAAACTACTAAAACAATTATATTTAAAGTTTAAGATAATATTTTATTTCTCTGTTTAGGCGTAATAAATCTAAAATTCCTATTTAAAATAAAATAACCTCAATATTTATTTTAGATACCAGACGTTTTTCATGAAGCTTTGGGTAACGTAATCGTAGCTAAAAATGATGAATTAATTACGCCAAATAACATGTACCTTTTTATGCATTAACCCTTTAATAACCATGAGCCAGTAATAATCTCACCGTTTGTAGAAGATTTGGTTGGGCAAGGATCCTTTTTCCTTGAATGATACGAAGCATTGTCTATCACAATCAAGGAAGGCTCCTCTAAACCTTTCAATAATACTTCCTCAAACCAGTATTCGAACACTTCCGAGTTCATTGACTTGTGATAGTCACTCGACGAAATATTTGACACAAAAATCATGCTACAATTGGCAATAAATCCATTGGAGTTTCCAGCATGAAGCACTATATACCTCTTCCCAGCTGACATTGGCTGATTTATTTGAAGAACGTACACTTTCATCTGTCCAATTTTTTTTTCACTATCCCAGTTCCTCTGGCGAATATCCAGGTTTCATCTAAGAAGCCCATATTTTTTGAATGAGGATCATTTGTGTTCTTCATATATTCTTTTAAGAATATTACACGTTTTCTCACTACGTGCTCCTGCTCACATAACACTTTTCTATTGTTTTGTTTTTTATAACAGAATCCCATAAGCTTGATAAGTTTGCTTAACGAAATTCTTCCCATTTCGCATATTTCCCTTTCACGAAGAAGAACTAAGAGAGCATTAAGGGTTACAAATTTTCTTTGGGTGTACATGTCATAAATGGTGTTTCTAATTTGGTTTTTAACACATCCGGCATATCGATACCTTTAACACATAACCTACGTTTTCTGTTATGTTCCAAAGGTCCTTTATTTCTGCCCTGTGCACTAATTCTTTGGAAAGCTCTAATCGATACCTTCGTTGCATCCGCTGCCCGCTGTTGAGATTTATCCGTTCGGGGGGAGACCACTCAGATATTGCAAAGAACGGCCCACAGAGTGCGCCATATTCGACCGCCTTGGACTTTTCGTCATAAAGACTAACTACAGCAATCGTTTAGCACGGAAAACGCGGAACCAAATTGCGGCACACGTTTGTACTTCCCCGAAACGTGAATCATGAGAATCAAGCCTCGCACTTTGATCATTTAACAAAGGTACATGCGTATTGCGCGCTGTTATTCACACTTTTTTTACATTTAAGACAATTCCAGCGCGACAAAAGTAAAAAATTAAGTAATCTTCCAGTTACTGATACTAATGAATGGACTGAAGTGAACGCAACAACTTCAGGCCAATATTTGCGACGTTGTCGGATTTCTTGTCTCACTATAACTAACGTAAAATAAAAAATAAAAAATAATTAAACTACTGCGATTGAAACTACCAGTCGGTCCAAAAGTCCTTAAACTAACCCTAACCTAAGCATTTGCAACCATTAACTTGCAAGTAATGACGATCGATGCCGAAGCGAAGCTGAGGCATCGACCATAGCGAGCCCGTGAAACTACTTCTTATACAACCGTGAGGGCTTCGCCGGTTGGGGGGACCTTAGCTTAACCCTAACCTAAGTATAAGCGACAATAGTTGAAAATTATTGTAAGTGAAATTGACTGAAAATACCTTGACTAAAATAAGGAGACCTGACAACATACTATACCGTTCGCATGATTTTCGCGCATGCGTATTGTTTAGTACCATGAACTGGAAAATTAACAAAAATTTATACCCGCAAGTACTGAGAGGATTTTAGCTTTCTTCATCTTCAAGAGCTATTTTTCGTAATTTATTTAACGGTCATAGAAAAAAATCCCCGAATATTTGCCTCTATTCTGTGCCGTACTTTAATTTTAAATTTGCGGCACGTGAGTCTTTTGGGTATAGCCGATATAGGTCAAGCAGCGCTGTGAACGGGGAACCCCAAGAATTGGTCCATGAATGGTGTGGACGAAGGTTCGCTATCTGCGCAGGGCGTGGCAGTGACGCGGCGATGCTCGTAAATATTGAGTTTAATGGGTCTGCTTTTATTGCTGATTGCGGTGAGCGGCATTGCCTTTGTTCGGGACCTTTTAGTCGCGTCAACCCTTGCGGAAGTGGGTACCATGCTGGGAAAGTGGTGCCAAAGGTCAGATCGGGATGCGGTTTTCTGCATTCTCTTCCAAAACGATTATCTCGGAATGTGCCTGGGTAGAATTTCCCCGGGGACCGAAAATTGCATCGCTGCAGGCCAAAGTGCACGCGAAAAATGCATTATCTGGGAGGCCTTTTGGAAGATTTTAAAATTTGATAAATAAGGGTCAGAACTCGCCCGGATCGGGTACTCGGGGGTTTTCGAGGCCGCTGATCACGAATATAATGTTCAAATTGACCTCCGAACACCTGGTGCACCAGAACCTGACCCTAAACGTCATCTCCGGGAGTTTTCCTGACACAATCAAAGAAGGTCAATCAAAAATCATTCTGGGGGGTTTTTTGGCCCGCTGAATCCAAATCTGGCATCGGCGAGCACCCCACTGGCACCTGGTGCACCGAAACCCGGGCTAGAACGTCGTCTTCGAGAGTTTTCTTGAGAAGAGTGCCAAAAACAACCCGAAAATCATAATAGGGCAGTTTTGTGGGGCGGTGGTTCCGAATTTCACGTCCAAACCAACCTTCTCGACGCCTGCCGCGCTGGGATTTTTATCTTTACATCTTGTGGAATTGTTGATTCTACTTAAATAATGCGAGGAGGAGAGAAATTAATAAAAAGTAAATAAAGAAGTCAATATTTATACCATTGCGGATTAAAAACTTTTTATTTAACTCAGATCAAATTCAACCCAACTCAAACTTTCTCTCACCTCATAAATTAATATCATCAATGTTTATATACGTTGCTGAATATCAACTCCAGCATGAAATGACACATCAGAACTCTCATTTTCTTCCTCAACAACTGACATATTCTGAAGGAGACAGTCTTCTTCATCTAAGGCCTCTCTCTCCGCCACTATAAGTGTTTCTACTGAATATTTGTCAGTGTTGATGCAGCTAGAGCCTTCACAATTTTTACATGCAAGATTACAAGGGAGACCGTGCTTCCTGCAACTGCATGACATCCGATCACAATTTCCTGCGCATCCACAGAATATTAGTTCCAAAATATCATCAGGTGCAGGTTTTTGTGTCATTTGTACAGGGACCAGTGTGTCGTCCTTCGTTCTCATCCACCCCCATTCTGATGGGTCCATGGTCACCTGGTCTCCGTGCAGCCAATTTTGGACTTGCAAATAGACCCTCTTTAGATGCTGTTGGATGGCGTCTAGTGTGGGGAGAATTTTCCCTAAATTTACTCTCCCCTTTACAGCGCTTTTTAGATACATTCTCTGCCTGTACGTGTGGAGTAAGTTCTCCCATGTTAGCTTGTACTCATCAGGTATATTCGGCTTCCTGAATGAGAGTGGGGCACCATACATTGCCAGGATCAACTGCGCCCCATTTTCAAAAATTTCCTCGGTTGACAAACCAGGTTCCTTGAACTTCGCGGCATGAGCTTCGAGGTCTGGGAAGTTTTCGATGGTGTTGAAAAATTTCATTTTTCCCTGGTAGTACGTTGCGGATACCGTATCGCAACCCGTTATTGCATGAAGCAACAAAATATTATCCGCCGATCGTGGCACATGAGACAAGCTACGTGAAGAGTATACTGCTTCCGGTTTATTGGCCCTCGGAGGTTTCTGGAGAAATATTTCATTATCTGCCGGGCAGAGTGCGGTTAATATTACGGCAACGTCTATATCTTCCGCGACTATAACGACCTTTTTTGTAACGTCCGTAGATTCTTTCAGAGCTGTCGTTACAATCGTACGATCAGCGTCCGCTACACATTGCTCAGAAACTATCCCGGATGTGGTAAGTTTGGCCCGGAGCATTTTAATAATGTTATTTTTATTATTTTTATTTTGTAAAAATTTATCTTGTTGTATTTGTAACGCCATTCTTTCGGTAAAACGCACGTCTGCTGAACTTCCCCGATTGGCGCGACGGTTCCTTTCAGATTCTTTAGTAGTGGGTGATTGGTAACCATCAAAAATAACTATCACGCGTCGGCCGTAATGGTTCAAAATATACTTCACGTAATTTTCCATAATCACCGAGAATTTTTGTCCAATTGTCCATCTGACTTTGTGAATCAGTAATCCTCCGTCCAGGACAAAAAATGTCTTTTCAGGATCACGAATACTTTCGGAAGTTCTCGTGAACTGTGAATACAATTCGGACTTTGTATTCTTCAGCATTCCGAAATTATTAAAGTATGCCTGAGGAAATGGAGACAACTCGAACTTAAGGTACTTCATCACTTCTTCATCACCTTTTCTTAACGCCCATATTCTGTGAAAGAGGACGTCGGGGTCAATTTCTATAACTTTGTTGTTGACTTTAAGTTTACTCTCACAGGAGGCGATAGTTTTGACGATTTTTGCTCGAGTTAATTTAAGATCCTTGAAATTTGTTCCCGCAATATCTTGCATAACCTTCACACCTTCTTCAAAAGCATTGTGGCAATTGCTCTCGATGCCCGCACTCATTCCATTAGCTATGTTTATGAGGCAGTCTATGGATTCAGGGAATGGATCATATTGCTGGAAGAAGTTCTCAATCAGTTTCAATGATTTCAAATCTGTCCGGATCCTGGAATCTGTTGAATCTTTGTGTTGGTGACTTCTTGTGGATGCACATTTGGTGAACTCTTCCATGCCCTCGATAAGATCTTTTGAGAACAAAAAACTTTTAATCCATTGATGCGCTACACTTTCAGTTACACCTCTCCGAAATAAGCCTCCTTCAAACTTTAACAACCTCATAAGTGTTTGCTCAATAGTTTGATCCGTAAAGATCCCACTAAAAAATTTGTTGCTCCTGCGAACTGTCCAGTACCCCTCCATGGTAAATTTTTTGTAGTCCGACTCAATCATATTCTTCTCGAGAGCTTTCATGTCTTCTAAATAAATTTGAGCAGATTTCGCATATGGAAAATGCCCAGTTGCATGAAAAAAAGGCAACATGCGTTCAATAGTATCTAAATGTAGTGCCCAATCTCCACTTTTTTCGGCGTGAATGAAATCTTTTACTATGAATACCATTCGACAATATTGAACCCATAGTTTGCATGTTGGATTGAGTCCTTTTATTCTTTCGAGTTCTTTTTCAAACTCTGCTGTTAGTGTTTGTAATCCTCATCCCTTTGGAGCTCTTCAATGTCTTTAGGCGACATGAAGGAATACTCCGTTACAAATTGAACGCAATTTTTGATCTCATCTGATGTATTTTCTGCTCTTTTAAATATGATTTTTGATAAGGCCAATAGAACCAAGGTATGTGCCCGGACCGCGCGAGCATATTGGTGCCCGCTGAAAATTTGCTTAACCGTATTTTCTCCATATACAGACGATAAAACTTCGGCCAGCCCACTGTCCTTCATAACGAAGCCAATGCTCCCAAGGAACGACAGCAGTGTGTGGAACCCACCGAGTCGAACGAAAACAGCTGTTTCGTCTGACAAGTTTGCTGCGCCTATTATGTCCCGAGCCTTTAAGTATAAAGGTTGATCGAATGTTATGATACACGTGGCCATCTTCAACCGCTGGGCTTCAGAGATTGAGTTATTTATCGCTGTGTATAGTGTACTGTAGTCACTTGGATAAGCATGTATGAAAGGCAGGAAATTTATCAGTGACACTTCGTATTGTTTGTTATTTTTTGTCAAGGTTTCTAGGTACCCATTCCAACCTTTTTCGAAACTGGGGTTAACGTACTTGTGAAACATCCAATAGCAATTAATTTTTGAAGAGTCTGTAAGTTTTAGGTTTAAACGTGGATTCGGCTGGGGGAATTTAAAAAATTTCATCCCATCCATTGGGTGGTGTGGGTAATCCATGATTGTGATTGTACTTTCTTCAGTGATTTCCTGACGACTTATGCGTGTGCGGCGAGGCAGAGGCTTTCTGGGCACCAAAGACGATGCAGGTGTGATAATTTCACAGCCACCTAAGCTATGAAATGTCCCTTTTCCGTCCAAAGTCTCTACGTTCCAATCCGCGTTATCGTGAACAAATTGAATGAAAGAATTTTCTTCGACCTCAAGTTGTCCCTGCATAGTAGCTGACATCTCGTAATTCTGAACTTCGCTATAAGAGCAACAGAATCCCATGGCGTTGCACATATCCACTAACTCTCGCGAACCGAACTTCCGATGTAAAGTCACCCCGAAAGCGATCTGGAGTGGAGAGAATATCTTGTTGGGGAACGTCGCACACATTATGGCATGAGCAATTTAAATAATTTCGGACTCACAATTTTCAATTTTTTTTTCATGGTGATTGAGAAAAACCTGTTGTAAGAGAAATTTTATTTTATCTGGGATAACTTTAGCTTTTTCTAACATGCAATCACTTGCAGGATAAAACTCGTTACTCGACTGATACCCGCGAATGTCTTCTACAAGAATTTTCGCTGCTTTAGCAAGAAGGTCAAAATCTGTACTCTCATTATCATTCCGCTGGTTACTGTTTCGCTTCAGAACATTAAACGCCTGATTTTTTGAGCAGCAGAATGTCCCTGACCCCTTCTTACTTTCATAAACTAATTCTTGTTGATAATGACCTCTTATATGGCGCCAAATAGTCTTTTCTGTTGGTACGAGCATATCTTTTTCCTGCAACAGCTTACGAAAATCATTAGTGTTGAACTCCAACTCTGGATTTGCATCTATGTGATCGAATATCTGTTTCATAGACTCTTGAATTTTTTCATAAGTGCCACCCACTTTAGAATTGCGGGGAGGACGTGGTTGAAAATAACAAGCTCGATGATATTTTATAGCCCCATCCTTTTCATTTAAATAATTGGGGTCCGAGAGCTTGTCTAAAATTTCATCTCGCGTAGATAATTGCAAATTTGACTGTTCTGTCTCGAGATAGTTGATGATCTTTTGTTTTGCCTACCCTCGGTAGTACATTTTGAGTATGGACCGTAACGTTCAAGGTTTTTGGTGCATATAACACAACGTTTCGAAACATCAAAGTCAGCCTGGTCCTCAACAGGTTGAACATCATCTGAATTGTTGGCTACTCTTGATTTCTTGGTTTCGGGCTCTGAGAATGGATTCACAGCCTTAATATATCTGGCACGACACTTTTCGTGCACGTAAATGGAATCAAGATGTTCAATAACATTATGCAAACCATCTTCCCGTATTGTACGTGAAAAGTAGACCATGTTAGCGATCCCTCTGACCTGCACTTTGGTGATCGATTTGTCTCGGGAATAATTCACCCAACCTTCCACGTGGTCGCAAATAACGCACGATTCAGCATTATCCATGATCCTAGAAATGCAAAAATAGTAAATTTGAAGATTGTAAGAAATTTGTGAGACATTGTGAAAGAACTGTAATGGCATTGGGCGCCCGTGTCCTGACCCCCTGGAGAAGCAGCACAACGTACTTTACTGATTTACAGGAATCATTACAGGTTATAAACGTTAAATTATATCCAATTTATTAAACCAAATTTCCAGTAAATTGTAAAAGTTATGGAGAACTCACCCTGATTATCGATATGTTTCTATATGAGACTTCCACTGATAAATTACCTCTCTAATCAAGAGAGATGCACAGCTACGAGTTATCGTTGACTGAGATATAGATGATAAATAAATAAGCATTCACAGATATGCACGAAAAATGTCCCTCACTGATATGCACAAAAAATATCACTCACAGAACTATTTGTTATTATTAAATATATCTCGTGGCAACATAAATGCTCCAAAAATGAACACGTGTTTCTCCTGACTGTGGATGCCGGCAGCTACTCGATCTACGCTTCGTGAGAAAGTGAAAGGCCCGCTCGGCATGCTTTGGAGATCTGGGGGGGGGAGGGGCGTGTACTTTGGCCTGCAGCGATGCAATTTTCGGTCCCCGGGGAAATTCTACCCAGGCACATTCCGAGATAATCGTTTTGGAAGAGAATGCAGAAAACCGCATCCCGATCCGACCTTTGCCACCACTTTCCCAGGGGTTCGCAAGGGTTGACGCGACTATTTAGAGGTTTAGGGCAGGCCCCTGTTTGTTTATGAAAGCCGAGAGGGTTAGGGCACTTGACTCATACGAACGGAGCGAGCCTGTCACATAAATCACGAAGCGCGGCTCCTTTATCGCCCAAAAATATACGTAATTATTTAGGTATTTTTGAAATTTAACAAATTACAAAAAGTACTAAACTTGCGGTATGCTCCTGAATTTTCTGAATTCATTGCAATTTTTCTTTTTTTAATATGACCCTAATCAAAACCGCGGGTATGGAGATTCCCCTTAAATAATTTCGCCCGACTTTCAAAAATAGGAGAGAATGTTCTCGCAGTAACAATAACATTTTTAAACATGTTATAGAATATGGTTAATTGTACACTGATTATTTCACATAAACCATCTAAAATATCTAGGATGTGTACGTTCATAAATAAATCCACTAGTTCTAGAATAAAAATCTATGATCTGAAACATAACCAAATTTTATCGAGTCGATGCCATCGACACATGGGCATCGGTGTATTGATTGCGGACGTGCGTTCATGCTGCAGGGGAAATGTAACGTTAGAAACTGCACTGACACTCGTGACGACGCCGACGTAGCGCTTGCATTAATCTTAATATTCTGAAAATCTACGGCTGGCCGATTGTGCGGATACGAACTTGCGTAGTAAACATATCGTCGCTGTTAAATCAAACCGGCATATGTGCAAAAATTGAGTTTGTGAGTTGTTGGTGTTTCTTTTTTTCTCGTCTATTTTCATGTCGAACCGGCATATTTTATAGTTGAAGAAAAATCCGTCATATGGCGTTGAGCCGGTATGCATTTGCGCGGGAATAGCCATTCTGTTTACCAGAAGACAGATCTATTGCGCAATACGCCAGTCGCTTCAAAACCTTCAAGGAGAAAAGACGTCCATCATGTAAGTAAAACTGAATTATCTCATAACAGTACATTTTTATTATTACTTGTACTTGAACTGATTGGTTTTCGATTCATACAAAGGGGACCCACAACACGCAGCACTACTATCTTTAACGTCCCATTTCACCGAACCAACTATGGGTACAATGCACCCTTATCACGGACCTTAAGAATAGCAAATGGCCTGATAAGTAACACCAATTTCAAACTATTTTCAAACAATATTTCGGACTTTAAATGTTATTTATCACGAATTGATCTATCGGCATTTGTTTCTAGTCAAATTTAAATAATTGCAACTTTCTTGCAGGGGTTTTCATTATGTATGTCGAGCGTACTGCATCATATTGTTTTTAACTTGTTTTTGTTTGTTTGTCACATGTTGTCGCAATTTTAAATTTAAATTTTAAATTGTAATTTTAATTTTTGTATTTTTATATTTTATATTTATATTTTATTTTATATTTTGTTTTATATTTTATATTCGATTTAATACTTAAATGTACAGGGAAAATCCCGTAAATATATATATTATTATTATTACCTAGATATGACTTATTGGCAGATAATCCGGTTTTCACTTAACATTAATGCGTTTATAGCAACATCAACTAAAGCAAACCGGCATATACCGGGTGACCCAGGGATCTGTAAAAGCCCCATAACTTGTTTGATATTTGAGATATCGACTTCCAGTTTTCTTGAACTGATACCCACACTTATTGTACATATTTTAAAAATATGTATGTTTTTATACAGGGTGTCCCAATATACATAACAGAACAAAGTTATGTTTTTTTAAATGGAACACCCTATATTTTATACTTTATTTTCAACCCTCTTGAGAAGCTGATAAAAATAGTATAAGATAGTATGGGTCTATAATGGACGGTTGGTTAGTTATGGGCAAATTTGTGACAAAAACATGTACACATTGAAAACATTGCAGAAGCGTTCCTAGCAAAGATAGCATCATTATTTATATACTAGAAAATTTCCCACATCATAAAGAATAATACACATCGGTTTTGGTTCTCTTTTATTCATAGTGCTATACAGGGTGTCAACATACGCAAAACAATAGATAACTATTTTTTTTCAAAAACCCTATATAAGTTGCCACCAATCTATGGCATTTTTAATAAGCTTTCCAATGATACACAGTTTGTATAACAAAATATTAAGGATTCTTGAGATTTATCAATAAAAACATATTTCTTTTGTCACCTTCTGCTGATTTTTGGATTTTCAGCCAAAATTATGCATTTTCAGGAAAAATTATAAGAGACCAAAGTTGTAGAGCGAAAAATTTCCGATCGATTTAGGTGTTTCAGCTTTTAAGATAATGATTGCATTGCCCGTCAGAGCGCCAGAAATCTTGACCGTATATGCATTTTACCGTTTTCTTTCCAAATTTTTTATGAATAAGTTGCACTATACTTTATTTTCCGCACCCTCTAGCGGAAAAACGGAAAACTATAGGGAAATTAAAATAGCCCGTATCGATTGAAAATGTTCCACTCTACAACTCTTAATAGTAGCAATTTTTGCCAAAAATGCATAGTTTTCCCTAAAAATTCAAATTGAAAATGTATGTATTAATTTTTGCGTTTTTCAATGGTGTCTTGCATTTTTAGCGAAAACTATGCATTTTGGGCAAAAATTGCTTCTTTTAAGAGTTGTAGAGCAGAATATTTTTAATCGATTTAGGTCATTTGAATCATTCTATAATTACCCGTTTTTCCGCTAGAGGACGTGGAAAATAAAGCATAGTACAATTAATGAACAAAAAATTTGAGAAAAACGCTAAAATGCATATACGGTCACGATTTTGCGCGCTCTGGTTGACAATGCAAGCATTATTGGAAAAGTCTAAGGAACTATATCGATCGAAAGTTTTCCGCTCTACAACTTTGGTCTCTTATTTTTTTTTTAGAAAATGCATAGTTTTGGCTGAAAATCCAAAATAGTATAGTGTATAGCTGTAGGTGACAAAAGAAAAATGTTTTTATGGATAAATCTCAGGAATCCTTAATATTTCATTATACAAATTGTACATCATTGGAAAGCTTATTAAAAATTCCATGTATTGGTGGCAAGATATACAGGGTGTTCCATTTGAAAAAAAAAACAGTTATCCATTATTTTGCGTATGTTGACACCCTGTATAGCAGTATTAACAAAAAAGAACCAAAGCCAATTTGTATTATTCTTCATGATGTGGAAAATTCTTTAGTGTATAAAAAATGACACTAACTTCGCTAGGAGCGCTTCTGCAATTTTTTCAATGAGTTCTGGTTTTTGCCACAAATTTGCCCATAACTAACCAATCGTCCATAATAGATCCATACTATCTTATACTACTTTTATCAGCTTCTTAAGAGGGTTAAAAATAAAGTATAAAATATAGGGTGTTCCATTAAAAAAAACATAACTTTGTTCTGTTATGTATATTGGGACACCCTGTACACAAACATACATATTTTTAAAATATGTAGAATAAGTGTGGGTACCAGTTCAAGAAAACTAGAAGTCGATATCTCAAATAGCAAATAAGTTATGGGGCTTTTACAGATCCCTGGGTCACCCGGTATGCCAAAATGTCGGTTTCCGGGTAAATTTTCTCCCGGCGAATAAAGCAAAATGTTAATTAAAACCGAATTATGTTTCCATAATTTAGTTTGAATTGTATCAAAACCAAGTTTCATGTGATGTTTTTGAAGATATGCCGATTTATTTTATTCTTACGTATCGTTATGCAACATATTTTACGGCTTACTAGTCTCAAAATCTTGTAGGTAGAATACTTAAACTAACTACCACATAGCTTTAATATTTTTCGCCATATTACTTATAATATTGTTGTTTGTGAAAGGAAAAAGCGTACAGCTTTGATATTAAAACTTGCGGCAAAAAGTGAAAGACGGTGGCAAGTGATTGCGCCAGATGCTTTGCCTCCGACAGGAGTCAATTTAGAACGCAGTACTATATATATATATATATATATATATATATATATATATATATATATATATACCGGGTGACCCAGGGATCTGTAAAAGCCCCATAACTTATTTGCTATTTGAGATATCGACTTCTAGTTTTCTTGAACTGGTACCCACACTTATTCTACGTATTTTAAAAATATGTATGTTTTTGTAGAGGGTGTCCCAATATGCATAACAGAACAAAGTTATGTTTTTTTAAATGGAACACCCTATATTTTATACTTTATTTTCAACCCTCTTGAGAAGCTGATAAAACTAATATAAGATAGTATGGGTCTATTATGGACGATTGGTTAGTTATGGGCAAATTTGTGGCAAAAACAAGGACACATTGAAAAAATTGCAGAAGCGCTCCTAGCAAAGCTATCGTCATTTTTTATACACCAAAGAATTTTCCACATCATGAAGAATAATACAAATCGGCTTTGGTTCTCTTTTGTTCATACTGCTATACAGGGTGTCAACATACGCAAAATATTGGATAACTATTCTTTTTCAAATAGGACACCCTATATATCTTGCCACCAGTGCATGTAATTTTTAATAAGCTTTCCAATGATGTACAATTTGTATAATGAAATATTAAGGATTCTTGAGATTTATCCATAAAAACATTTTTCTTTTGTCACCTCCTGCTCATTTTTGGATTTTCAGCCAAAACTATGCATTTTCTGAAAAAATAATAAGAGACCAAAGTTGTAGAGCGGAAAATTTTCGATCGACATAGGTCTTTAGGCTTTTCCAATAATGCGTGCATTGCCCGCCAGAGTGCGCAAAATCTTGACCGTATATGCATTTTACCGTTTTTCTCAATTTTTTTGTTAATTAATTGCACTATACTTTATTTTCCACGTCCTCTAGCAGAAAACCGGGTAATTATAGAATTATTCAAATGACCTACATCGATTGAAAAAATTCCGCCCAACAACTCTTAAAAGAAGCAATTTTTGCCCTAAATGCATACTTGTCACTAAAAATACAAATAACCATTGTAAAACGCAAAAATTGATACATACATTTTTAATTTGCATTTTAGGGGAAACTATGCATTTTTGGCAAAAATTGCTTCTATTAAGAGTTGTAGAGCGGAACATTTGCAATCGATATGGGCCATTTGAATTTCTCGTTTTTCCGCTAGAGGGTGCGGAAAATAAAGTATAGTGCAATTTATTAATAAAAAATTTGAAAAGAAAACGCTAAAATGCATATACGGTCCCGATTTTGCGCGCTCTGGCGGGTAATGCACGCATTATCTTAAAAGTTGAAAGACTCACATCGATCGGACATTTTTCGCTCTACAACTTTGGTCTCTTATAATTTTTCATGAAAATGTATAGCTTTGGCTGAAAATCCAAAAATCTGCGGAAGGTGGCAAAAGGAATATGTTTTTATTGATAAATCTCAAGAATCCTTAATATTTTGTTATACAAACTGTATATCATTGGAAAGCTTATTAAAAATGCCATAGATTGGTGGCAACTTATATAGGGTGTTCCATTTGAAAAAAAATAGTTATCCATTGTTTTGCGGATGTTGACACCCTGTATATCACTATGATTAAAAGAGAACCAAAGCCGATGTGTATTATTCTTTATGATGTGGGAAATTTTCTAGTGTATAGATAATGATGCTATCTTTGCTAGGAACGCTTCTGCAATGTTTTTAATGTGTACATGTTTTTGGCACAAATTTGCCTATAACTAGCCAACCGTCCATAATAGACCCATACTATCTTATACTATTTTTATCAGCTTCTCAAGAGGGTTGAAAATATAGTATAAAATATAGGGTGTTTCATTTAAAAAAACATAACTTTGTTCTGTTAAGTATATTGGGACACCCTGTACAAAAACATACATATTTTTAAAATATGTAGAATAAGTGTGAGTACCAGTTCAAGAAAACTAGCAGTCGATATCTCAAATAGCAAACAAGTTATGGGGCTTTTACAGATCGCTGGGTCACCCGGTATATATATATATATATATATATATATATATATAGTAAAAATGTCGAAGAAAAATCCTCGTATCAGGGAATCCGACCAAAAAGGGTGGTTAATAAATCATCTATTTATCATAAAACCGAGCTTTCGCCAATGTTTATTAGCTTCTTCAGGGATAACGCTACAAAATAATTTACAAGAGTGAAAAATTTTTTATAAGTTAAATGAAATGAGGTTATGCACGTGTTCGCGACGCACGTGTTGGCGAAAATGTACTTACATGGAAGATGTGAAAAAATAAACCGTTGAACATACGGAATTAATGTAAAGGCTCCATGCAGTAATAGTAAAACATATTAAAATTTGTGTAAAACGTTGATGTCACAGGATTAAAATTTACAAACACACATCGCCGGACATGTTGGTTTGAGACGATGACTAACAGTGATTGTGAACTAGGTTAGATTGTAATGGCCGAGGTACAAGCCAAACTGGAGGGAGAGCACTACACAATTAGTGCCAACCCTGGGAATTGATGCCGTCAAAGTGGCGGTAAAATTTGAATTTGACAATTTAAAGTGTAAAAGAGTAAAAGTGTAAAAATGTATAATAAAAAAGGGGGGGTGGTGTTGTCTGAGGCTATCAATTTAACCTTTACAAATATAGATTATAACATTAACAATGACTGACTCATTTTAACGTTATAATAAAATGTAGGGGTTAGGATTAATAGATGAGTTAAAAATATATATAATATAAGTGTTAGAAATGGTAGTTAAGTGATGGTGGTTAGATGTTGAGCACACCATTTACGGTGAATAAGTGGATTAATGTAACCCCCAGATTGTAAGTTGTAATATTAACAATGTACAAATCATTGTAGTATTGCAACACATTGCAGCGGTTGCAGGGTTGTTATTGAAAACGTATAAGTTACGTAATGTTAAAGATATATAAAAAAAGGGTAGTGTTTAAAAGTTTAAATTATTTAGGTGTAATACAGCAATTTCAATAAATTGCTGGGGTAAGAGAGAAAACGTGAGATGTATAATAATAATTGGTTTGATTACTGATAACGAGAACAATTAACTAGATCCAAACGAAAATCAAGTAGCAGAAACTAAGGAGTTGTGTGAATTATTAATCAGGGGATCGTTATTAGTCTTATGATGGTCTGAAAGACTGATAAGGTAGGAATAGATATTACTTAAGTGATCTGTGTCTGATTTGAAATTCATTGTTTTTTCACGGTTCTTCTGAATGTGATACATCTCCAGAAACAGTCTGCCCCTGTAGGACTTACAGGTGTCGAGAACTTTTACGTTGTTGAAGTCTGGGTTGTGGTTTGAAGAGTTGCAGTGAATAGAAAGAGCACATGACTTCTTGCCCAGTCTGTAATCGCTCCTGTGTTGTGTCAACCGTGACTTGAGCCACTGTGAAGTTTGACCCACATAGGAGAGATCACAACCCGAGCAAGGTATATTGTAAATTACGTTGGACAAGACATCAATTGAGTTCTTGTCTTTAAGCCTAGTGAAAAAATGACTGTTAAGGGTGCTAATGTTAGATTGAGCTATTCTGACTTTGTCGTGGCCCAGAACGTTAATAAGTTTAGGGGTGAGGCCCTCTGCGTAGGGCAACTTCCTGAATGTTATTTGGTCGGGGGGGTTTGGGGGAGGTTCAATAGGAACTACTGTTGGTGGAGTAACAATAGGATCTTGTCGGTTAAACATCAGTTTAGACACAAGTGAACGCGGAAAACCATTGTTAACCGCTATATCAGCTAATAAATGTAGGTTTTTTTCTCTGAAGGAGTGATGGCAAATTTTTATAATTCTAGATTTCAAACCTAATAAGGTGTTAATTTTCACTCGAAAAGGTGAATGTGAGTGAAAGTTGATATAACGGCCGGAATTCGTTGGCTTGCGGTACCAGTCCAGGACAAGAGTGTTGTCAGTTCTCCTAACAACCCTCGTGTCCAAGAAGGGTATGCATCCATCGACTTCCGTTTCAACTGTGAATTGAATATGTGTGTTGAACGTGTTAAAAGTGTCGAGAGTGAGTTGAACCGATTCGAGGGGCACAGCAAGAATTAAGTCATCGACATACTTCTTGATGAAGGGTAGTTGGAAAGGTAATTGAGGGATGACCGCATCCAGTAAGTCGTCCATGACGATTTGAGCCAAAATGGGACTCAAGGGGGAGCCCATTGGTGTCCCAAAGGTTTGCTTATAGAAAGACCCATTATAAGTGAAATAATTATTATCCCCAACAATCACTGTTAGTCATCGTCTCAAACCAACATGTCCGGCGATGTGTGTTTGTAAATTTTAATCCTGTGACATCAACGTTTTACACAAATTTTAATATGTTTTACTATTACTGCATCGAGCCTTTACATTAATTCCGTATGTTCAACGGTTTATTTTTTCACATCTTCCATCGTTATCCCTGAAGAAGCTAATAAACATTGGCGAAAGCTCGGTTTTATGATAAATAGATGATTTATTAACCACCCTTTTTGGTCGGATTCCCTGATACGAGGATTTTTCTTCGACATTTTTACTATTTTCCAACAAGTACGGCCGTTACTTCCCTCCAGCATCTATATATATATCAGTCTGACTAGTTTCAGGTATATATATATATATATATCAGTCTGACTAGTTTCAGGTATATATATATATATATATATCAGTCTGACTAGTTTCAGGTACATCTTCAGTACTGCGTTCTAAATTGACTCGTGTCGGAGGCAAAGCATCTAGCGCAATCACTTGCCACCGTCTTTCACTTTTTGCCGCAAGTTTTAATATCAAAGCTGTACGCTTTTTCCTTTCACAAACAACAATATTATAAGTAATATGGCGAAAAATATTAAAGCTATGTGGTAGTTAGTTTAAGTATTCTACCTACAAGATTTTGAGACTAGTAAGCCGTAAAATATGTTGCATAACGATACGTAAGAATAAAATAAATCGGCATATCTTCAAAAACATCACATGAAACTTTGTTTTGATACAATTCAAACTAAATTATTGAAACATAATTCGGTGTTAATTAACATTTTGCTTTATTCGCCGGGAGAAAATTTACCCGGAAACCGACATTTTGGCATACCGGGTGACCCAGGGATCTGTAAAAGCCCCATAACTTATTTGCTATTTGAGATATCGACTTCTAGATTTCTTGAACTGGTACCCACACTTATTCTACATATTTTAAAAATATGTATGTTTGTGTACAAAGTTATGTTTTTTTAAATGGAACACCCTATATTTTATACTTTATTTTTAACCCTCTTAAGAAGCTGATAAAAGTAGTATAAGATAGTATGGATCTATTATGGACGATTGGTTAGTTATGGGCAAATTTGTGGCAAAAACAAGGACTCATTGAAAAAATTGCAGAAGCGCTCCTAGCGAAGTTAGTGTAATTTTTTATACACTAAAGAATTTTCCACATCATGAAGAATAATACAAATTGGCTTTGGTTCTTTTTTGTTAATACTGCTATACAGGGTGTCAACATACGCAAAATAATGGATAACTGTTTTTTTTCAAATGGAACACCCTGTATATCTTGCCACCAATACATGGAATTTTTAATAAGCTTTCCAATGATGTACAATTTGTATAATGAAATATTAAGGATTCCTGAGATTTATCCATAAAAACATTTTTCTTTTGTCACTTTTGGATTTTCAGCCAAAACTATGCATTTTCTAAAAAAAAAAATAAGAGACCAAAGTTGTAGAGCGGAAAACTTTCGATCGATATAGTTCTTTGGACTTTTCCAATAATGCGTGCATTGTCCACCAGAGCGCGCAAAATCGTGACCGTATATGCATTTTAGCGTTTTTCTCAAATTTTTTGTTAATTAATTGTACTATGCTTTATTTTCCACGTCCTCTAGTGGAAAAACAGGTAACTATAGAATGATTCAAATGACCTAAATCGTTTAAAAATATTCCGCTCTACAACTCTTAAAAGAAGCAATTTTTGCCCAAAATGCATAGTTTTCGCTAAAAATGCAAAACACCATTGAAAAACGCAAAAATTAATACATACATTTTCAATTTGAATTTTTAGGGAAAACTATGCTTTTTTGGCAAAAATTGCTGCTATTAAGAGTTGTAGAGTGGAACATTTTCAATCGATACGGGCTATTTTAATTTCCCTATAATTTTCCGTTTTTCCGCTAGAGGGTGCGGAAAATAAAGTATAGTGCAACTTATTCATAAAAAATTTGGAAAGAAAACGGTAAAATGCATATACGGTCAAGATTTCTGGCGCTCTGACGGGCAATGCAATCATTATCTTAAAAGCTGAAACACCTATATCGATCGGAAATTTTTCGCTCTACAACTTTGGTCTCTTATAATTTTTCCTGAAAATGCATAATTTTGGCTGAAAATCCAAAAATCAGCAGAAGGTGACAAAAGAAATATGTTTTTATTGATAAATCTCAAGAATCCTTAATATTTTGTTATACAAACTGTATATCATTGGAAAGCTTATTAAAAATGCCATAGATTGGTGGCAACTTATATAGGGTTTTTGGAAAAAAAATAGTTATCTATTGTTTTGCGTATGTTGACACCCTGTATAGCACTATGAATAAAAGAGAACCAAAACCGATGTGTATTATTCTTTATGATGTGGGAAATTTTCTAGTATATAAATAATGATGCTATCTTTGCTAGGAGCGCTTCTGCAATGTTTTCAATGTGTACATGTTTTTGTCACAAATTTGCCCATAACTAACCAATTGTCCATAATAGACCCATACTATCTGATAGTATTTTTATCAGCTTCTCAAGAGGGTTGAAAATAAAGTATAAAATATAGGGTGTTCCATTAAAAAAAAACATAACTTTGTTCTGTTATGTATATTGGGACACCCTGTATAAAAACATACATATTTTAAAAATATGTACAATAAGTGTGGGTACCAGTTCAAGAAAACTGGAAGTCGATATCTCAAATATCAAACAAGTTATGGGGCTTTTACAGATCCCTGGGTCACCCGGTATATGCCGGTTTGCTTTAGTTGATGTTGCTATAAACGCGTTAATGTTAAGTGAAAACCGGATTATCTGCCAATAAGTCATATCTAGGTAATAATAAAAATGTACTGTTATGAGATAATTCAGTTTTACTTACATGATGGACGTCTTTTCTCCTTGAAGGTTTTGAAGCGATTGGCGTATTTCGCAATAGATCTGTCTTCTGATAAACAGAATGGCTATTCCCGCGCAAATGCATACCGGCTCAACGCCATATGACGGATTTTTCTTCAACTATAAAATATGCCGGTTCGACATGAAAATAGACGAGAAAAAAAGAAACACCAACAACTCACAAACTCAATTTTTGCACATATGCCGGCTTGATTTAACAGCGACGATATGTTTACTACGCAAGTTCGTATCCGCACAATCGGCCAGCCGTAGATTTTCAGAATATTAAGATTAATGCAAGCGCTACGTCGTCACGAGTGTCAGTGCAGTTTCTAACGTTATATTTCCCCTGCAGCATGAACGCACGTCCGCAATCAATACACCGATGCTCATGTGTCGATGGCATCGACTCGATAAAATTTGGTTATGTTTCAGATCACAGATTTTTATTCTAGAACTAGTGGATTTATTTATGAACGTACACATCCTAGATATTTTAGATGGTTTATGTGAAATAATCAGTGTACAATTAACCATATTCTATAACATGTTTAAAAATGTTATTGTTACTGCGAGAACATTCTCTCCTATTTTTGAAAGTCGGGCGAAATTATTTAAGGGGAATCTCCATACCCGCGGTTTTGATTAGGGTCATATTAAAAAAAGAAAAATTGCAATGAATTCAGAAAATTCAGGAGCATACCGCAAGTTTAGTACTTTTTGTAATTTGTTAAATTTCAAAAATACCTAAATAATTACGTATATTTTTGGGCGATAAAGGAGCCGCGCTTCGTGATTTATGTGACTGGCTCGCTCCGTTCGTATGAGTCAAGTGCCCTTGCCCTCTCAGCTTTCATAAACAAACAGGGGCCTGCCTTAAACCTCTAAAGGTCCCGAACAAAGGCAATGCCGCTCACCGCAATCAGCAATAAAAGCAGACCCATTAAACTCAATATTTACGAGCATCGCCGCGTCACTGCCACGCCCTGCGCAGATAGCGAACCTTCGTCCACACCATTCATGGACCAATTCTTGGGGTTCCCCGTTCACAGCGCTGCTTGACCTATATCGGCTATACCCAAAAGACTCACGTGCCGCAAATTTAAAATTAAAGTACGGCACAGAATAGAGGCAAATATTCGGGGATTTTTTTCTATGACCGTTAAATAAATTACGAAAAATAGCTCTTGAAGATGAAGAAAGCTAAAATCCTCTCAGTACTTGCGGGTATAAATTTTTGTTAATTTTCCAGTTCATGGTACTAAACAATACGCATGCGCGAAAATCATGCGAACGGTATAGTATGTTGTCAGGTCTCCTTATTTTAGTCAAGGTATTTTCAGTCAATTTCACTTACAATAATTTTCAACTATTGTCGCTTATACTTAGGTTAGGGTTAAGCTAAGGTCCCCCCAACCGGCGAAGCCCTCACGGTTGTATAAGAAGTAGTTTCACGGGCTCGCTATGGTCGATGCCTCAGCTTCGCTTCGGCATCGATCGTCATTACTTGCAAGTTAATGGTTGCAAATGCTTAGGTTAGGGTTAGTTTAAGGACTTTTGGACCGACTGGTAGTTTCAATCGCAGTAGTTTAATTATTTTTTATTTTTTATTTTACGTTAGTTATAGTGAGACAAGAAATCCGACAATCCGGGTTTTTGGAAAAAAATAGTTATCTATTGTTTTGCGTATGTTGACACCCTGTATAGCACTATGAATAAAAGAGAACCAAAACCGATGTGTATTATTCTTTATAATGTGGGAAATTTTCTAGTATATAAATAATGATGCAAACTTCGCTAGGAGCGCTTCTGCAATTTTTTCAATGAGTCCTTGTTTTTGCCACAAATTTGCCCATAACTAACCAATCGTCCATAATAGATCCATACTATCTTATACTACTTTTATCAGCTTCTTAAGAGGGTTAAAAATAAAGTATAAAATATAGGGTGTTCCATTTAAAAAAACATAACTTTGTACACAAACATACATATTTTTAAAATATGTAGAATAAGTGTGGGTACCAGTTCAAGAAATCTAGAAGTCGATATCTCAAATAGCAAATAAGTTATGGGGCTTTTACAGATCCCTGGGTCACCCGGTATGCCAAAATGTCGGTTTCCGGGTAAATTTTCTCCCGGCGAATAAAGCAAAATGTTAATTAACACCGAATTATGTTTCAATAATTTAGTTTGAATTGTATCAAAACAAAGTTTCATGTGATGTTTTTGAAGATATGCCGATTTATTTTATTCTTACGTATCGTTATGCAACATATTTTACGGCTTACTAGTCTCAAAATCTTGTAGGTAGAATACTTAAACTAACTACCACATAGCTTTAATATTTTTCGCCATATTACTTATAATATTGTTGTTTGTGAAAGGAAAAAGCGTACAGCTTTGATATTAAAACTTGCGGCAAAAAGTGAAAGACGGTGGCAAGTGATTGCGCCAGATGCTTTGCCTTGACACGAGTCAATTTAGAACGCAGTACTGAAGATGTACCTGAAACTAGTCAGACTGATATATATATATATATATATACCGGGTGTGGCACTTAAGATGCCTCGGGCCATAGCTTCTTTACGATAAAAGCTATCGAAAAAAATCTAAGAACAAAGTGGTGCATAGTTACCGTCGCTATATTTCAAAAATATTTCTAGTCATCAGTGGCGTGCCGTACTCCAGTGGCGTACCAAACTTATGTTTTTTTAAATGGAATGCCCTATTTTTTATTGCAGATTTGGAAAGTGCTCGACGAGTACTTATTTTTTTATCTAACATGTTATACCCTTCACTTTAGCGGTTTCGCTGTTATAACCCTTTCTTTCAAAATTGCGCCCCATTTTTGAGATTTTTTTGTAGAGAAACTAATTGACGCCGGCGCCTAAATTTTGAATTGAGGTACAGGTTAAGACCTCGTGTACCTTCACATAATTTTTTTTCGGGTAATTTATGGAAAAAAAATAATTTTTTATTGATCTTCGCATGTTGTCATTTTTTCCGAAATTTTGTTATGCAATGTGTAATTTTTTTACACCAATGAAAAATTTAGAGTTTTGGCTGTACAACGCCGTAATTTTTTTAGGGGGGTGCCATTTGAAATTTTCGGAAAAAATGACAACATGCGAAGATCAATAAAAAATTATTTTTTTTCCATAAATTACCCGAAAAAAAATTATGTGAAGGTACACGAGGTCTTAACCTGTACCTCAATTCAAAATTTAGGCGCCGGCGTCAATTAGTTTCTCTACAAAAAAATCTTAAAAGTGGGGCGCAATTTTGAAAGAAAGGGTTATAACAGCGAAACCGCTAAAGTGAAGGGTATAACATGTTAGATAAAAAAATAAGTACTCGTCGAGCACTTTCCAAATCTGCAATAAAAAATAGGGCATTCCATTTAAAAAAACATAAGTTTGGTACGCCACTGGAGTACGGCACGCCACTGATGATTAGAAATATTTTTGAAATATAGCGACGGTAACTATGCACCACTTTGTTCTTAGATTTTTTTCGATAGCTTTTATCGTAAAGGAGCTATGATCCGAGGCGTCTTAAGTGCCACACCCTGTATATATATATATATATACGTATCTAACCGACTTCACTAGACCCGCCATAAAGATTGAACAAACTTGAGACCACCTTTTATACAGATTCACTATATTTAATCCACCTCAATAAGCCCAACACACGGCTATTACAAAGTGGCGACCAATTGTATAAAAATTGTTGTTCAACCGACCTACCTAAGCCCTGCGGCGTTGCCTAAATATTCCGTGTGCTGGCAGATATCATTCTTCAGTGCGATGTTTCGATAAACAAGTGCTTGCGTTTTAAGTTTATATGTACATGAATTTTAACTCGCCGATGACGCGGTGGACGATTTTAGAGGAGGCGACTCCGTAGATGAATATATACCCTGTGACGCTGAAAGTTCTTGTGATTCAACAGTTTCTTCAAATACTATATAATACGTATTGAATATAATGCAATAACGAAATAAATAATTTCAAGAAACCTAAATGTTTATAATCGTTCAGGCCATCTATTTTATGAGTCCATATAGTTAGATACTACTCCGCTGCACAAAGGGAATGCCGCGTGACGATCAACGTGTAAAAGAGTATTCGTGGATGGCGCTCAAAGAGTGTGGTGGAAGGATATATTAAAGAATCTGAGTACCAGAAGTTAAAATTGCAAACAAAATATTAAATCCGGTAAATACTACAGTTTACCTTCTCTCCACATCATCTGGTACAGTTTCTAACAGCAATGATTCAAATATTAATTAAATATGTGCAGACGGGATTAATTTATCTGGACACTTTACTAATTGTACTTTTCATTTTAATATTATCAAAAATGATAAATAAACTCAAATAATTCTTATTCTTATTTTTTTCAATGACGCCTTGTTTTTAAGTTAAACACGCTGTGGTAGATTTTACGACCGTTGCTATGTATACTATTCATAGCAACGGTCGTTAAAATTCGTTGATATAGAAATATTGCGTACATAAAAGGTTATTTAGATGGTTTCTTGGTTTCTTATGACGACGTTAAATAAGTCTTTATGTGTAAAATTAAAAAAAAAAAGAATTGAATATTTTTTCAATGAAGAAGTCATAAAGTTCGTGTTGTTTTAGATTATTTGCAAATATGTGGAATGTATTCTTTGTTATTTTATTTTATTTATTGTAAGTACCCTGTTATAATCTATATTTTGTAAAAATAAATCCATACATTTCAAGTCACAAAAATAGAAATAATCTATAAAATTTCAATACAATAATATATACAGGGTTGGGCAAATGCGTCGGAACACCTGATTTCTGGCTAAACGTTTGTGTTTTTCATATTACTTTTAAAGGAAATGTTTATGAGTTTATTTATTTCATTTAGTGACGTCCTTTCATTTTTAACTGCTAACCAATTTTTTAAGATATGACATCATTGGCAGTTTTTTTTAATGGATCACCCTGTATATTTTTACATTTTCAAATAAACACCTTTTCAGCAATTACAATGATATAGGGTTTGGTGGGTTTACGACTTGTGGTTTTTTAAATAATAAATAAATAATGGAAAATAAAATTTGTGAATTTCCTGAAGCTTTTGCACAACCCTTGAAACGTTTGATTTAGAAATATTGTAATTTCTGTCAATAAATGCTGCATTAAAAATATTGCATGCACCTTACAGAGATTTCTGCTAATTTCCAAAAATTAGCCATCATTAACAACGTAATTATTTCACGTTCAGTTGGTGAACTAACATAATTGAACAGCAATGTTAATATTTCACATGGATAACATCTGTCGGTGACAGAAAACATAAAAAACACGACAGTTTTTTTTTTATCAGGAAACAGTATAAAAAGCCACCTCACTGTAGAATTATTTTATTTAATATTTAAAAAATAACCATCAAACTTCATATCTTTGTAATTGCTGGAAAAGTGTCACCGATGACGTCATATCTCGCGAAAGAGGGAAACTGCTGAAAATCAAAATACGTCAGTGAATAGAATAAATAAATCCATAAACATTTCTTTTAAAAGTAATAAGAAAAAAAACAGACGTTTAGCCAGAAATCAGGTGTTCCGACACATTTGCCCAACCCTGTATATGTATAAATGAGGCATTCTTTTACAAATCGAACGGAAATATTGGGTCTAAAATTTGTACGCGTTTCCTATACAAAATAAGCCGACCCATATTTTCGCATTTTTTATCGTCGGTATTTTTGAAAATACAGACACTAAAAGTTTTGAATCGCTATAACTCGCTAAAAACTATTAGTCGTATGGAGCTCAGTTAGGGCTTATTTTAAAGGTAATAGAACTCTCTTCTCTCTGATGTTAATTAATATTACTTTTGTTGTTAATTTTTAATTATTATAAACAATTAAAATTTTTAAAGTAATTTTACTACTCAAGGCCATCACTTTAAAAATTTGAAAAAAATTCCATTGTGTGCCTCATTTTCGTTCATATAAAAATCTATTATTTCAATGGTCATTTGATTACATCAGTATGAAAGAAATTAATTTGTACGACAAAACACGCTACACGGCGCGCCACTGCAAGCGCTGGGTCCGTGGCGTCGTACTTTAGCAGTAATTAAGTGAGAAATTAAAAGAAAGGTAAAAAATATTATAATTGACTAATTGACTCTTATTTATTGTTAAATAGCAATTTTGTAATGAGGTATCACAGAGGGGGTATTGCCATTAAAAAAAAATGAGTCGGGGTGGCTACAGCCCTAGGGGTTGCAAGGTGAAGGTCATTTTTGTGGTAATACTGATTCCCCCCACATACCCTAGAAACAGTTTTGAGAATTTTTTTTATATCTTTTTTAGGTCTATACTTATAGAGCATTGGTCGTTTTTAAATAGATACCCGATATATACAAGTAATAAATAACATCATACAGATGGGACAGTTAAACTTTTTAGAATTAAATTAATTATCCGCCATTATGATATCATGGTAAACCTTTGTTTCCAATTCAAAATAATTGTAAAGTTTTTTGCAAATATCTCGATAAATACACTGCAGCAACAATAGAGTAAGGTACCAAATCATTCAGCTTAAAAAGCTTAAAAAATAATTTGAAGACCGATTCTGTCATAATTAATCAAATGAAATCAAATCAAAATCAAATTTATTTATACATAGTTTGTACATACATTGTAACATAAAATACATCCAATGCAACAAAACTAATACAAATACGTCAATAAAACTAAAGCAGAGTACCGAAGAAATAATACATAGTACATAAAATAAAAGCAAAACTGCCAGAAACATATTGTGGACCGATCTAGAGGTCACCAAGACTATATAATTCGGTTCCAATTTAATATTTTTTAATTCAATTTTGAATTCCTCTAGTAACCGTATTTCTTTAAGATGTTGGGGAAGTTTATTAAAATATACAATTGCACTATATTGGGGCGATTGTTCCGTCATCGTCAATCTGTGCTGAGGTATGTTGTAGTCACTTAAAATTAAAAATTAACAATTCATAAATATATAACCTACGGAAAGTTAGAATTCCTTCCCTTTTAAACAAACTGCTGCATGATTCACTATATTTTAAATTAAAAATTATTCTGACGACTATTTTCTGAAGTAAGAAAATATTATTTGCTGCAGGACTGCCACCGTAGAATATTATCCCGTATCTTAATTCGGACTCGAAGGTGGTATGGCATAAAAGCAGTAAATGTTTTGTTTCAAAGGTTCCATTTAACAACCTTATGGAATACACGATCGAGTTCAATTTTTTATTAACTGCGAAAAATGCTCGTTCCAACGTAGTTGATAATCTATTGTGACGCCAAGCGCTTTTATGTAACACTTTTTAAGTGAATTTTTTGTTCGAAAAGATATTAGGTTTGTTTTTTCTCGGTTTAATACCAGTTTGTTTCTGTTTAGCCAATTTTCGATTTTATTTATCGTAACCTCAGTTCTCGGTTTAAGTTCATTAATATTTTTTCCTGCCCCTAAGACACATATATCATCAGCATAATTTACCAATTTCGCCTCCGTAGGTGAGATACATTTTGGCAAATCATTGACATAAATTATAAAGAGTATTGGTCCCAGAACACTCCCCTGTGGCACCCCGCTATTTGAGTTTTGCATGTTCGATTCAATATTTTGGATTTTGATTTATGACTTATTTCTACGGTTTTCTAAAAATGTTTTTATTAAATCGTGACCCTTTCCTCGTATACCGTAGGAGTAAAGTTTATTTAAAAGAATCGGATGATCCACTGTATCGAACGCCTTAGAGAGGTCAAGAGATACTCCAATAGGCATTTCCCCCCTCTCCAACGCGTCAGTCACTGTCTGCACATATTCAAAAAGTGCCGTAGAAGTAGATTTTTTTCCTAAAAAAAAAACATGCTGTGCTTCATTACATAGTTTATACTCATTAAAAAAATCAATAATTCGTGATGCAAGAATTTTCTCGGCAATTTTTGAAAAGATTCAGGAGAGGTATCGGTCTGTAGTTTGAAAAGATTTTAGTATCACCACTTTTAAAAATCGGTTTTATTATACCTAATTTCAAAACATCGGGAAATGTTCCTTGTTCAAACATATGGTTTATTAATAGGGGAGCCACTATTATCATATTTCAAATTTAAATGTAAATCCCTATGGCTCGCTTTGCAATACAACACCCAGGATATCAGTGCTTTTACTGTTATTTATGCTATTTATTGTATCCCTTATTTTTATTTCTCTGACCTTTTAAAATTAAATTTGTTACCACAGTCTATATTAATATCACAGATGTAGCTTGTTTGTAACTATTATAATATGATACTATACAATGATTTAATTTCAGTACCAATATAAATTATCTATTTAATTTTAAGCTAATTAGACAGCGGAAAATGTAATATTGGTACTATTATAAATAGTTGTATGTTCAAGTATTCATGAACTACGCAAGCTTTTAAATTAAATAGTGATTTTAAAATAAACATTATAATGACGCACATACTTTATAAACTACTTCAAATATTTAATTGGATATTTTACAGTAAAGAAATTGGAAACTCCGTGTCCTTTTAGATCATTCTTAAATATTTGTATTTTATTCTAAGTAATGTCAACTTATTTATAAGTCCCTTAGAAATTCGCAATTAGTTTTAATAGGACCATTTGTATAAAAACCTTCAATCTTAAAGTTAATCAAAATCAATTAAGCAATTCTTATAGTAAATAATAATTTTAATATCCTATTTCCAAAATTGGGGTAAGTTGCAGAGACGGCTGGCGGCGTAACCACACCTATATGTATTACCTCTGCTACCTCGGCCGTACCATGAGTCACCCCACAAGCTGTCACTGGTCATAAACAAAAAGAAATTTTGAAAGGCCAGATTCGTATGTACATTTTTATTTTAACCCTACGGTAGGTGCGCGCTCTACAGTCGTTGACCGGGAAGAATCCATCGCTATTTGGAGTACAATAAATCACACTATTGCATGAAATCACTAAACTCAAGTGTCTAAAAATCTAAATTGAGATGTTTTTTAATTACTACTTATAAGGATGCATGCACAAATAACGCGAATTATCGAGTTATAATTTTAAAAGACTGGTCTATGACTAGTTCGCGCGCCTAACGTAGAGTTAAATACATCATACACATCGCGTTTTATGATAAAAAAAAGTGGAGAACGATGTTGCCAGACTGCCTGCATGAGATCGTCGGTACGACATGGTGGTATTGTATATAATATATACAGATCGACGGGACTACCTCTGGTGAGCAATCGCATCAACTAAAATTGTATAAAATGGTGATATTCGACCACATTTTGGGACCCACCTAAAATTGGTCTATAATCAAAGTACACTTGTAGTAATCGATAACCACAAGAAAACGTTTTCAGACCCGCAGCCGGGTCTGATAACGTCTTTTTTGGTCTGACTTTGTAGGTAGAATATGGCAAGTTGGGTCTGTATATGCGGTTAAACAAATCTATATATATATATATATATATATATATATATATATATATATATATATATATATATATATATATATATATATATATATATATTTAGAGACTGAAAACCACGTTTCCCTTTCGACTGGTAAGTTCAGGCTTTTGCCATTTTGATTTATAAAAATCAATACAGTTCGTCGTTTGCATGATCATAGGTGTCTTGTAGATAAATATATATATTTTTTAAATTTTAGAATGTGAAGTTACTGCACCAACGATGACTGACTTGACTGCGGTAGATCCGGTAGAAGTTTCAATAGAGCAAATGGCACGGGAAGCTCAGAAGTCTGGTTTGGCCGACGATATTGTTATGGGTCAATTATTGGGGACTGAAAGCTAAAGTGTCAACAACAATATTAACACGGACTCTACTGATGAGGAAGACCAAGACCCATTTCATAATTCTTATGACGATGAAGTGGACCGGGATTATAATACATCAAATTCTGGCTCCGAAAGTGACAGTGAAAGTAGAGATGAACTAGGATTGAAATCGAAAATGCAAACGAACCAATTAAAAGAAAGAGGCAAATGTAATAAAAGAACTTTAGCAAAGAAGATGCGAAATTGCGGTGAGGAATACGAGTCTAAAACCCTAGAAAGAGTGAACAAACGAAGCAAGTTCTCGGGAGTATATTGATGGCGGAAAATCTATTGCCGAACTTCACAGAGATTATATAAAAGAAAAAGAATAGTCAAACCTTGCAAGAATCAGCTGCCAGTACAGAGCTATTTTCAAGTAATACAACCTTTCTTTTTTCACACCGAAGAAAGATCAGTGTGATGTTTGTCTCATTTACCAAAACACGAAACAAAATACGACAGAATATGAGAATCATATTCTAGAAAAGGACTTGTCCAGAATGGAAAAGGAGAATGACAAGAAAACCACAGATTCAACCGTCGTAGCAGTATACGACCTACAGGCAGTGCTGTCATGTCCGCAGGGGGAGGCATCTTCCTACTACTACATTTCAAAGCTAGCGGTTTACAATTTAACAATTGCTCTACTGAAGGGCGATAAAACGATAAACTGTTACACTTGGGATGAGACACAAGAAAAAAGAGGCGTGATTGAGATTGGGAGCTGTGTGCTGAAATATCTGCAACATTTAAATGACAAAGCTGTCATTTGACGTCGTATTTTACAGCAATAATTGTTGTGGACAACAAAAAAATAACTTTATGATGGCAATATACAAGTATGCTGTTGCAACATTAAAACACATAAAATCTATCACTCACAAATTTTTAGTAAAGGGCCACGCCCAAAACGAGGTGGATTCGGCTCACTTAACCATTGAAAAAGAAGTTAAAAGAGCACTCTGAAGCGGACCGATATACTTACCTTCCCAATATGCCATGGCCATGAAAACGGCAAAGAAAAGTGGCAAGCCTTACCTGGTTCACGAGTTGAGTCATAAAAGCTCTGAAGTAATTTTACCCATATTGGACATTCGAGTGTTTAAAGTAATTAAAGACGACGACAACTTTTACTTCAAAACATCCTACGGATCACATGCCTAGGAGGAGGCGAAGAAAAGGAATAAACGGGGCAATGGGAGCGTGAATCCTATTCTGATACAAGCTTATTCCAAGAGACTTACCATTGATGAGAAGAAGTAAAAGGGTATCCTAAAGTTAGCTACCGACGCACAGTGGGGCAGAATCGCAAAAACCTGGCCAAAAATCGAAAAATCAACTTTCTTATTTTTATCCTAGAAATGTCGCAATAGATTTAGGGATCATCCGAGCAGCAATCTGCAAAAGGAATTATTTTTTACGTGCTCCTTCTGCGCGATTAGTCAGTGCCAAGTTGACCTTCGCCACGAGCACACGTGTTGAAGTGCAGAGCCGAAAATCATCAGAACGTTCAGAGAGTGATAAAATTTGACTCAAACGACTTATTTTAATTTCGCAAAATGGAAAATCATTCTAAAGGTATGTACTGTATGATTTTATATATATAAAGCCATAATTATGCATGTATGTATTCATACGATAGTATAAATAAACAGCAAAAATAAGTTTATATTTTATGTCGTCGCGGTTTGTAAATACTAATTTAAAAAAAGTTCCATCGAATACCGCTTTGATTCTTATTGGATTTTGTTCATTACATCGATATTTAAAACATATAAAAAAAATTAGCTGCGCCTAGCTGCGCTTTAAATTTAAAAACCGTTTTTTAGATCGGCATTGCAATCCCGTGCATCTGTAAAGTATTACAAAACTACTGATAATGCGTTTGAGATCTGTCGGTATTTTTCGGCACCGTGAGTAAGTAACAAATTTATTTTTCATGTTCTTGTTCAAAAATGGTATAACAAAAATGATGTAATAATAATTTGTAACTATCAATACTATAACCTTCAATGCACGAATAATTAAGTTAATGCAAATAAAAATGAACAAAATATATAAAAACCAATAATTACAATTTTTTAAATAAAATTATATATTTTTTATATACATACAAACTATTTGAAATTCTTCAAAACTAAATAAAGTTAAAAAAATTAATAATCTTATGTATTATCTATGTTACATTTTGAAGGATATATTTTTAATCATAAAAGATCATATTAAAGAAAATATTCAGGATATTATTGCTGTCTTGGAGAAAAACATCGCAGATAAACATGGGGAATGTACATGTATCAGACGATTTAAAAAAAACGTTAGCTGCGTTGATGTCAAAGTTGAGATCCAAATGGGACGATGCAGCAAGGAAGACAGACAGGTTTTTTAAAAGTAATGAACAATGGCTGAAAGGTAAAATACGTTTTCCAACTTCAATATCCGTAAATGCCGAAACCGCAGCACAAGATATTCAAGATGAAAGTACCAGTCGCGGTCGCCCTTCAAAATCTTTTGATACAAGTAGTGACAGATCGAAACGTCGAAAGACCGAAGAAATCCGAAAAACCTTTACAGCGGATGAATTAGCGTATGCGACACAAATGAGTCTTAGATCAACAGGGAATTTAGAAGCCGCGAAAGTAGTGAAAGACGTATCAGCAATAAGTCCAACAAGAGCTGCTAAATATGTTACTGCTTTCCAGTCAAAAATGGAAGAAACATTTACTCCTGATGAAGCTCTTTCGTTATTGCTCGAGTCAAAGATTTCAAAACGAGCATACCAAAGAACAAGAAATGAGGCAAAAAAGAAGCATTGTAAATTGTTTCCTTCATATAAACATATACAAAAGGCGAAACAAATGTGCTATCCGCCAGACTTTTATGTGAATATAAGTGAGACTAGCGCTGAAGTCAAATTACAAGTTATACTTGATAAGACAGTAGCACGTATACTAAAACTTCAGGAGGACGTCATTCGTAATGTAAGTCCAGCGCATGTAAAAAATGTAAAATTGTATTGCAAATGGGGATGTGACGGAAGCTCTGGTCAGAGTGTGTATAAGCAGAAGTTTTCGGAAGATGGAAAGTCCGACGAAAGTGTTTTCTTCACTTCATTTGTGCCGATAAAGCTCGTAAGCGAAATGGAAAAGACAGAAATTGTTATATGGCAAAATCCAAGACCATCTTTACCGAGATTTTGCAGGCCAATAAGACTACAATTTTTACATGAGAATGTCCAAACGACAATGGCTGAAGTTACAAACATTGAAAAACAAATACAACAACTAGAACCTTACCAAACAACGATAGATGAAAAGCCAATATTTGTAACGTATAGCATGGCATTTATGATGATAGATGGCAAAGTTTGCAATGCAATAAGTGGTACAACATCAGCACAGCGTTGCTTCTTGTGCAATGCTACTTCCAAACAATTTAACGATATTGATGCCATGCTCAAAAATGATGTGAAAACAGACAATTTACGATTTGGCGTCTCAACTTTACATGCGTGGATACGCTTTTTTGAATGCTGTTTACATATCTCTTATAAAATTGACGTAGAACAGTGGCAACGAAGTAGAGTGAAAAAAGAAGCGAAAGAGGAGACAAAAGCAAAAAATTGACAAAAAGAAGCGAGACGTGCAACAACAATTTCGCTCTCAACTGGGACTGGTCGTTGATCGTCCGAAGCCCGGATTTGGAAGTTCCAATGACGGAAATACAGCTCGGCGTTTCTTCGAAAATTTAGCTATATCTGCGAAAATAACAGGCGTTGATGAATCATTAATCCATCGCTTTCACGTTATTTTGCAAGCAATGTCGAGCGGTTATGACGTTCACGTTGAGAACTTCAATGAATATTGCTTGAATACTGCAAGATTATATGTCGACCTTTATTCATGGTACCACATGCCGACATCGGTTCACAAAATACTGATCCATGGAGCGATTATTATCGACCACGCATTACTACCAATTGGACAACTTTCAGAAGACGCACAGGAGTACAGGAATAAAGATATAAAACGATATCGTCAGGATTTTTCTCGAAAATGCTCCAGGAAAGCAAATATGGAAGACGTCTTCAGCCGACTAATGGTTACTTCGGATCCCCTAATTTCTAGCATTCGGAAACTACCCTAAAAACCTCTTAAACCGTTAGGCTTTGAAGTTGTTCAGTTATTACAACCGCCGAAAATAAGTGAGAATGAAGTTTCATTTGATACGTCGACTGAATTTACGCCCACGTCTTCGGAATCTGAAACAGAATCGAATGTATCCGACGAAGAAGAAAATGATTTCTGTTATTAGAAAGAATAAAAGTAATTCTGTAATGTATCAATTTCGTAATTATTTTATATCCATAATTCTACCCTTTATTCGCCAAAGAAGCAATATGCAGAAAGGGATGTTACCGACACTTTTGCATATAATTCACAATTTTTTCTGCATTTTCTTCGTTCGCCATTTTGAATTTTGAAAATCTAACATCGTATTCGGAATCACCGACCCCGAAAACCTCATTACCAGTAAATTCAAGCCATTTTTGCCAAAAATTTACTTTTTGGTCCGCCATTTTGGGTCCGCCATTCTGAATTTTGAAAATCTAACATCGGATTCGGAATCACCGACCCCGAAAACGTCCTTACCAGTAAATTCAAGCCATTTTTGCCAAAAATTTACTTTTTGGTCCGCCATTTTGGGTCCGCCATTTTCAATTTTGAAAATATAACATCGGATTTGGAATCAGCAACACCGAAAACCTCCGAGTAAACATTTTTAATGCTTTAAACTTAGGTTTACTATTTATGGCCAGGTTTTTGCAATTCTGCCCCACTGTGCGACGGGATAATACCGTCAATTTATTCAGAATTCTATAAAAATGTGTGAAACTTTGAAGTTACCTGCAAAGGGTAGAGCAATAATACGTTAATTGTTGTTTAAAAAAAAATGTGAAGCAATAAATTATTTTTCATTGACAATATTATCTTTTTTTTTCTACCTAAAACATGTTCCAATAGAAGAAGCCACTGTGACACAAAAGCAAATATTACACTGATTTTAAAGTCATACTGGCATATCTGCATATTTCTCTTAATTTAAGCAATGTTTGATTTATTTGCAACTACTACTTCAATAAGCAGTATTCGTCTGAATTTTATTCATGAATAAGGTGGCTTTGAGATGAACCAAATGGACGTTAAAAGGAAAATATCACATGCCTAAACTTTAAAGCGCTCCGGTGAAAAATATGCATTTTGCAGATATGCCGGTTTGATTTCAAGTAAGCGATATATTAAATGAAAATGAATTCCCACGTTTATCGGCCTTATACTGAGTGCTTATTATTATTATCAGCTATTAGCTTAAAATATATTCATTATCAAAAATGTGCAATATTTATTTTCTCAGAAAATAAAAATTTTAGTATTTGGCGTAATCAAATTTAACGGTACGGCCCGGCCGACCTGTCACTGGTGACGTTGCATAAATACATTAACAAGATGAAGTGTTGCCAGAAGCAACAAAATGTCATCACAAGGAAGGCGCTTTTAATATAATGTGATTTAGAAGAAGCCTGAATTGACTTATGGGCATCTTGGGCCATAATTCTCGTCAGATATATGGCATAATCAAAACATAGCTTATCCACTGACTTAATCAATCATTAATTCCAATTTTCGCTTGCTGTTGATACGGATAGGACAAAAATAATCATTGTTACCAATAATATTTACCAATCTAAATTTCTATAAAACTTCATACTCGTGATTGCACTCAAAATCACAATCTAATCAAGAAAATATTTTTCTATATTTCTATTTTAACTTAAAATGATATCATATCAATAAAAGTGATCAAGTTTAGATAATAAGGATAAACAATTACTTTTTCACTGATGCAATGATAATATGATACAAACTTATGTAACATTTTGATTGCTGATTAGATATTCTAAACTATTGAATGCGATTATATAAAGGATTGATACACAATTCTGAATTACTCGACAAGTCATGTTTTGCTACGTGGCAGTGTTAGCTTTTTTGGCAGTTGCCCATGGTAAGAGATTTAAACTTAATTATTTTTTTGAATAAAAGGGTTATGTAGGTAAATTTTTATATTATATTATTATTATTCTATTTTTAAAATCTATTAATTCAATAGTTAAGGGTATACAGTTTTATGCGCACATTTTAATGATCAAAATATAATAATAATTTATGTACATCGATTACCAAACGGAAGCATTATTGCCTTAAAATTTTTATTTTCAGCGACTTAAGTCCACTTAACTATCAAAACAAAGAGCAATTTCTTAATTACCTAATTATAATCAAAATCTTGTTATGTTTAATGATTATATTTTCAGTTTAGATCAATTCAGAAAGGAATATTAAACATAGTTTTGAAGATATCTTCACCCTTTTTTCATTTTATACAAATCCTGAAATAGTAGTTATATACAAAAAACTCAACTGTCAGTAGCAAGAAGTAAGAATAATGAACTCAAAATTACCCCGAATAATTATTCACAATAACTTTCTAACTCTAAGTCAGTCTTCATTTTCAGTATTACGGACAGGTTAAATATTTATATCGTATGTTTATTATAATTTTTGTTAAGGGATAGTGGTGGAAAATACAATTTTGAAAACGTATGTCTTACTTTGATTAATTTTAAAAGGCACAATATAGTGTAATATATTACTTTTATGAAGATAAGGATTTCACCGCTTTAAGGAATGGTCCACCTCTTTTCAGTTTTATAAATTATGGTGGCTGATTGTAGATTTTCGGATCGCAGTAATCAATACCTTGTTGAGTTCTTCGTTTTGAGCGATTTGGAGGTTATTATTTTTCTTTATGTTTATTTCATTTATTCCCTTACTTGTATACTTCTTGGGATTGTTACGTACGTATTTAGTAACTTCGAGGATATATAGGGAGGCTAGTGTCAATATATTTTCTTGTCTAAAGTACTATCTGCAGCTTAGCGAAGCTTTTAAATCGCAAAGTGTCCTATACATAACTTCCCACCTCTCTCTTTCACCCACTCTCCACACCTGTTTTAATAGTATATTATTCTCCATCCATACAATATACATAATTTCCAAATTTCACTGACAACGTCGCAGCCGTATATGGGGTGCTCAGAGGAGAAATGGACCACGTCCATACAATTCTTTGTTAAGTCATCAAGCCTTAAAGAGGTTTTTACTTTATTATTTTGCAACAAAATGTAGACAAAAATTACAAACAAATCCGCTAATTATAAACATGATACTTTATTATCGTATAGCAAAAAGTTAACAATTCAAAAGAAAAATAATTTTTATTCACAAATAAAGTAAAGAAAGTGGACTTAAACCATTGCTACTCTGAAGGAAGTTAATTTTCTCTATTCATAGAAAGGTTTATCATCTTCATCATTGTTTTCTTCTGTATTGTCAATGCGATTTTATCTTGTTTTGGATGCGATAGGTAGGTTTTTGAAATATGTATGATACGGTATATAGGGCAGTAAATCCATCATGTGCTGTTTTTTTTGAGTCTGTCATAATTAGCCTTGTTGGATACAATTGCTCTTGTTCTATATTAAGTGAAGTTTTTGGTCGACCACACACAGTTTTACTAAGTTGTACTTTATCAAAATCAACAGCTTCATTCAAAGTCTGTTTAAATTTGAATGAAGTCGGCGATGTCTTCTCAAATCTTAACCAACGGGTATTTAGCCAACTGAATGCGTATTAATCAACAGTTTTTTTTTCGATTCTGTATTGCTGATTCCAAGTTTTTTCTAGAAAAAAAATCTTCTCTTTTTATTTCAAAAACTATAAATTTTGGATCCTGCTTTTTAGCAGTCCGTGCAATATCCATCCAGTGTCGAGGGGAGTACATATCTGTATTCTTGCGACTTGCCTTTTCAATAACGCCAAAATCTGCGTCATTTGGCAAATACGAGTGTCCTGACACCAGGAATTTGTGATCTATAGTTTTGACAGCCATTCGAGGATCTTGCACTAATTTTAGTAGTCAGTGATAATTTAATGTTCCTGTTCTGACCCGTGCAAGAATCAGAGTGCAAAACAATATGTTTTGCAAGACATGATGCTACATCTTGAGATCCACTCCCCCCTTTGGTTTCATCGTACATATACATGAATCCCGTTTGTTCATTCAAATAATGGATTCCTAGCTTATAAAAATATAGATTTTTTTTATAGAATGCTACTGATAGCTTGGGAAACGGAAGCGCTTTTTGAAGATCAAATGTTGTCACGTACTCTTCATCGCAAGCAGTCATTTGATCCTCATGAAGACATGTTCGTGCTTGTTCGGCTTTAGCAAGGTGTAATGTTTTTTCTGTTACGAGAGCCTTCTTCTTGGTTTCATCCTGCTCTGCAGCTATTTTAATCTGCAGTCGGTTACATATCCGGCGTGTATCTTTTGTTGGTGGTTTAAAACTTAAATTGAATTTTATATTAAATACATGATAATGTATCAATTCCCTCGGCGACACATTGTTCGGTGTATAATTCATACATTTTACTTACAGTTAAATTTTCATTAAAATATTTTTTCTTGGGATTATCTTTTCGGGAATAATGACTTTGGTACGCGGGAAATGAATTGATATGCTTCACAATTTTTAAATCGTTTAGCTTTTTTTCTAGGATTCATGCCACGTTGATCAGTCACCGCAAAAATTTCGTCTTTAGAGATACACCAATACAGTCTACCGGTACTAATTTGCAACGTTTCTGCAAAATGTTTCTTGCACTCACGGTGTGTGTTGTTATCTACGCTAAAAATTCAAGGTACGCATGCTTTGTCAGATGTGAGCCATCTCTAACACAATCTTGTCCAGTATTTTGGCGATGCTTTCGTATATTGACTTTCCAAGTAGACTTCTTATCTAACCGTTTTTTTCCCCTTTTTTGGACTCTATAGGCTCTGTCGCAGTTTGTGCAGTTGGCTCATATTAAGTGTTGCTTCTTATCTCATTTATCGGAAGTTTATCATCATCTGTAACAACATACATTTTTACTTTCTCCGTTACGAAGTACGAGAAAATATTGTGATCGTGATTTTTTTTTCAAAAATTTTTTATACAGAAATATCCGTTTTGGGGTTCCTAGATGCCATTTCAACAATTTCTGGAATTTTTTTTTTGTGTCTGTGTGTGTGTACCTGACTCTGTGAGCTGTATATCAACAACTAATAGAGCAATTGATATAAAACTTTGAACATACGCCTTATTTGATAATATGAAGAACTGCAAAGCATTTTATAAAATTTCGTACACCGCAAGTGGGTTTACCTTAACTGTTTTTTGTTTTTTGCCAATATTTTCTTAAATATGAAAAATATCACAAAAACATTTAAACGAACATTGAAGACAACAAAGAAATGAACATCTTTTGCTTGAAAACATTTTTCATAAAATCATTTTTATTCGAGAAAAAAATTTATTATTTTTTTTAAATCTTTGGTTTATAATTATAAAACGATAATAGTTACAGCAAATTTATGTTAATAATAATTGTATAGAATGCTAAAATGAACAACTTATAAAGAATACGTTTTTTTCGAAATCCCTTTAGTTTTTGAGTAAATTGAGTTTTTGAATTTAAAGTGTAATTTTTCCACCTTTCATAATTTTTACATTTTAAACGTCAGATTCATCCGAGTTTACACAACGCTTGATGTTCATTCAAAATATGATTTCAATTGAAAATAAACAATCAAAACGTAAATATAAATGGTTATCATACCATCAAGTCGGAGAAAGTAACATGATGGCCACATCACCATTTTCGTTCTATTGTAGGATAACATATACATTTAATAATCGACAGATGAACATAAAAATTGCAATTATATTACTTACCATCAGAAGTATCGGAAGTACTATCAGTACTATTTTTATATTCCGATCCACTTGATTGATAAGGTTCTTGAGATGATTTTGACGAATCCATTGTTGAACATACCACCGTGGACAAAAAAAATGACACCCCTAATTTTATTAATGTAAATATGACTTTTCACTTGACAAACCGGCAAATGTCAATCTTGTCAGATATGAGTTAATCATATAGATATATGAACATAAATTGAATATGCCACACTTAAGTCACACACAGAAAGCACAAATTCCTATGCAGGTCAAATGTGGCAAATATACTGGTTTGAATGAAAAATGCAACACCAAGATAAACAGCCAGAATTTATTTAATTTTTCTACAATTGATGGTATAAAAAGTAACTCATTAAAATTTCAATAAAAAACTCCTTCGTCAAACCTCTTTTTAGGATGATTTTATATACGAAAAATAGCAATATCAAATGGTGTTTTTATAAACATGGAACAATTTGGATTAGTTTTCTCGTGATAATAGTGCGAAGAACATCATTTAAAATGCCCAGAGTTCGTAACCGTCGAAATTTTGTACAACTAAGTGATTTCGAGCGAGGTCGTATTATTGGCATGAGAGAGGGCGGTCTTTCTTTTAGAGAAATTGCCAATAGAATGGAACGTGACGCAACCACAGTAATGACGTGCTGGCGAAAATGGTCTGAGGAAGGTTTTCATGGACGTTGGAGAGGATCTGGACCACAGCGAAGAACGACAGACCGCGAAGAACGCAGGTTGAGACTTTTGGCGATAAGAGAAAGATTGTCCACTATGCGGGCCATTGGAAACACTTGGAGGGTTTCTTTAAATGTTAAAATCTCAATGGCATCGATATGTCATCGAATACGGAGTTTTGGAATGCGTAGTTATCGTCCTTTTTGTTGCCTTCTCCTGACTCCACGTCATAGAGCTTCTAGGTTGGAATGGTGAAGAGAACGGGTGAATTGGAGACAAGAATGGCAACAAATTGTGTTCACTGACGAATCCAGATTTTGTTTGTGGGCCAACGATGGACGTAGACGTGTCAGACGTTTCCGCGTGGAACGCAGAAATATGGACTTCGCGCTTCCTCGGCATACTGCTCTCACGCATGGGGTGATGATTTGGGGTGCCATCACGTATGGTGGTAGGTCCCCTCTAGTTTTTATTCCTGGCACCCTTAATGCTTGGCGCTACGTACAGACTATTCTAGAGCCCGTTGCATTGCCGTACTTACAAGGGTTGCAAAACCCTATCTTTCAGCAAGATAATGCTCGCCCACATACAGCAAGGGTAACAATAGAGTGTTTAGAAGAAGCTAACGTTGTTCTTCTCGTTCACCAAACCTTTCGCTCATCGAACATGTTTGGGATATGATAGGCGTCAGACTAGGAAATTTAACCCGTGCCCCAGACACTTTGGACGAACTTCGTTTGCGGATTCAGGAAGCTTGGGATGAGCTACCCCAAGAAGATATTGATCACCTCATTAAAAGCATGCCGAACCGCGTGAATGAGTGCATTAGAAACAACGGAGGACCGACTCATTAAAAAAAATGCTTGTGTAAGTTTTTCAACTGAAATTTTGATCGTTTACTTGAGACATTCAAACACAACTTCTGTGAAATTTTCATTGAAATCTGACCATAACTTCTTGGTGTTGCATTTTTCATTCAAACCAGTATACAGGGTCTTCATTTCAAAAGGAGCCACCCTGAATAACTTTGGATCTGAAGTAGTTCCGGTTTCAAGAAAAAATACTTCAATTTTGTTTTCGAGGGGGAATTTAAAAAACACTGTTTTTAGAATTTTATCTTTCACCCCTTCACCTCCAGCCACCCCATCTTAAAATTTCAAATGGCACCCCCCATTGTGCGATACCTCATTTTAAAGGGCATGAAAAATACCATCCAGCAAAGTAGAAATAATTGAAATCGGTTCATTTGTTTTAGAGAGAGAGAGGGTATACATTTCAAAATAAGCCACCCTAATTAACTCTTGTTCTGAAATAGTTATAGTTACAGGAAAAAATATGTCAATTTTGTTTTTGAGGGGGAACTTGAAAACACTGTTTTTAGAATTTTATCTTTCACTCCGTCATCCCCAGCCACCCCATCTTTATAATTTCAAACGGCACCCCCTATTGTGCGATACCTCATTTTAAAGGGCGTGAAAAATGCTATTCAACAAACAAAAAATAATAGAAATGTGTTCACTTGTTCCGGAGAGAGAGAAAGAGTCTTCATTTTAATAAATAACTCTGGATCTGAAGTAGACACGATTTTAAACGAAAACACATTAATTGGGGAACTTAAACAACCCTGCTTTAAATTTCATCATCACCCCCCCCCCCCCCCCTACTTCAACTTTATAAGTTCAAATAGCAACCCTCATCGTGTAATATCTCATTTTATAGGAGAAATTTTTTTATGGGGATAGCAAAAAATAATATAAATCAACACTTGTTTCAAGGATATAGGGTTAAAAATAATACTTTCAAATAACTCCTGCTCCAAACATATAATTTTGAGAAATAAAACACGTTGATTTTTTTATTTTCAAATACCAATGAAGAAAAAAAATTTTCTATTAAATGCTCAAAATGTGCTCCGTTATTTGCTAAACAATAATATTTTCTATTTTCAAATTCTTGCCGGACTTTCTTGAATATTTCTTTGGGAATTTGTCTGCAAGTTTGAGTTATCCTATTTCTGAGATCAAGTATATTTTCTGGAGGAGTGTTATAAACTTGACTTTTTATGTAACCCCACAAAAAAAAAATCAAGCGGCGTCAAATCCGGAGATCTTGGAGGCCATTCTTGAGCACCTCTTCTTCCGATCCATTTTCCAGGAAATCGTTCATTTAACCAATTTCTCGCAGGAACAGCATAATGTGGAGGAGCCCCGTCTTGTTGAAAATGCAACCTATTTTCATCGATTATCATGTTGCCATCTTCGTCGACTTGGTTTTCTAATGACTGGGTAATGAGTGGGTCAATTCAATTCTTTAAAATGTCTAAATACAATTCTCCCGTCAGGTTTTCTTCAATAAAAATTGGACCAATTATCTGATCTCCGAGTATACCGGCCCACACATTAATCTTTACCAGAAATTGTGTATGATCTTCTCGAAAGACATATGTATTTTCATTGTCCCAGTATCTACAATTATGTTTATTGACAAATATATTTAAAAAAAAATGTCGATTCGTCACTAAAACAAATTTGGTTCATGCGCGATTTTTAGACTCATTTCTTCACAGAATTGAATCCTTCTGTCATAGTCATCATCACTGAGCTGTTGGTGAATCTTAAGTTTATATGGAAAAAAACTTATTTATTTTCAGCACCTTGTGCACTGAACCAATTGAAATGTTGGTTAAGTTAGCCACTTTTGCAACGCTAGTGTTTGGATGCATAGTGAAATGACCAATAACTTCAATTTGTGCTGCTTCGTTAAGTACTCTTGCTTGAACATGTTTTACATTACACACTGAACCAGTTTCTTCAAATTTTTTAATTAAATCTATTACATACTTGTGGCGTATATTCTTTCCGAGATGCCTTTCGTTAAAAACTCGAGCCGTTCCACGAGCGCTACGATTTTCACTTCCGTAAATAAATACAATTTCTATTCTTTCTGCTAACGTATAAACCATCGTTATATTAATACTGACATACGAATAATAACAAAATTTTACGTGTAAACCTAACCTCAACAAACAAATCATTTGTTTTCTTTTTGTTTCGTAAATCCGTATTAAATTAAACATTTGCAGTTATACCTTTGAATAAACGAATAATATTTTTAATTTCTTTAATAGTATTTCTTATGCACATAGCAAAATAATCGATGTTTTGAAGTCAAATTACATGTATGTATGACGTGTGACTATTTTATCAATAATTATCGGAGAATCGTCATTAGCGGCTTGTTTTCAAATAAAGACCTCGTATTTCACTGAAATTTAAAATTATTAAGTTGGGGTGCTGGGGATGATTGGGCGAAAGATAAAATTCTAAACACAGTGTTTTTCAAGTTCCCCCTCAACAACAAAATTGACGTTTTTCTTTTTCCTGAAACTGTGAGTATTTCAGAACCAGAGTTATTCAGGGTGGCTTATTTTGAAATGAAGACCGTCTCTCTTTTTGAAACAAATTAATTGATTTCAAATATTTTTCTTTTGCTGGATAGTATTTTGTATACCCTTTAAAATAAGGTATCATACAATAGGGGGTGCTATTTTAAATTATAAAGATGGGGTGGCTGGGAGTGAGGGGGTGAAAGATGAAATTCTAAAAACAGTGTTTTTCAAGTTCCGTCTCAAAAACAAAATTGACGTATTTTTTCCTGTAACCGTGACTACTTCAGAACCAGAGTTATTCAGAGTGGCTTATTTTGAAATAAATACCCTCTCTCTCTAAAACAAATGAACCGATTTTATTTATTTTTGCTTTGATGGATAGTATTTTTTATTCCCTTTAAAATGAGGTATCGCACAATAGGGGGTGCTATTTAAAATTATAAAGATGGGGTGGCTGGGGGTGAGGGGGTGAAAGCTAAAATTTTAAAAACAGTGTTTTTTACTTCCTTCTCGAAAACATAATTGACGTATTTTTTCTTAAAACCGTAACTACTTCAGATCCAAAGTTATTCAGGGTGGCTCCTTTTGAAATGAAGACCCTGTATATCAATGATGTAGCAGCTGAATTTAATGTAAGTAGACGTATAGTGCAAAAAAAATTCAAAAATGTGGAGGAATGAAAGGCGATTGGAGCAGATTAAAGGCCAAAAGTTTCAAATAATAAAGAAGATGATGCTGTTATAAACCATTTAATAGAATATCCGTTTGAAAATCCTACAAATGCCGCATTCATAACAAATTTTCCTGGAACAGCTCGCAGGCATCTAAAGTTAAGTGCGTTATCTTCTCATGCCGCAGCCAGAAGAAAACCTCTATTGACTCAAATTAATAAGGACAGCAGAATTGGTTTTGCACTGGAATATCTTCCGATATTTTCAGATAAAAAACGTTTCAATCATCCCATAATGGAAGAACGAAAGTATACCGCCCACGAAATGCACGATTCGAAGAATCCTATATCCACAAACTTCAACGAAAGTTCTCTGTGAATATATGGGGATGGGTTTCTTCGGCAGGGGTTGATATACTTTGTCGTCTAGACCAGACTTTAAATCAGTGGTGGGGAAACTTTTTATAAGACGGGCCATTTGTAATAACTAGACAATCGTAGCGGGCCAAAGAATAATGCTTAATCGTTATAGTATATTACGTAACAAGAGTTGTAAATAGCAAATTACGCGCAAGTGAAAAAATTGCGTACGAGCCGCGTAGCGGCGAGTAACGCAATTTCACGAGCGTTATGTAGTATACTTTATCTACGACCACTCTCACCTTAATTTATATAAGAGAATGTGCGGAATAGCGAAGTGACAGCTTCGGGGTGAGTGATGTGACGTTTAACAATCGCGGACTACTATATTTAATAAAAACTAACAAACGCGCAACTCTCAACCAATCAAAAGTTCGTAAACGAAACTCACTAGTACCTTTAATTTACAAGCGGGCTCTAACATACGTGGGTGTTTTGGTGTATTTACGCAGTACGCGCATTGTACGATAATGGGCATTTACAGTAGTGGTCGTAGATAAACTAATTTATGTGTTCTATAAACATATACATATATTATTACATACACTTATTATTTTAATAGTAAAAAAGCAAAAGGTAACAAAATTATAAGCACAAAATATAAAATGAATTTAGTGTAGTTCTTGATGTGAAGTATTATCACTTTATTTTCTGGTGTCATTACTGGTTGATGGTGCATGAGAAAAATGAAATTGGGACTGTTTCATCAAAATTTCATCATAGTCCGGTTCCATTTGCGAAGCAGAAATTCTTAAAACTGATGAAAGGTGCTCATCTGTAATTCTGTCTCTTAAAGAAGTTTCCTAAGCTTCATTGTTGAAAAGATTTGTTCGCATATATAAGATGACCCGAACATTGTCATTATCTTCATTGCATGAGTAATTAGATTTGGGAAATTATCTGGACTTAAATTTTTATAAAATTCTAGTAATGGTACTGTATGAAAAGTTTGTTTCAGGAGAGTATTACAGTTCAGTTCTATTAACTCAAGTTGAAATTTTGCATCAACTTCTTCGTAATTAACATTGAATGGGGTCGCAAAAATACTAAACTCTGGTTCCATTTTTCTAAAGTCCTGAAATCTCCTTTCAAATTCTGTAGATAGTTTTCTCAAATTTTTTAATCTTATTGTTTGATATAGTGAATTTTAAAGATTTTATTCTTGGAAAATGAGAAAAATCAGATTTAGAGATCTGATTAGCAAATAATAATAACTGTAATTTGAAACTTTTCAGGTATTGCCAAATATCGTAAAGAAACTGATTTTTTCCTTGCAATTTGAGATTAAGTTTATTCATGTGTATGAGGAGGTCTGTGAAAAAAGCGAAATCAGAAAGCCACGTTTCGTTTTCTAAGACGTCAAATTGATTATAAATGTCTTTATCGAGAAGAAAATTCACAATATCGTCTTTTAAATCCCAAATTCTTTCAAATACTTTTCCAGCACTTAACCAACGAACTTTTGAATAATACAGGATATCGGAATGCTCAGCATGTACGGACTCCAAAAACTGTTGAAACTGGCGATGTAATAATCCTCTGGAACGAATAATATTTACTAGTTTTACAGCAATATTAAGTATATGGTCAATATCTAAAGCCGATTTACAGAGAGCATCCTGATGTATAAGGCAATGCAAAAAAACAACATCATTTTCCGGATACTTAGAATTATATTTCCCAACAAATCCTTGATTGATTCCAACCATATTAGGAGCACCATCTGTAGTTACATTACATAGCTTGTCAATAGGTAAACGAAGTTTATCGATGCAATTTTCAAATTCACAAAATATATCGGCACCAGTCGTTGTTCCTTTCATTGACTGCAGCCCTGCAAGTTCTTCTGTAATTTCAAAGTGGGCGTTGATTCCTCTTACAAATATGAGTAACTGCGCAGTATCGCTGATATCTGTACTTTCATCCATGGTAATTGAATAAAAAATAAATTTTTGAGTTTTTGTAGTCAGTTGTGAAATTAGATTTTTATCAAAATTTTCAATTCTCTCGGTGATTGTTCTTCTAGAGAGAGACAGTGACTGAAAATCCTTTTTGTTGTCAGGGCACATAATATCGCACACATCTATCATGCACTGCTTTATAAATTCACCATCTGAAAATGCTTTATTAGATTTAGCAATATTATAAGCCAACACATAACTGGCTTTCATAGCGCATCTTTGAGAATGATTATCTCTCTGAAATAATTGTTGTTGACTTGATAAATTTTTTATTAAATCTTTCGATTTAATTTTTTTCACCTCTTCACTTAACGATGAGTAGGAGTGGTTTTCATGTTTGCTCTTGAAATGGCGTTGAATGTTATATTCTTTTAAACTGCAACAGTTGTATTGCAAAGTGAGCACACAGGTTTTTCTCTAAATAAAGTAAAGAAATATTTCCACGTCCATTCTTCTTTAAAAACTCGACATTCTGAATCCACTTTTCTTTTTTAACATCCATTTTGGACGTTACCTACTACGGAGAACAACACACAGAAACGCAATTGACGAAAGCTTACTGCTAACTAATGCTCTTACGCGGGAGTTTGTTGAGGCACTGGGAGTTTGGGGGATTACACAAACAATTACTCGAGTCACAGCGGGTCGTTGCAGATGACTGACTAAGTCGCTAACTAACTGATCTTCGGGCGGCCTCGCTTGTATTTATACCTACCTGCGAGAGTGTCTGGAAGTTTCGAGCGAAGATGAGTCATCTGTTTAGGACGGATGGATTTGTCCAGAATATTATTGTGTTTTGAATATCGCCGCAGGTAGTTTTTATGCGGGTAGTCACATTACGAAGTAAGAACGCGTTCAAATATTCTCACTACGGCACTCTTAAACGGGCCGGATTAAACTTTTCCGCGGGCCGGACTTGGCCCGCGGGCCGTAGTTTCCCCATCACTGCTTTAAATGGTGTGGTGTACAGAGATATTATATAGGAAGACCTTATGATACCTTCAGTATGTATTATATTTCTAGAACACACTTTTATGTTTCAACAGGATAACTGAATAGTCTAGAAAGAATAGAAAATGGCTGACATGGAAGAGCCAGACGAACCAAATTACCGTATAAAGTGCTGCAATACGTTAAGTAAAATTGTTGTTTGTGTTAAGTGTGGATCAAGTTTCCATCGAAGTTGCTTTTCTAAGAAAGGAGGGGCTCTGATTGAATGGGACGCCCGGGTTATTTGCTGCGAAGAGGATGTAACCTCGAAATCAACTGAACTAGGTAATAATTTATATAACTCAACTCTGCTCGTAGAAGTAAAACTATTAAGGAAACTATGCAAAGAAATGGAAGAGAAGAACAAAATTATACTAGAAAATAAGGTACTGTTAGAGGAAAAGATATCGTACACTAATAAAATCCTCGCGGAATATAAACAAAAATGTGACCCAATGTACAATAAAACACCGCCAAAAAGCAAAAATTACAGTATGCAACCAACAATACAGACTGATACAAATGAAATTTGTAATGTTAATGTAGAGGACCAAACAAACAGCAGCGATTTGCAGGAAACCAGGAAAGATCCTTTGAGAAACACCGGATATTCCACGGCTCTAAAAGGGAAATCGGAAGGGACCTTGGGAAAGGAAATTCAAGAGGTACGGGATATGGCAACAACACCAGAAACATCCAGTGCAGACAAATGGCATGAAATTAAACGGAGAACGCGAAAGAAGAGAGTATTTGTCCAAGGAACAAATAGTAAATCAATATTAACAGGAGTGGAAAGGTACGCACATCTGCATATCTTCAGGTTAAACCCAGCGACAACCGTAGATATGATGATGGACTATTTGAAGGAAAAAAAAATCACAAATGCCAGGTGTGAACAACTAGCATCTCGACATCCACTAGATTACAGCTCGTTCAAAGTGTCGTTTCCATTTTCTTTTCTAGAAGATGTAAATAAACCGGACATGTGGCCAAGAGGTGTGATAATTGATCGTTTTTTTCTTCCGGTAATCAGGAACGCCCGAGTAACTTAAGTTTAAATAAAATCAATGACAATTTTAAATTAGAATTAATAGTCATGCATCAAAATATCCAGAGTATCTCTAATAAAATTCTACAGTTAGAAATTATTTTAGAGAAAATTGCACCTACAGTTCTATTTATAACAGAGCATTGGCTAGTTGATAATTATATAACCGAATTAAAAATTTCTAACTATAATTTAGGCGCCAAATACTGCAGAAATATAAAAACGCACGGCGGTACCGCTATTTACTGCCGTTCTGATTTTGAATTTATAATTAGGGAAGATATAAATATATTATCTGTAGAAAGTGAATTCAACACAAAAGTTACATTATATATTATTATTATTATATCTCTTTACAGACCACCGACAGCCACAATAAAATTCTTTCAAATTCTATCTGATATTTTAGATAAATTAGACTTATATAAAATTTATATTATTATCGGTGGCGATTTTAACATTAATTTAAAAATCCAATCTCCTCTACAAATGGAACTACTAGATACAATGCTTTGTTACAACTTAAGTCCTACTATTAATGAAACTACACGCACACATTACAATAACACACAAACATGTATTGACAACATATTTACTAATTTTAATGAAATTATCACGTCCACACTACGTAAAGATTTTTGTATCTCAGATCACTGTGCGCAAATTATAAAATTCCCGATTACCAACAGTAAACAAATAACCCATACATATAAACGTATTATTAGTGATACCAGTGTTAAATCGTTTATAAACTCATTAATGTTGCAAGACTGGGCATGCGTCTATCAGTGCTTGTGTGTGGAGAGTGCATTTGAATTGTTTACAAATATTGTAAAATCACATTACTCTATCTGCTTTCCGCTAAAAAAGATATCTAGTACAATCAAAAGAGAAGATACCAGATGGATGACAATGGAAATTGTTGAAACAAAAAAACGTCTGGATGCTTTTGCTGAATTGGCCACCAAGTACCCTATATTTAAAGAATATACCAAGCAACTTAAAGCAAATTATTTAAATCAAATTAAAATATCAAGTCAAAACTATTACGACACTCAATTGTCAAATGCAAATAATAAACCAAAAGTTATTTGGGATATTATAAATGATAAGAAAAACAACACTCAAATTAAAAAACCAGAAATAATAGTGCATGAGGGCGTAGAACTTTCGGAATTCGAAGCTGCTACATTTTTTAATTCATATTTTGCAGACACACCAAAAAAATTGAGCCACAGTAATCAAGAAATAGACTCAACATACATTTGTGAACACGTCAAATTGAATCAAAACTCACTATTTTTATCCCCCGTAACAGAAAATGAAATAATAGATATAATAAATAGATTAAATAACAGCTATAGCACTGATGTGGACGATCTGACACCAAACATTATTAAAAAGTCAGTGCTATATCTAGCAGCTCCGTTGGCATATTTAATAAATAAAATTTTCGAGTCATGTGTATATCCGGATTGTCTAAAAACATCCAAAGTCAGACCTCTATTTAAAAATGGCGAACGAAACAACTTGGAAAATTACAGGTCCATTTGTATTTTACCTGTATTTTCTAAAATAATAGAACAAGCCATAAATATCAGGCTTACAGCTTTTTTAACAAAACATAACATAATATCAGACATTCAACACGGTTTTCGCAAAAGTAAAAATTCGGACACTGCCCTAAATTCAGCTCTTAGTGCAATTTTGCTTAGTATAGATCAGGGCAAATGTTCGATGGGCTTAGCAATAGATCTATCCAAAGCATTTGACACAGTCAATCATGACATACTACTGCTAAAACTTGAAAGGTATGGAATAAGAGGAATCTGCCTGGAACTGTTCAGGTCATATCTGAGCAATAGAAAGCAGCTAGTTACTTATGGTAGTGGTACATCTAGTACACTACCAGTAGATATTGGGGTACCACAAGGTTCAATCCTTGGGCCAATTTTATTTATCACTTTCATTAATGACATCGAACATTCCAGACTGAACCTCAAAATAATTAATCTTATAGTTTATGCTGATGATACAACAGCGATTATAGGTGGGCAAAATCTAGAACAAATTATAAGAGAAACCGAAAATATATACAACCGTTTAACAACCTGGTTCTTGAAAAATAAATTAACCCTGAACTCAAAAAAGTCATGCTGTGTCCTATTTAAAAGTGCAAAATCAAAATTACATATAGCAGATAACCAAATTTAGGAAGTGACATCATTAAAATAACAAATGCAATGAAGTTGCTTGGTATTACCATCGACACAAATATTAGCTGGGATCAGCATATTGACCTGTTGGCACCTAAGCTGAGTAAAATATGTTTTGCACTCATCTTACTAAATAAAAAATGTTCTAAACAAATCACAATAACCGCATATTATGCATATTTTCATTCAGTTATGCGCTATGGGATAGTACATTGGGGATTCTGTAAAAAGTATTTGCGCCAACGTCTATTTGTAATACAAAAACGATTTGTTAGAGCAGTTTCAAATCTGAGGCCACGTGACTCGTGTCGGAAAGCATTTAAAGAATGTGGTATCCTAACATTAGCTGCAACCTACATATATGAGGTAGCAGTATTCGTAAGACTTAATAGAAATCTGTTCGATATAAGTACTCATGACCATCACACAAGACACAAAACTCGATTAAAACCGCCGATACACAATACAGCATTATATGAGAAAAGTCTCATTCATACTGGCTACAAAATTTACAACCATTTGCCGCAATCAATCAAAGACTGCGCGTCATTGGTAGGGTATAAACAAAAACTAAAAGAGTTTCTATTGATTAAATGTATATACGCCGTTGAAGATTATTATACCTAACCTTTATGTTTCTTATTTTTTATATTTTTTTGTATTGACGCTTCTTTGTATTAGGCATATAGTTATTTATAATGGCATGTATGTATTTACAAATGAATAAACTTTACTTTACTTTACTTTAGAAAATTATCGGCCGATAACCCTTTTATCAGCTTTCTCAAAGCTGATAGAAATGTTAGTGGTGGATAGGTTAATTACTTTTTTCAACAAACATAAAATATTAAACGAAAATCAACATGGATATCAACATGGTAAAGGAGTAGATACAGCTATTTTTAATTATATTAAACAAGTTATGAATTACTTAGAAGAGGGGCAGTTGACGTGTGGTATTTTTCTGGATTTTACGTGTGCGTTTGATTGCATAGACCATCAAATTTTACTTGACAAATTATATAATTATGGTGTACGTGGTATAACTAACTCGTGGTTTAAGTCTTATTTGTCAGAGAGAGAGCAATTTGTTGAAATTAATGCAAATGGTATTACATACAGATCAAGCAGTATAATGCTTAAAACAGGTGTTATTCAAGGTAGTGTTTTGGGGCCAATTTTATTTTTAATATTTTTAAATGACATTTTCACCCTAGGAGAATGTTGTAAATATTTTATCGCCAGTTATGCTGACGACACAAACATATTGGTGTCAGCACAGGACATTGAAACACTAAAAAGCAAAATAAAAATAGCTCTAAACTCTATTAACGAGTGGTGTTTAAGTAATAGATTGATTTTAAACTCACAGAAAACAAATTTTATATTGTTTCAAACCAGCGAAAAAACCGTGTTGGAAAATATTAAGATAGATAATGCATTAACAATTGATTGCTCTACAGAAATCAAACTATTGGGTATATACTTAGATGGAACCTTGTCTTGGAAATATCATCTAACAGATCTAGGGAAAAGAGCAAGCAAACAATGCTACGCTTTACGCACCTTAAGTAATACACTAAGTACACATGTTATAATCAGTGCTTATTATTCTTCAATAGAATCTATAATAAGGTACGGTATTATTCACTGGGGCTACTCCAAATATGTACATGATATCTTTATAATTCAAAAGAGAGCAATTCGCATAATTCATGGTGCCAAAATGTTTGACTCCTGTAGAAATGTTTTTAAAAAATATAACATACTTACTGTGTACGCTTTGTATTTTTATGAATGTGTCAAATTTACTTTTAAAAATAAGAGAAATTTCAAATTTACCGATAGGGAGGAATCTAGACATAAACTAGATATCTTTTTCCCAAAACATAAATTAGCCATGACTGAAAAATGTGCTTTTTATGCATGTGGTCGATTTTTCAATATGTTACCCCAAGAAATAAAAGAAATTAAAAATTTAAATACATTTAAAAAACGTGTGAAGGAACTTTTAATTAAAATTGAGCCGTATAGTATTAGTGAATTGATTAATAAAATATAAATTTAGTTTGTAAAACATTTAAATTTAAGCTTTTTTTATATGTGTATAGAATCCTTTTAATATGCAAGTTATCATGCAATATGTTTTTCTTTATGACCTTTTCAATAATTCTGGTGCATGTATCCTTTTTAAAGTAATGTATCACATCTATTGAATAAATATTTTGTTTGTTTGTTTGTTTGTTTGTTTACTGTCCTGCGCATACTTCTGCGATTGTTCCAGAATGGTTCTTGAAGAACCATATTAATGTATTACCCAGGCCAGCAATAAGTCCAGATTTAAACGCGATGGAAAATGTGTGGGGGTTTATTATACAATGTACACAATGTTGTTATACTGTCTATCATTATTTTACTCACTTATAGTTTTATTTCTGTAAATAAAGATGTTGTATATATATTAATTTAATAAACATTATTATCACGTTAAGATTCACTGTATTGCTAATTATTACTATTACTGTCAAATATTAAGGTTATATAAGTTAAATTCACAACACTAAAAAATAAGAAATAATAGACACATGACAAATTAGGGGTGTCATTTTCTTATCCACGGTAGTATAAACACGCAGATTTCATAGGTTAAAACAGACTGGACATAAATCTACTATTACACTGAATTGGACATAAATCATTACTACACTGAACGACATAAGCTTTTTGTCAGTGCACAAGGAGGAGGACTTAATGAACAGCATACGAAATACATTTGTGACGAATCATTTGTCTACTGAACGTAGAACGTACTAATGTGTACTTTGAGTGTGTTATCGACGAAATTTAGAAAAATGGACCTGATCCACTACTCTTCTGAGCACCCCATATATCCCACTATCATTCTCTTACATTCTTGTGTTACTGAACACAAACACTTCACCCTATTTTTTGTCATCTCATTCCCAAACCTTTGCTTCATACAAAGGAATCGCTTTCACACACATTTCTTATGACATTAATTGCATACTTATGTATATTTATCCCGATAAAACCATTCTAGATCTTATCCAATTATCCCAATGCCATTTTTGCCTTCTTACATACAAATGCTCTATGTCGACTCCTGTTTTTGTTATCTGAAAACAGATGGTCAAGTTGCCTAAATTCATTCACACATTGAATCATTTACCTTATCCAATATATTTTTCCACCCCTGTTCTAAGCATACTATCAATTTCGTTTTCTTTACATTCTCTGTTAGTATTTTTCTCACAAAATACCGTTTTAGCCTACCTTTTACCTCAATTATTTCTTTTAATGATTTCGTTATGACAACGAAATCAGCACCCACGCGTATCGCATTTATAATAGTAATTTACGATACAAGTAACGTTATGAAGGTTTTTACATTACGAGAGGAAAGTTTGAAAACACGAGCGACGTAGGAGCGAGTGCTTTTAAATTCTCGAGTGATATAAAAGCAAATAACGTTACGTGTGTCGTAACACGGTTTATTTTATCCTATTTCTATTTTTTTTAATTTGAAAAATGTTTAATGAAAACCGTCAAAAAGCGAAGTCATATTTGTTTACCAATACCTCCATAGCAACGAGTTGCATTAAGATAATATAACAACACTAGTGTTGTTAAGATTTTTTTAACAACACTAGTGTTGTTAAAAGTACCTTAACGTTACTCGTTGCTAAGGAGTTATTGACATGTTAACATTATAGGATATAATAAATGTATCGTTACTTCACATTTTTTCAGGGGCTTCTATTAAACATATTGACGGAAAAATCGTCAACGGAACTGACGCCGTCATCGAAGATTTTCCTTATCAAATTTCCCTCCAACAATATGGCATCCATAGATGTGGAGGTTCGATAATTGGAAAACGTTTCGTCGTAACAGCTGCTCATTGCACAATTGGGTAAGTTAATCAACATTCAAATTTATTTCAGTAGCTGTTCAAAGTTTATCGTGCGGCAGCTATTTTAGAATTTAAATTTCTTTTAAAGTTACGTGAAGATAGAGTTATTAAATGTCTTTGCTACAGATAATGAACAGATAATATCCCAATTTTTCTTCCAAATTCCCATTTAATAAAAACATTAATCTCAAAAATTCTCAAAATATTACAGGAGTTGTATGTTTTAGGGAACGACATATCTTGAAAAGAGTAGCACGCTATTTCATTTATGTCATTTTTAATTAGTTGTTTTGGAAATTTCAATTTTTTACCGAATTTAGTTTCTTTTTAATTGTTGATCAACGAATTTCAAAAACCCATGTTGCATTACAATCATTATTTTAGAACCACCTTGGAGAGACTAACAATCCGTGCCGGTACCACATTTAAAGAAATCGATGGCCAGGTTGTAAAAGTGGCCAAAGTCTACCAACATCCAAGTTACAACAAGCTGACGCAGGACTATGACATAAGTGTTTTGGAATTGGAGGAAGATATCACTATAGATGTGGCCAAAATTATTGAGATGGTCGATGAAGGCTATGCACCGCCATTAGGGAAAATGGCGTGGATTTCAGGTTGGGGACGTTTGGATGAAAACACACCTGGGGGGCCTATTCAGCTTCAGTCTCTCGATGTACCACTCTTGGATTTGAAGGTTTGCAAGAGAGCCTATGGGTCCTATTTAACTAACAGGATGATGTGTGCCGGATATCTTGAAGGTGGCAGAGATTCTTGTCAGGTAAATATTTTATTGATATTCCACTGGACAAAATTATCAAAGGTGAAAATGACAAATTTTATTTCAAATTCTAATCATTTTTACCGTTAGTTTATTTAAAAACTAAAGAGATTGCTGGTTATAAGTTGTTCACTTCGGCATATTACGGAAGATTTTGTCATCATATTCAATTGGTGTTATAATAATATTTATTATTATACTGTAGCTTATGACTTTCACGATAGCCATGTCTTGTTTTTATCAGAAAAAGTACGAGAAAGTATTGTGATCGTGAAAAATTTGAAAAGTATCCGTTTTAAAGTGTTTCGATTAGAGGTGATTTCAACGATTTCCAGAAAAAAATGTGCCTGTGTGTGTGTGTGTGATTGTGCGCGTCTTGTTTAAAAACTAACAGAAATGCATTTGGTAAAATTTCGTATATTGGGAGTGGATGTTTACCTTCACCTTTTTTTTGTTTTCTTGTGAATATGAAAAATATTACAAAAACTCTTAAACAAATCTTGAGGATAACCGAAAAAAATGAAAATCTTTAGTTTAAAAAGTTGTTTATTTTATTTTATTTTTCTCGTTTTTGTCATTTTTGGTTTATAATTATTAAACAATAATATTTTCATTAAAGTCATATTATTAATAATTGTAGAGAAAGCGGAACTACAGGCTTTATAAAGGAAACGTTTTTTTCGAATTCTCTTTAATTAGAAAGTAGAGATTCATAGAATTTGAAGTATAATTTGTCATTTTCATTTTCAAGCGTTTGCTCGAATGATACTGAATTCTGCAAACGTTCGATGTCCATTTAAATTAATAATAGATAATTCACCATGAATGTATAAATATAAATTACTATTACGGCATTAAAATCGGAGAAAGTTACATCACAGTTTTTATTCTTATTACGTGTTATATTATTTTTGAATTATTTAGCTGACGATGTACGAGGGGGTACCCAAAAAAAAAACCGGAATTATTTTTTAAAAGCTATATATTTTCAAATTGTTTACGAAACATGTTTTATAGTCATCTGTAGAAATGGCTGACAACTCCTCCCTCGTTTTTTCTTGATCTCTTCAATGATTTTAAATTGGTGTCCTTGCATGCCCCTTTTCATGCGTGGAAAAAAAAAAGTCGCACGGAGCAAGGTCAGGCGAGCAAGGTGCGTGGGACAGCGGAACCATGCCGCTTTTAGCCTAAAGCTGTCTAATAGAGACGGCTCACAGTGGTTCAGAATTCGAAAAAGCCAATAAAGTCAATATTTTGAGTTTAGTACAATATAGTCGTGTCCAGAGGGCTCCACTGGATGCCACAATGTAATGCCTCGTAATCCGCGTTTAAACTTGTTACTTTCTTAGACAAATGGGAGACGTTCGGACGAGGTGAAAGTTTGGCGTCGGTTTTTCACTATAAATACTAATCTTTATGTGCTGGGATTTTTTTCCTTGTTATTACGGATCTTCCTGAAGGTAAATTAATGGTTATTACATTTAATATGCATACAAAATGTTTGTTAGCAATTATAGGAATTTGCGTTACAAATAGGTAGATACATTTTAAACATTCATGGAAATAATTTTTTTGCCTGTATACGCCTGTGTTGCTATAGCAATAAAAATATTTAATATAGTGTCCTTTAACGTAATAAACAACAATTAGATGCATTTACTTGCATTCCTCAGTGTAGGATTATTTTTATTGCTGATGTGCAAAATCGTGGAAAAATTCGACTTTATATTTTATTGAATATCTTGTATTCATGATGTATATTTGTATACAGGGTGTAGATGAACAAAACGGAATATAGGATTTTCAATGTTATTAATATTATCTTCCCTGGTCATTTTAGAGGAAAGAACTCCTCCTAGTCAAATTAGTAAAAAAAAAACAACAAATAAGGAATTTGAAAGAAGTTTGTACGGAGAAAGTAAAACATTAAAATTACAGACAGATAGACGCAAAGGGAGACACTCACACAAACTTTTTTCAACTAAAACCGTCGGAATCCACGAAATGGATATTTCCGCAAAAAAAATGTTTGAAAATTCGTTTCGATCACCATACTTTCTCGTAGTTTGTACGGAGAAAGTAAAAATAAATATGACAGACAGGCAGACATATAAAGGTAGACACACACAAACACACACACATTATTTTACAAAAATTGTTTGAATCGACGGAAATGGATTTTGCCACAAAAAAAGTTTGGATTTTTTTTACGATCACAATAGTTTGCCGTGGCTAGTATGGAGAAAGTAAAAAATAAATATGATAGACAGGCAGATACAAAGGCAGACACACATTTTTTTACAAAAATTGTCGGAATCGACGAAATGGATATTTTCGCAAAAAAAAATTTGGAAATTTGTTATGATCACAATATTTTCCCTTTGTTTGCAAGAAGAAAATAAAAAATAAATATGACAGACAGACACAAAGACGGACACACAGACACACATTATTTTACAAAAATTGTCTGAATCGACGGAAATGGATTTTGCCACAAAAAAAAAGTTTGGATTTTTTTACGATCACAATAGTTTCTCGTAGTTAGTATCGAGAAAGTAAAAAATAAATATGACAGACAGACAGATACAAAGGCAGACACACATTTTTTTTATAAACAATTGTCGGAATCAACGAAATGGATATTTTCGCAAAAAAAATATTTTGAAATTTGTTATGATCACAATATTTTCCCTTTGTTTGTAAGGAGAAAATAACAAATAAATATGACTGACAGTCACAAAGACGGACACACAGACACACATTATTTTACAAAAATTGTCTGAATCGACGGAAATGGATTTTGCCACAAAAAAAGTTTGGATTTTTTTTACGATCACAATAGTTTCCCCTAGTTAGTATGGAGAAAGTAAAAAATAAATATGACAGACAGACAGATACAAAGGCAGACACACATTTGTTTTTATAAAAATTGTCGAAATCGACGAAATGGATATTTTCGCAAAAAAAAAATATTTGGAAATTTTTTACGATCACAATATTTTCTCTGAGTTTGCAAGGAGAAAGTAAAAATAAATATGACAGACAGGCACAAAAGCAGACACACAGACACATTTTTTTCACAAAAATTGTCCGAATAAACAAAATGGCTATTTCCGCAAAAAAAAAATTACGATCACAATACTTTCCCGTGGTTTGTACGGAGAAAGTACAAAATAAATAAGACAGACAGGCGGACATAAGGGCAGACACACATATTTTCTACCAAAATTGTCTGAATCTACGAAATAGATATTTTCGCAAAAAAAATATTTGGAAATTTGTTATGATCACAATATTTTCCCTTTGAAAATGAAAAATAAATATAACAGACACAAAGGCGGACACACAGGCACACATCATTTCACAAAAATTGTCTGAATCGACGGAAATGGATTTCACCACAAAAAAAAGTTTGGATCTTTTTTTACGATCACAATAGTTTCCCGTAGTTAGTATCGAGAAAGTAAAAAATAAATATGACAGACAGACAGATACAAAAGCAGACACACATTTTTTTATAAAAAATTGTAGGAATCGACGAAATGGATATTTTCGCAAAAAAAATATTTTGAAATTTGTTATGATCACAATATTTTCCCTTTGTTTGTAAGGAGAAAATAAAAAATAAATATGACTGACAGACACAAAGACGGACACACAGACACACATTATTTTACAAAAATTGTCTGAATCGACGGAAATGGATTTTGCCACAAAAAAAGTTTGGATTTTTTTTACAATCACAATAGTTTCCCCTAGTTAGTATGGAGAAAGTAAAAAATAAATATGACAGACAGACAGATACAAAGGCAGACACACATTTTTTTTTAATAAAAATTGTCGAAATCGACGAAATGGATATTTTCGCAAAAAAAAAAATATTTGGAAATTTTTTACGATTACAATATTTTCTCTGAGTTTGCAAGGAGAAAGTAAAAATAAATATGACAGACAGGCACAAAAGCAGACACACAGACACATTTTTTTCACAAAAATTGTCCGAATAAACAAAATGGCTATTTCCGCAAAAAAAAATGACGATCACAATACTTTCCCGTGGTTTGTACGGAGAAAGTACAAAATAAATAAGACAGACAGGCGCACATAAGGGCAGACACACATATTTTCTACCAAAATTGTCTGAATCTACGAAATAGATATTTTCGCAAAAAAATATTTGGAAATTTGTTATGATCACAATATTTTCCCTTTGAAAATGAAAAAATAAATATAACAGACACAAAGGCGGACACACAGGCACACATCATTTTACAAAAATTGTCTGAATCGACGGAAATGGATTTCACCACAAAAAAAAGTTTGGATTTTTTTTTACGATCACAATAGTTTCCCGTAGTTAGTATCGAGAAAGTAAAAAATAAATATGACAGACAGACAGATACAAAGGCAGACACACATTTTTTTACAAAAATTGTCGGAATCGACGAAATGGATATTTTCGCAAAAAAAAATTTGGAAATTTGTTATGATCACAATATTTTCCCTTTGTTTGCAAGAAGAAAATAAAAAATATATATGACAGACAGACACAAAGACGGACACACAGACACACATTATTTTACAAAAATTGTCTGAATCGACGGAAATGGATTTTGCCACAAAAAAAGTTTGGATTTTTTTTACGATCACAATAGTTTGCCGTGGCTAGTATGGAGAAAGTAAAAAAAAATATGATAGACAGGCAGATACAAAGGCAGACACACATTTTTTTACAAAAATTGTCGGAATCGACGAAATGGATATTTTCGCAAAAAAAAAATTTGGAAATTTGTTATGATCACAATATTTTCTCTTTGTTTGCAAGAAGAAAATAAAAAATAAATATGACAGACAGACACAAAGACGGACACACAGACACACATTATTTTACAAAAATTGTCTGAATCGACGGAAATGGATTTTGCCACAAAAAAAGTTTGGATTTTTTTTACGATCACAATAGTTTCCCCTAGTTAGTATGGAGAAAGTAAAAAATAAATATGACAGACAGGCACAAAAGCAGACACACAGACACATTTTTTTCACAAAAATTGTCCGAATAAACAAAATGGCTATTTCCGCAAAAAAAAAATTACGATCACAATACTTTCCCGTGGTTTGTACGGAGAAAGTACAAAATAAATAAGACAGACAGGCGCACATAAGGGCAGACACACATATTTTCTACCAAAATTGTCTGAATCTACGAAATAGATATTTTCGCAAAAAAAATATTTGGAAATTTGTTATGATCACAATATTTTCCCTTTGAAAATGAAAAATAAATATAACAGACACAAAGGCGGACACACAGGCACACATCATTTCACAAAAATTGTCTGAATCGACGGAAATGGATTTCACCACAAAAAAAAGTTTGGATCTTTTTTTACGATCACAATAGTTTCCCGTAGTTAGTATCGAGAAAGTAAAAAATAAATATGACAGACAGACAGATACAAAAGCAGACACACATTTTTTTATAAAAAATTGTAGGAATCGACGAAATGGATATTTTCGCAAAAAAAATATTTTGAAATTTGTTATGATCACAATATTTTCCCTTTGTTTGTAAGGAGAAAATAAAAAATAAATATGACTGACAGACACAAAGACGGACACACAGACACACATTATTTTACAAAAATTGTCTGAATCGACGGAAATGGATTTTGCCACAAAAAAAGTTTGGATTTTTTTTACAATCACAATAGTTTCCCCTAGTTAGTATGGAGAAAGTAAAAAATAAATATGACAGACAGACAGATACAAAGGCAGACACACATTTTTTTTTTAATAAAAATTGTCGAAATCGACGAAATGGATATTTTCGCAAAAAAAAAAATATTTGGAAATTTTTTACGATTACAATATTTTCTCTGAGTTTGCAAGGAGAAAGTAAAAATAAATATGACAGACAGGCACAAAAGCAGACACACAGACACATTTTTTTCACAAAAATTGTCCGAATAAACAAAATGGCTATTTCCGCAAAAAAAAATTACGATCACAATACTTTCCTGTGGTTTGTACGGAGAAAGTACAAAATAAATAAGACAGACAGGCGCACATAAGGGCAGACACGCATATTTTCTACCAAAATTGTCTGAATCTACGAAATAGATATTTTCGCAAAAAAAATATTTGGAAATTTGTTATGATCACAATATTTTCCCTTTGAAAATGAAAAATAAATATAACAGACACAAAGGCGGACACACAGGCACACATCATTTTACAAAAATTGTCTGAATCGACGGAAATGGATTTCACCACAAAAAAAAAGTTTGGATTTTTTTTTACGATCACAAAAGTTTCCCGTAGTTAGTATCGAGAAAGTAAAAAATAAATATGACAGACAGACAGATACAAAAGCAGACACACATTTTTTTATAAAAAATTGTAGGAATCGACGAAATGGATATTTTCGCAAAAAAAATATTTTGAAATTTGTTATGATCACAATATTTTCCCTTTGTTTGTAAGGAGAAAATAAAAAATAAATATGACTGACAGACACAAAGACGGACACACAGACACACATTATTTTACAAAAATTGTCTGAATCGACGGAAATGGATTTTGCCACAAAAAAAGTTTGGATTTTTTTTACAATCACAATAGTTTCCCCTAGTTAGTATGGAGAAAGTAAAAAATAAATATGACAGACAGACAGATACAAAGGCAGACACACATTTTTTTTTAATAAAAATTGTCGAAATCGACGAAATGGATATTTTCGCAAAAAAAAAAATATTTGGAAATTTTTTACGATTACAATATTTTCTCTGAGTTTGCAAGGAGAAAGTAAAAATAAATATGACAGACAGGCACAAAAGCAGACACACAGACACATTTTTTTCACAAAAATTGTCCGAATAAACAAAATGGCTATTTCCGCAAAAAAAAATTACGATCACAATACTTTCCTGTGGTTTGTACGGAGAAAGTACAAAATAAATAAGACAGACAGGCGCACATAAGGGCAGACACGCATATTTTCTACCAAAATTGTCTGAATCTACGAAATAGATATTTTCGCAAAAAAAATATTTGGAAATTTGTTATGATCACAATATTTTCCCTTTGAAAATGAAAAATAAATATAACAGACACAAAGGCGGACACACAGGCACACATCATTTTACAAAAATTGTCTGAATCGACGGAAATGGATTTCACCACAAAAAAAAAGTTTGGATTTTTTTTTACGATCACAAAAGTTTCCCGTAGTTAGTATCGAGAAAGTAAAAAATAAATATGACAGACAGACAGATACAAAGGCAGACACACATTTTTTTTACAAAAATTGTCGGAATCGACGAAATAGATATTTTCGCAAAAAAAATATTTGGAAATTTGTTATGATCACAATATTTCCCTTTGTTTGTAAGGAGAAAATAAAAAAAAATAAATATGTCAGACAGACACAAAGGCGGACACACAGACACTTTTTTTCCACAAAAGTTGCCGGAATCAACGAGACGGCTGATTTTTTTACGATCACAATATTTTCCCGTAGTTTTTATGGAGAAAGTAGAAACTAAATATGACAGACAGACACATTTTTCTAACAAAAATTATCGAAATCGACGAAAAGGTTATTTCCGCAAAGAAAAATGTTTGTAATTTTTTTTACGACCACAATAGTTTCCCGTCAATTTGTGCACACCCTGTGTAGTATAAGTTATGGTTATGGTTTTGGCCCGAGGGTGGAGAGTGCTCACCGACTCGAAGCCGAGGGCCAAAATCCATTTTACGGCCATTTTTACATTATTTTTTTATTATCATTAAGTTTTAATTCATAGAAAATTAAAATTACAATTTATTCGAGAGAATAGAAATAATCGTAATTTACATGCCACGTTTATTCCATGGTAATAGGTGTAAATAAGAACGGAAGTTTTTCACTAATTTTGGAAATAATCATTAAATTGTTGTTAAAGTTGCGAATTTCTTCAGTGTCGCCAAATAAAGGTAAAAACAATTGTGACCAACTTGAAACTTTTAAAATGTGCTCACAACTGATTCTGCTTTATGATTTAAGAAAAATCTAACAAGTCCTTTCAGTAACTTTGGAAATAATCGTGTGATGACCGAGTAAATTGTTATACTTAAGTTGCCAATTTATCCAGTGTAGCCAAATAAATGTAAAAACTTGAATTTTTCAAAATTTACTGAAAATTGATCCTTCTTTATGGTTTAAAAATAATCTCAAACAAATCTTTGCTAAATTTCAATATCACCCGAGAACCGAGTTAATTGTAATACTGAGATTGCGCATTACTTCAGTGCTGCCAAAAAAATATTAAAACAATAGTTACCGACTTCAAAATTTGCTCGAAATTTATACCAGTTCATGGTATAAAAAAGATCTAAAATATTAGATTTCTCCAGTGCGAAAAATAATAATTTTATGCATCTGCCATTTTTTATTTTTCAATGTTGACATCAAATTTATCAAGATTTATCAAGTTTTAGACTTTTGGCCAGCTTTCTCGAATTCTGAACCAGTGTGCGGCTGTGTGTGCAGGTGCGTTGTCGTGGTGGAAGAACCAGTCTCCCGTCTGCCATAAATCAGGTCTTTTTTGACGCAATCCTCTTAAAACTTCCACGTAAAAGGTTTGATTGACGGTCTGACCTGGGGGAACAAACTCTAAATGAACTACGCCCTTGGCATCAAAAAATCAAAGCAGCATTGTTTTGATGTTTGATTTGACTTAACGACGACGGGGTGATAATGAAGTCTTCCATTGGCTTGACTGTTGCTTTAATTCTGGATCGTAACCATAGCACCATGATTCATCACCAGTAATGACCTTTGACAGAACATCTGGATCAGTTTCAAGCTGTTCTTTCAAAACACGACATGTTTCAACTCGATGTTCCATTTGATTGTCAGTCAGAACCCGAGGAACAAACTTGGCAGCACACCTTTTCATTCCCAAATCTCCCGTTAAAATTCGCTGAACCGAGCTCCAAGATAACCCACTAATCTCCGACAGTTGATCAATTATGTACACTTGAGTTTTTCCCAAAGCGTCATCTAGATAAGCTCTTTTCAACATTAAAACAGTATCAGCAGCATTTTTACCGAGTAGAAAACAAAATTTAACAGCTGCAGTTTGTTCACTTAAACTTGCAATCATAAAAACGAAACAGGAACAATACAACGCTGGCAAAAACAATCACTGCAGATGAACAGAACAAGCCAGGCGGACAACACAGGCGTCACTGAACTGGCAATGAGTTGCGCTATAAACGTTTAGCGGCAGAATTGCGTACCACATAAGCTGCGTCCACGGCATTTTTTGGGTACCCCCTCGTAGTGCTAAATTATTATCGACTCTTCTTATGAATGATTTATGTTCATCCTCTTTTCAATTTGCAGGGTGATTCTGGTGGTCCATTGGCCTATGATGGTAAATTAGTTGGTGTTGTTTCTTTCGGTCGTGGATGTGCTCGTCCAGATTATCCTGGAGTCTATGCAAGTATTCCCACTCTGCGTTCTTACATCAAAGAAGTGTCAGGAATTTAAGAGCGTTTTTTTTTAAGTATAACATTTGAACGAAAAAAAAACTTATTATTACTGTAATAATCTATAATCGTATTGTCTGTAGTAATATAAAATAAAATAAACCATACATTGTTTTAATATTTACGCATTAGTGCACTGTATTGTTATGAATAGTAATGTGAAAGAGATTCGATTACTACTACCAAATTAAAAAAGAGTTGAGAGAAAGTTTAATTCCTGAAAATGTCGTGATAAGGCGAAACTGGTGGAGAATTTTAAATATTTAGACTCTAAACTCTCATTTGACTTAGTAGTATTAGAACTGTTCTTAGAATATATATATTTTTTAATTATTGTAATTTTGATACTATCTACTAACATTCCGCCTCCGTGGTCATCCCTGTCTATAAAATTGTTAATCTTTCGGGCCGACCCCATAGTGTGCTGGGAGTATCCTATTTTTTACTTGTATCTATTTCAAATTACTATTTTTTTTTAATTTATCCATTATGAAGTACGAGAAAGTATTGTGATCGTGAAATTTTTTTCAAATTTTTTTTTAACGGAAATACCTGTTTTGGGGTCCCTTTTTGTGCTTGTGTGTGTGTGTAGGTGTGTGCGTGCACGTGTGTGTGTGTGTTTGTGTGTGTGTGTGTGTGTGTCTGCGCGCTGTATCTCAAAAACTGATAGAGCAATTGATATGAAACTTTAAACATAAATCTTATTCGATAATCCGAAGAACTGAAAAGCTTGAGAAAAGATTGGGAAATAAATATGTATCTACGCAAGTATATTGCTTAGAATTAATATGATTTATTGTTAATGCCAATAATGTATTCTTAATTAATTGTTTTTATGTGTGTCTTTAAATGTTTATTAATCACATCATACATAGGATAAGGATTCAAAAATATATTCGGTTACAAACAAACCTACATTACATAACTAAACTAATATATCTATTTTTTATTTATTCGATTGTTAATCATTTTAATCCAATATTTGTTTCTTAAAATTTTTAATCACAATTAAAATAGTTTACAGTTTATTTCGCCACAATAGGATCGATGAACGAACGTAATTTGGACACGTAGGTATAAACTCCTGGGTGTTTAGGACGGGCGCAGCCATAACCCCAGGAAACTATCCCTATCACGTTCCCTTGATAAACTAAAGGTCCACCAGAATCGCCCTGCAATATCAACAATATTAATCAATAGTTCCAGCTACATTATTATAGATAATCTTGCTGCGGATATTAATATACATAAGTTACCCTAAATAATCACACTTACAAACACGAGGCCGTGTTATCTTAAAATTTACTTCCTAAAACAAACACTTAATTGCTTTAGTAACAATCGCCAAGAAACTCACACGCATCCGTACTAAATTATCATACTTCGTATGTATTTAGGGCTTTCATTAAATTTCAATTTTTTAGATTCTCATAATTAGATTTTATTTGCAATTGTTAATAAAATTGTATTGGCAATCATAATTTTGAATGGAACCTTAATTTATATTAACATAATTATTGCAGTTAGGTCTCTTGTACTTTTAATTTGAATTTATCATTTTCATTTGTGGCTTTAGCATTAATAAAGCAAGAATATTATTATTATTATTATTATATAATTGTAGAAAAAAGATAATATTTGACACTGATATATTGATAAAAATATTGCATCAATCTGTATAAATACTACAAATCCGGTCCGCACTGGTTTCATATTTTCGGTTTTCCTAACAATTCGGTTATTATTGTCATAATTGTAGCTTGTTTACTATTCCCTATAATTTCCGGTGCATAATTCCAGTCAATTAGAGAAATTAGTGCACGGTTTTAGATAATAACAATGGCCCTAATGGCATTTTTATCTTACAAATGATCTAATTCGTTTAATTTATTTTTCTCTCTTTAACAACTTTACTCAATCGTCGGCATCATGTAGTAAACGTGTTTTGTAATTGGCAACATCACATTTACGTCTCTATTACTATCCGATTCATGAACTGTATCAAGAGTAATATCCCTAAGCTGAAATTTGTTAGTGTTGTAAAGACAGTGTACTTCCAGTTAACAATTATTTTATTCACTGTACTAGTTTTGGTTACTTGACATAACCATCATCAGCAGAAAACCACAAGAAATGTGGTTTGTATGAGTATACGTTATATTTACAACGCAAATTTTAAAATTAAAAATATTTTTTAGTGTTATTACAAGTCTATGGTTAATTTTTTTTTATATAAAAATATTGTTTATTTAAACTCTATTACTAAATTATAAATTACTAAAATACTTTTACAGTATAAGTCTACGTTATATTATTACAGAGGGATTTTACTAAAATATCACTTAGACGTCAGAAATGGTTATTTATGCAGCAAGTGAGTAAAGTAATACTTTTTTTCACGAGTAGGAAAGATTGCAATTCCTACAAGTGAAAAAAATTTACTTCACTCTCGAGTTTCATCCAAAAAAATTTCTACGTCCGTAACTTAAATAAATTTGATAAAGCCTTAATTAATTGTTATACATCGTTGATTCGATATATTTAACTTAAACTTTACGTATTTTGTTTAAAAATGCCTTCAATTCAAGGTCAGAATACTCTGAATAAATTCTAACTGGAGAAAAATCGATGATCAACTTAATCTTAGATTTAATTAACGAATAGCGTTATTTGACGTTGTCAATTTTATTCGATGAATAAATTGAATCGTTGAATAACGTTTTAACTGATGCCAGTGAATCGAGCCCAAACATGAGCGAAACATTCACGACACACTTTACCCAAACAACTTTATAGTTGCGTTGAAAAATGGACCCCCACGGCACTTTTTTCACGGGGGTTCGGAAATCACTTTTTTTATGAATGCAAATTAATGGAAAAAAATGGTGATGTGGCCATCATGTTACTTTCTCCGAATTGATGGTATCATTTATATTTACGCTTCTATGGTTTATTACTTTCTCCGTTACGAAGTACGAGAAAGTATTGTGATCGTGATTTTTTTTTCAAAAATTTTTTTTACGGAAATATCCGTTTTGGGGTCCCTAGATGCCATTTCAACAATTTCTGGAAAAAAAAAATTTGTGTCTGTGTGTGTGTGTGTGTGTGTGTGTGTGTGTGTGTGTGTGTGTGTGTGTGTGTGTGTGTGTGTGTGTGTGTGTGTGTGTGTGTGTGTGTGTGTGTGTGTGTGTGTGTGTGTGTGTGTGTGTGTGTGTGTGTGTGTGTGTGTGTGTGTGTGTGTGTGTGTGTGTGTGTGTGTGTGTGTGTGTGTGTGTGTGTGTGTGTGTGTGTGTGTGTGTGTGTGTGTGTGTGTGTGTGTGTGTGTGTGTGTGTGTGTGTGTGTGTGTGTGTGTGTGTGTGTGTGTGTGTGTGTGTGTGTGTGTGTGTGTGTGTGTGTGTGTGTGTGTGTGTGTGTGTGTGTGTGTGTGTGTGTGTGTGTGTGTGTGTGTGTGTGTGTGTGTGTGTGTGTGTGTGTGTGTGTGTGTGTGTGTGTGTGTGTGTGTGTGTGTGTGTGTGTGTGTGTGTGTGTGTGTGTGTGTGTGTGTGTGTGTGTGTGTGTGTGTGTGTGTGTGTGTGTGTGTGTGTGTGTGTGTGTGTGTGTGTGTGTGTGTGTGTGTGTGTGTGTGTGTGTGTGTGTGTGTGTGTGTGTGTGTGTGTGTGTGTGTGTGTGTGTGTGTGTGTGTGTGTGTGTGTCTGTGTGTGTGTGTGTGTGTCTGTCTGTGCGCGCTGTATCTCAAAAACTAATAAAGCAATTGATATGAAACTTTGAACATACGTCTTATTTGATAATCCGAAGAACTGAAAAGCTTTTGGTAAAATTTCGTACATCGGAAGTGGGACTGTTTTTTGTTTTTTGCTAATATTTTCTTAAATATGAAAAATATCGCAAAAACATTTAAACAAATATTAAAGACAATAAAGAGATGAGATTATTATTTTGTTTGAAAACATTTTTCATAAAATCATTGCTATTCGAGAAAAAAATTTATTAATTTTATTTTTATTTTTGGTTTATAATTATGAAACGAATGAAACGATAATAGTTACAGCAATTTTATATGAATAATAATTGTAGAGAATATCAAAATGAACAACTTCTAAAGAATAAGTTTTTTTCTAAATTCCTTTAGTTTTTCAGTAAACTGAGTTTTTAGTTTTTCAGTAAACTGAGTTTTTGAATTTAAAGTATAATTTTTCCATCTTTCATAATTTTGACGTTTTAAACGTCAGTTTCCTCCGAGTTTACAAAGCGCTCGATATACATTTAAAATATGAATAAAATTGAAAATAAACCATGAAAGCGTAAATATAAATAATACCATCAAATCGGAGAAAGTAACATGATGGCCACATAACCATTTTTTTCAATTGAAATCATATTTTAAATGTACATCAAGCGTTGTGTAAACTTGGATGAAACTGACGTTTAAAACGTCAAAATTATGAAATATGGAAACATTTTACTTCAAATTAAAAAAAAAAACTCAGTTTACTCAAAAACTAAAGGGATTTCGAAAAAAACTTATTCCTTATAAGTTGTTCGTTTTAGCATTCTCTACAATTATTATTAACATAAATTTACTGTAACTATTATCGTTTAAACCTTTAATAGTCACTAGGGGTGTGACTAGGCCGTTTTTCGACGTTGAATAAGGCCTTGAAATTGAAAGTAAACGAGACATGTTACTCCATCTACAGATAGTTTGAACCTTCTATTGTGGACCCCGATTGGTATTATTTGACGTCAGGCGTCAGTGTTAATTTGGTACCTGTTTGAGTCAATTCGTGAAAAATTGTGGGGTGAACGACACCCCGTGTGATCATTGTGCCAGAAAAAAAATTCTGAGCATTTTCTTCTCTGTGGATTATTCCGAGATTGCCGAATCAAAAGCGCTGCGATATTTGTTCCAGAAGAAGCGACAAAAGTCGCACATACTATGTCGCAGTTGCGAGAGGTCGATGTGCGACATTCATCGCACATATTTATATGTGCGTCGAATGCTCTTTTGGGATCGAATAATTGTCTTTTACATTATAATAGCCTTTTTTCTTCATAATAATAGTTTTAAACATATTTTCATATTCATATCTAATATTAAATTGACTTTATATTAAAAAAATACTAATATAATTATCTCGTAAAAAATCCCACCTTCGATCATGAAAATAAATATACTTTTTAGAAAGGTCGCAAAATTCATTAATTCCACTTGGAATGATACTATTTCAGGTTTTCAGGTTCAAACTATTTTATTTTTTAGCTGAAAATTGAAATTACTACCGTATTTTTTGAAAAAATACTCATATTTTGCGGATTTTTTTTGCAACATCTTTTTTTCACATGTAAAGTTGCAGGTTTCGAAAACTATTCACATATTCTTATAACTAGAGATTCAAAATGTATCCCAGATTGTTATTTTTTGTTTTTTGTCAATTTAACATTAATTGACCGAAGTTCAAAGGCATGGGGTGTACCACACCCCGAATGACTATTACGTCATTTTTCGGAGGTGTGACTATTAAGGGTTAAAATTATAAACCAAAAATTAAAAAAAATTATAAAAATTTTTTTTCTCGAATAAAAAAGATTTTATGAAAAATGTTTTCAAGCAAAAGATGTTCATTTCTTTGTTGTCTTCAAAGTTTGTTTGCATGTTTTAGTGCTATTTTTCATATTTAAGAAAATATTGGCAAAAAAACAAAAAAAACAGTTAAGGTAAACACCCACTTTCGGTGTACGAAATTTAACCAAAAGCACAGACACACACACAGACACACACACACACACACACACACACACACACACACACACACACACACACACACACACGTACACACACACCCACACACACAGACACAATTATTTTTTTCAGAAATTGTTGAAATGGCATCTAGGGACCCTAAAACGGATATTTCCGTAAAAAAATATTTTGAAAAAAAATCACAATCACAATACTTTCGCGTACTTCGTAACGGAGCAAGTAAAAAAACTGTGAATTTTAGACCGCACGTAGAAGAAACTATTAATTATCGTGGGAGCTTGTGCGCAGGTTGGTTTTTAAAGTTATAACTAGAGTGAGCATTTTATGCTAAATGCATATTTTTGTAAATTTTTCGTATATTGCATATTTTACATATTTAGCCATATAATGCATATTTCGGCTTTTAATGAATATTTTAACATATACTGATCATATTGAACATTTTGTCGCACAGCACATTGCAACATACACGCACATTTGTCCTGCGATAAACAGTGTATGCGTTCACATGTTTTTGTCGGTTTACTTTGAATTACAGATAACGTAGCATTGGATCAAGAGGTAGAACTAGAAAGAAATAGTTCAGGGCATCCAGTCATATTTATCGGATCTCTCCGTAAAAATAAATTTGAAGAATTGAAGCAGAGGCGTATTCAGCTTTTCGTTCAGGGGGGGGGACCAAAAAAATATATTTACGTTGTGAATGTTGTGGAGTAAAGAAGTAAAAGCACAACTAACTATTAATATAGAAACTAAACTTGAATAAACTTGAAATGTTTAAAAAAACATAAGAACAGGTAAACAGTCACACAAAAAGGAAAATACAAATAATAGGGCCTGGATATTTACCAAAGTGCATAATGTAATTTTCTCCATGACAACTGTAGATAGAAAATGAAAAAAAAAAAAAATTTGTCAAACGTTTAATTGTCCAAAAAGGAATAATTAGAAAAGTTTTATATGAAGAAAAAGTGAAATATGGGGAAAATTGATAAAAATCTAAATTTAAAAATGTTATTTGCCATTAGTAGATTGTTAATAGAAGTTAAAAATTTCACTCGGCAAAAAAAAGTTCAAAATTAACAATATGTGTTAAAAAAGATCATGAAATTTTTTTATTTGTCTAGATAATGATTATTAATTAAAGTTGAAAATTTAGAAACTTACATTAAAAAATCATATCTTTTAACATAGTAGCAAATTGAAAAAAAGATTAAGTTTTATTATCAAAGGAAGTTGAAAATCCAAAAGTTTCATCTGGCCAAAAAATGTATTTGTCAAACAAAATTTAACACAAAAAACAAGTTGAAAATCTCAAAATTTCATTGGACAAAAAAGTTAAATATTGACAACACATATCTGAAAAGAAATTAACGAGGGACAAATGATACTTTGTCCAAAATGGATTCAATTTAAAAAAAAATATATTTGTGAAAAATCCAAAAATTTTATATGACAAAAGAGTATTGATAAATCATATCTGTTTAAATAAGTCGAAACTTGATACTAAAAAATGAATTATCACTAAAAAAATCTGAGAATTTTATCTGACAAAAAGAAGTTCAATACTGACAACCTATTTCCGTAAAAAAAATTGATAAATTAATTTTCTTTCCAATCGTTTGGTTAATTAAGGTAAAAATGTAAGAATTATATCTGACAAAAAATTGATTATTAATGAATTTTATTCATTAAAAACGCTGAAAACTGCAAATTTTGTGTGTGGAAAGTTGAATTGCCAAAAGATGTATCCAGGAGAACAGAGTAAATAAGTAGAAATTAGTTAAAAATTGGATAATAGCATTTGTCAAAAGTTTAATTATCAAAAGATGTTGGGGTAGTAAAAAGTAGTAAATACTGTTAACCCTCGATTTCCCAAATTCATTTTTGGCAATAATCTTTTTTAATTCTTGATTTAATTCCAAGTCAAGAAAAGTAAATTTAAAAAAGTGTCTCCTTATTTTTGCAGCAAACAAAATCATGACTTCATGTGGAAAATAGTAACTAGAAAAACCAAAACACAGATTACAGGGACCTGATAAGCTGTTTGGCATCTGCGTGAAAGAAAGGGTTAAGGAAGTTAAAAATTAAAAAGAAAAAATTCTGCCTAATTAAAACATTGCTCCGACGAAACTTAAAAATTTTGTCACAAAAACTTAAAAATACCAACATTTACTCTGACAAAAGGAAGTTAATTACAACTGTCGAAAATTAAAAAAAATATATGACAAAAAGTACGATATTTTAAAAATTTAACTCTTCAAAAGTATGTTTGTCAATAGAAGTTAAAAATCCAAAAACAACATTGAAAAATTATATCTGTTAAAATTGTAATTTTGATTAATTAAATTTTAATACGCAAAAACAAAAAAAAATTATGTCAAAAACAGTTTTTTAGATAAAATATTTGTGAAAAGAACCGTACACTAAAAATTTTTTCATCAAATAAAGTTGAAAATTGCCAAAAAGATTTAAAAACAAAAAAAAAGCGGGTAGTTTATTTTGTCAAAATAAAGATCTAACAATTTTATTTGACAAAAAGAAGTTTCGTCGTCTGAAAAAGCTCGGAAAGGTATGGAAAATGGCTGGATGGGTCCCTCACGAACTCTCCGAAAACAATAAAGCCGAACGTGTCCGATTTACTGCAACGAAACTAACAGGCTCCGTTTCTGAAGAATCTTGTCGCCGGGGATGAGTCATGGCTTCTCTCCAAAAACATCAAAAGAAAGAAGGTCTGCGTTTCGCCAGGAGTTTTACCAATAGGAATACAACAGTATTTTAAAATATAATATTGATTTGGAAGTTAGTCCAATATTCTTCTAGGGGTGCAGTATTTAGGTATATTTTCAATAACTGGTAACTAAAAGAATTAAGGGGCCATTTCCCACAAACGTGCTGTGTTGGAGATTAGAGAGCGTTCATTTTCTTCAAGCCTATTTATTAATAAAACTCAAGTGTCTCGACGAAGATAATAGTTGTGACCTTTACAACGTAGTAATCCATAATTAAATTGAGTTGAAAAATTCTAAAAGTTTTAACTAATGTAACCGGTATCCAACAATTAAGAAGCAGCAGTGACAAAGGGGCTAAATACCAATTTACCGAAAAATTAGATATTTGGAACAAGTCATATTCGTTCCCACTTCGACCCACTCTGACATTGAGCTAACTTTGATGCTATAGCTTAGGAATCAGCTTTGGGGATAACAAGCATTCACACATGTGTTGCTGGCATAAAGAAAAGTATTTTTTTGTTAATTTATCTTTTTAACAATTTTGCCACTTAGCCCGCTTGTTACTTTTGCTACTCAATTATTAAAGCATTTAAAAAATATTTTGATTTTACAAACGTCAGGCTCAATAATTCTGTATAAACTAAGAGTTGACATTCATGCTTGATTCCAGAACCACCTAGCACTACAATATTTGCTGGACACACAATAGTTAACACTTAAGTGCCCTGCATAACCACATATTGGTTAAAACATCAGTTTAGTTTAATAATTCCTACTTTACAAATCAAGAGCAGTTATGTAATGGACTTTGATTATTACCTGGCATGTATCCTTCTGTCCAATATCGATTAATCCAGCGCAGAACATCAAATCAGAAACAACGAATTCAGAATAAGCCGCTTTACACTGCCGTTGATTAATCGTGGGAATAAATATCGCGTGCAATCGATTGACAACAGTTCCATCTTCGCTCGATGCACCCCATCCAGCAGCTGCGCATTTTACACCATCTGGTATGACATATCCCCAATATGGTAAGCCGATAATTTGCACAGATACACCAAGAGCGAGTTCAGCTTCTAGTTCCAAAATACAAATGTCGTAGTCTACAGTATCTGTATTAAACTGCTTGTGTTGATAAATTCGCTTGACTTTGACGTTTTGTCCTCCAGAGTTATGGTAGGTTGCTCCAGCTCTCACATTCAGATAACTAGGTTGAGTAATACTGAAATGAAAAAAAAAAAAATAATAGTGATATATTAAATGGAAGTACTACAATCAAATTAAGGCTATTTTGCTTGGGCGACATTCAATAAGGGCGGAAATATCTGAATATTAGGGACCCTAAAAACTCTCAAGGTCTCTCTACCCCCTCACGTCGTAGAAGATCTACAATGTCTTCGAGCTCAATTGTGAAATATGGCTTCGCCTGTTTCTGAGGTAAACGATATGGGACCCAAAAACCAAAAAGGGCTTAAACAACATGAAAATCGTTTTTGCAGGCAGAGGATTCGTTCTATACCGGCACCCGCACACTCCGATCCCCCGCTAGAGCAATGCGACTTCTGTGAAAAGCGATATCCATTCCTCCAAGGTCTTCGCCAGCACCAACGAGGGGCTCACCCCATTGAAAACAACGAGCGGCTGGAAAGGTAATCTGTGATAAAAAGAAGGGCATGGAATCAGCTAGAAGTCCTATGAATGGCAAGGGCTGGAGGCTGTTGTTCAGGCATCAACCTGGACATTTACCTCTCGGAACTAGAGGGGCGCAGTATTTATTCAATTATGAAGAAGAGGAAGGGACAGGGCTACAAAGATCTTGTTGCCAAACTACGGATTGGAGCAGACGCAGACGCGTTGGAAACTGACTCGGATGACAATGTCTTGACTATGACCGCCCCAATCCACATTCCTACCCCCACTGTCCCGAAACCCCGAGATCGAGGAATTTATCATTATTGAGAGGTTAAACTCTCTTAACCACTAACTCACGATGTCGGTCTCACAGACCTTCACTGATATTTCAACTTTCACTATAATCTTTTGTTCGAAGGATTACATTTGGACCCACGGCGTACCTGTACTCTATTGTATTGCCTATCAGTAGGTGCCATTACGAGCCCCTCTGCCCCTCTGGGTTTGTAACCATTTAATTGTTTTCTAATGGTCAGTCCGTCTCTGAGACCGGTAGTCGCGTGTAGTGTTTGTTGACGCAGCAGTTCCATAGACCGTTAGTCGCTTATAGTGTTGTTTATGTTCAGTGTTTGGTTAGTTCTCACCCTAATAATCATTTATACAGTTCGGAATAATTTTATAAGACTTAAATTTCGAGTGCGTTCAGCGCACGAAAAAAAAATATGAGACAATTATTGGGAGAAGAAGTATTCGGGAGACTATTTCTCGAACGAAATACTTGGCAAACAGCAATCATATCTTTAGCTGGTTGTGACAATTCATGATAATATCAAATCAACCAATCAGGTTAGTATTATACCGATAATTTGCACATGTGCATAATGTGAGGGAAATAATCAGTTGTATATTTATTTTAATCCTCTGTCAATTACAGAATATGAATATTGAACCAAGCACGTCAAAAGGTGTCAAAGCTACCGACGATAACTTTGAAGAAACTGTTTTACGGTGGTTAGATGAATTGGAATTGGACGAAGGAGACGTATTATGTTCACGAAGATGAAGCAGCAGAAACGGAAGAAGAAAATGCAATAAAAGAGTTGGATTTTGATTCGTTGTCGGAACAATGTGCAACCGATACAGAAGATGAGGCTGCTCTCGATACAGCGTCTACAGCAATTTATCGAGGAAAAATGGATTTTTGTGGAGTGCGCGAAAGAGCCGAAAAAGGCTGTAAGAACTGCCAAGCATAATATTATCCAACAACGATCTACCCTTTTAGCACATGCTAAAGATTTAGGAGATAGCCCCGAGGTAGATGATATCTGAAAATTATTATTTGATGATGCCATAATTGGAGAAATTGTAACTTGGATCAATCATAAATTGTTCATGATAAGATCAGCTCATGAAAATGTGCCCAGTCCTGACTATAAGGACACGGATCCAGTTGAAATCTAAGCATTTCTTGCTTTACTGATGCTAACATCAATATTTAAATCAGGACATGAAAATATGATGTCTTTATTTTCAAATGACTCCACTGTTCGATCCAACTTTAGAGCAACCATGTTTTCTAAACGATTTAAATTTTTTTGCAATGTCTTCGTTTTGACGAACCGAGTACGAGAGAAGAAAGAAGAAATCAAGTTCGGTCTGCTGCTATCTCGAATATTTTTGAAAAATTTATTAAACATTGCCAGAAATTATATAATCCTCTACCGTATTTGTGTGTGGATGAAATGATGGTTAGTTTTAGAGGCCGATGCATATTCAAAATGTACATGCCAAATAAACCTGACATACGTAGGTACGTTGAAAAAGAATAAGCGTGAAATACCTCCAAATTGTCTTCCTTCAAAAACTAGAGAAGTGGGAACAACGTAGTATGGTTTTACCAAAGACTACACTTTGATTTCACACGTTCCAAAAAAAACAAGGCAGTTCTTTTGATGTCATCTATGCATCACTGTAATGAACAAAATGAGAAAGGATAATGGAGTTCTATAATTCAACTAAACGAGGTGTTGACAGTCTCGATATGAAATGTGCTAACTATTCGTCAAGCCGAAGAACCCGTAGATGGCCAATGGCAATTTTCTATAGAATGATAGATATATCGATAACTAATGCATTTATTTTGTACCTAAATTATAAAAACATAACACATTGTACTAGATTTAAATTTACAAAAAAATTGGCACTAAAACTTCTCTTGCCACATTTACAACGCAGAATAGAATATCCCAGGTTACCGAAAGAACTGAAAGAATTGATTTCAACCATTCTAGAGGTTCCAACTACAAACCCGCCAGAAGATAGACTGGAAAAGAAAAAAAAAACCCTTACGTGCAGTAAAACATTCCTTGAGGCGGGGGTTTTCAATTTTTCAATTCGAAAAATTTTAAAATCCTCTGTTATCATTTATTTCTAATTGCAGGGAAATGTAACATTATTTAAGACATTAATTAACAAAAATTAAATTCAGGTAAGTAATATTTAAAGTTTTAAAGGAGAAAAATATCATATCAGAGCCTATACACATATTTCAAATTTGAAATATGTTTAGTCTGCATTGAAAGAATAAATGACTAAAGAATCTGCAAGTAATCCGAGACTGCCAATGCCAGTGGAGTATTTTTCTTTTAAATCCATCTGGATGCTGAGGACAAAAAGTGATAGAACGGTGGATAGCTTAGTCAATCAACTATGTCCGTATAAATGGGACTTATGGACCAAGGGAGCTGGCTCCACCAAGCAGGAAGCTGTGGCCTGCAATCATCGAATAAGTCATCACTGCATCGAAGTTCAGTCGATGCGAAGAAAAAGAAAAAAAAACAACTGATATGCAACTACTGCAGGAAGCCCAATCATATTGTTAAAGTGTGCAGTAAATGAATTGCCGATGGCCGCCCTCTTGAGTACGACACAAATATGATACTCTTCACTGTTAGCTCAAATGGAACACATACTGAGTCGTCGAGATGCTGGGTTGACATTGGCGCGATGAGCCATATTTTAAATGATCAGATTTGCTTTAGAACGTTCGTCTTTTTCAACTTAACACACAGTGACCACAGCAAATGTTGACAAAATCGAAGCCATCGGAATATGTGAAGAAGAAGTTGGGGCAGAAATTCAAGGAAAATGGTACAAAATGACCTTGGCTGATGTTTGGTGTGTACCGTACCCCGTATCAGGAGGAATATTTATTTATTTATTAACGCAATTGCATTTATATGTACATCATAAAAATGGAACAATGACAAATTAAAAACATTTTAAAATATAACAAAATCAAACAGTAATAGAAAAATATATATACCGGGTGTGGCACTTAAGACGCCTCGGACCATAGTTCTTTTACGATAAAAGCTATCGAAAAAAATCTAAAAACAAAGTGGTGCACAGTTACCGTCGCTATGTTTCAAAAATATTTCTAATCATCAGTGGCGTGCCGTACTCCAGTGGCGTACCAAACTTATGTTTTTTTAAATGGAATGCCCTATTTTTTATTGCAGATTTGGAAAGTGCTCGACGAGTACTTATTTTTTTATCTAACATGTTATACCTTTCACTTTAGCGGTTTCGCTGTTATAACCCCTTCTTTCAAAATTGCGCCCCATTTTTGAGATTTTTTTGTAGAGAAACTAATTGACGCCGGCGCCTAAATTGAATTGAGGTACAGGTTAAGACCTCGTATACCTTCACATAATTTTTTTTCGGGTAATTTATGAAAAAAAAATAATTTTTGATTGATCTTCGCATGTTGTAATTTTTTCCGAAAATTTCAAATAGCACCCCTCTAAAAAAATTACGGCGTTGTACAGCCAAAACTCTAAATTTTTCATTGGTGTAAAAAAATTACACATTGCATAACAAAATTTCGGAGAAAAAAGGAATTTCATCGCAAATGTCGGGAAACGTTTTCCGTTCCCAAGTGTGCCATGAGAAAACAAAAGATTGGTAATTGTCAAAGTAAATTATTAGACGTCAGTTGCAGCCATAAGTCATTTTTGATAAACGTTCTAAAAATGTTCCGAACTCAAGAGGAAATGGTTGACATGATATTTATTCTTGGAGAATGTAACAAGAATTGTTTCTTGGCATCACGAGTGTACGCTGCGAGGTATCCGCACAGGGCACATCCAAATGAACGTGCGTTTCAAAAAGTGTTGGAGAGATTTACTACTACGGGAAGTGTGAAACGGCCAAGGAGAGTTAGAAAGAAGGCAGTTATTACCGAAAATAATGAACTGCAGGTTCTGGAGGCAGTTATTGAAGATCCTCATACCAGTATCCGTGATATTAGTAGGAATCACGATATTTTAACGCGATCCGTACATCGTGTTCTTAAAAAGTACAAATTCCGTCCATTTATGATTCAACTGCACCAAGAATTGCAACCTCGAGATTTTCATGCGAGGCAAGATTTCTGCATGTGGGCTATCAACAAAATTGAGCAGGAGGAATCATTTCTTATACGCGTATTATTTTCTGATGAAGCAACGTTCCATAGAAATGAGCATGTCAATCGCCACAACTACCATTATTACGCCGATGAAAACCCACAAGCCATGCGAATGATAAACCACCAGCAAAGATGGTCGCTGAATGTTTGGGGAGGCATACTTGGAGAACACCTTTTGGGTTCTTATTTCATCGAAGGGCACTTGAACGGCAACAGTTATTTGAGGTTCCTTCGCGACGACTTGGATGATCTCTTGGAAAATGTCCCTCTAGCCGCTCTTCGACAGATAGTTTTCCAGCACGATGGAGCTCCTGCACATAATAGCTGTGTCGGTCGGGAATTTCTCGATGAAACGTTTCCGGACTCCTGGATTGGTCGTGGGGGTCCTGTGAGGTGGCCGCCAAGATCACCAGACCTCACTCCCCTTGACTTCTGCCTTTGGGACCATATCAAAGACGAGGTTTACAGGACGGTACCAACTACTGTCGAGGATATGAGGGAGAGAATCTGCGCGGCTTTCCGCGGTATATCACCAGAAGTCCTTAGGGCAGTGTCTAGAGCCTGTGAGTCGAAGTTGCGGTTATGCCTCCAGCAGGAAGGTCGTCATTTCGAACATTTAGTTTAAGTTGTTAAATTTTCTTTATCTGCATTTTTCATATCATGTTGAATAAATAGGTATATACTATTATGTTGTCCGTATTTGTGTATTTGTTTTCTCATGGCACACTTGGGAACGGAAAACGTTTCCCGACATTTGCGATGAAATTCCTTTTTTCTCCGAAATTTTGTTATGCAATGTGTATTTTTTTTACACCAATGAAAAATTAGAGTTTTGGCTGTACAACGCCGTAATTTCTTTAGGGGGGTGCCATTTGAAATTTTCGGAAAAAATGACAACATGCGAAGATCAATCAAAAATTATTTTTTTTTCCATAAATTACCCGAAAAAAAATTATGTGAAGGTATACGAGGTCTTAACCTGTACCTCAATTCAAAATTTAGGCGCCGCACAGTGGTCTAGAATGCGATCGTAGCGCAAATTAATTATGAGCGCTAATCAAATTTTGTTTGGGGCTTAAAATTTGTATTGTGATAAAAAATAAAACACAATATATATATGCTCAAATGAATTTTAACTATATTTGTCAAGGTCAAAAGCGAATTGGTAGAAAAAATATCGTTGCAAAAACATTAAACGAATACCTTTACAATATCATTTATAATAATATAATATAAATACCAATAAATGCATCTCTTTCTTAATATAAGGGAAGGAAAGAATTGTTAAGATCCACCCCAGAAATATTCAACATTAATTATAAAACTAACTTTACAAAAACATTTTTTTGTAACCAATTATACAGTAACCAAGAGTAAATAAGATGGTAGATGGATCGCAAAAACATTTAAACTAAAACTTAATCAATAATTAATAATTAACTTTACAATAACATATATACATAAAAAAATTAATCTAAACTAATCACTTTCACTTTCTGAAGATGAGTCAACAATATTTGGTAGTACATCGGGAGATTTTAACAAAGACAGAGCCTCAGCATCAAGTATTAATTTTTTGTTTATAGATTTTTTTGATAACTGCGAAATGATGGGATCGGAAGATAATAAAAAATAACTAAACAAATCTTCATTCGTATGTTCCGCTGAATCTTTTCTACTTCTGTGTTCCCGCACAAATTTAAAGTCTTTATTCTTCGCTTCTTGGGCTTCCTCGCCGAGTTGTCCAATTGGCAATATTGCATATTTTATGATCTCCGCGCCATGTAACAACACCTTGTGCACACTGGTTGGCATATAATACCACGGATATTTTTCAATAAATATTTCCGCAGTTTCCATGGCATATTTTTTAAATTTGTCGCAATTAACTTCATACCCACACGAAATTGTTTGCAGGATTATGTGGAACCTCTTTATCAAATGTTCGTCCACCCCAGTTATTTCGGCAGACTTCTTCGAGTTTCGGAAAAGGCTTTCATTATCGTATTACCTGTATTGGTAGAACCATAACCAGGTTTCGGTTGATCGACCAATATACCCAGTTCTTTCCTAAGACCCTCCACAATCTCTGATTTCCGTAACTCCATTTTCTTCTTGTTTTCTCCCCTTGCTTGCCAACTCTTTATGCCTAATCTGTAGCCCACGTGTAAACAACACTCAAAGAACCGTATCCACGAATGGAGGCTCGATAGTACAAAACTGTAATTTTCAACTCTCGCCAATTTTTGGGTTGTATTCTTTAAGTCGTTCATTTGCAATGGTGTTGCCTTGCAAATGTAACAACTTAGCATTGATGTCGTCTCAGTTAGGCTGTTACACACTTTTCCATCCACCATTGTTAAACATAGTTTGAAATTAATAGAAATTTTTCCTTGGTATATGTAATCGTTCAAACCATTAATTTGTTGTTGAATGGCCTCTGTTTATCTCTTCGTCAATTCACTAGTTTCTTTTGCGAAAAGAAACTTTATAGGTCTGCAAAATCTTGTGGAGGAAGGAACTGGATTTTGCCATACAATTACTGCTTCATTTTCATTATCGTATAATTGTAACGGAACAAGGGAAATAATAAATATTGACGAATCACTAGCACCTGCAGATCTCAGTTGTTTGTAATTGCTCTGTCCCGATATTACAATCTACGCCCCATTTGCAAACAAGAGTCAGCCGCGTACTGGAAATGGAATTTAATACTTCCTCTTGTAATTTGCATAATCTTTCAGTGGTTAAATGGAGAAGATCCTGTAAACTTATTTCAGCTACTGTCTTGGATATTTTTACAGCACCAGGAGCGGGGTAGCATTTTTCCTTCGCTGATGATATTTTATTCCAGGAAGCATATATATTTGCATTGCAACCCTTAGCAGCCATTCTATATGCCAGATACGTCGATTTGCTGGATTTACTATTTATTATTAAGGCCAATGCTTCGTCCGGTGTAAGGGGTTTGGGTTTTTGTTTCCCAGCTGATTTTTGTATTTTTGAGCGCGCCCTGGAGAAGTTGGCAGTGTAACTTGCTGCACTATTGTAGCTGCTGCACGTTTTCCGGCTTTTCTTAGTCTCGTCTGGACCGCAAATGAGAGTTTTTCCACGCTTGAAGAAGACGCCAATTGTTGTACCTTTTTTTGTTTGGTTCTTGTACAGCAATCTTCAAAATTTTTCTCTGGCCGTCCGGATGATGAAGGCTGTGGTGTCTCACTATCAATCCCTCTGTCAGAAAATTCTACTTCCGACGCTAACCATCGCTTATTGTTCGACTGGAACCTAAGTCTGTCTCTATTGCTTGTTTTCCAGCGAAATTCAATATTTTTGATAAATTTTACCAAAACCTCCCGTATATTCTGTTGATTTATATTTCCCTTTCTCAAAAGATACTCTTCTAATCCAAAGCAGCAATCATGTCGTTTTAAATCTTTTAATTTCATTAATTTCGTTAATTAATTAATTTGTCGTTTTTAATTTTCATTAAAAAGCTCTAAGCGAGTGATTGACGATACGGGCGCTGAAAATATCAAATAATACCGTCAAGGGCACTTCAGGGCACATAATTTTAATTTTGAATTAAAATTTAAGCAATACCCTACTAAAATAAAATGGTTTTAACGTCTACAAATATCTGCATTTTTTCTAATTCATTGAAACATTTAAAGTTAAATCAAAAATTACATTAATTTTATATTTGCGCCTTTAAGTTATGTATATATCTAAAATAAATTTTAAAATGCATAAACTTACTTTGATTAACTGCAGACATGTTGAAGATTGTAAAAACAAAACACAAACTTTTCGATAGCACTCACTCCAACGAACTATTAGAAGAGACTAAATAGGGTTCGCGCGTAAGAGCTACCTGCGTAATGAGGTTTTAAGTACTCTTATATGGCTTCAGTGCCATTTGTACCGGTTTCTTCGATTCTATTGTTAAATATGCATATTAAGCTGATACCTGGAACAAATTTTAAGCTTTAATTTTAAAGTTCATGTTTTGCATTAATTCGCGCTACAATCGCATTCTAGACCACTGTGCGCCGGCGTCAATTAGTTTCTCTACAAAAAAATCTCAAAAATGAGGCGCAATTTTGAAAGAAGGGGTTATAACAGCGAAACCGCTAAAGTGAAGGGTATAACATGTTAGATAAAAAAATAAGTACTCGTCGAGCACTTTCCAAATCTGCAATAAAAAATAGGGCATTCTATTTAAAAAAACATAAGTTTGGTACGCCACTGGAGTACGGCACGCCACTGATGATTAGAAATATTTTTGAATTATAGCGACGAAAACTATGCACCACTTTGTTCTTAGATTTTTTTCGATAGCTTTTATCGTAAAGGAGCTATGGTCCGAGGCGTCTTAAGTGCCACACCCGGTATATATAAGTACATACTAACATGTGCATAAATTCAAATATAAATATAATTAATTAAGTTCTCTTCTACACTGCGCCTTAAATCTTTCAAAAGAAATTCCAAAAAAATCCACGAACAGTGCGATATTATTAACATGTCTACTAATTCGTGACATAGGACTATGCATACCGTAGTTAGTTCTGTGGTGTTTTATATACAAAAAAATTGATGTTCTTAATGTCCTACATGGTATGTTGATGTTGAGAAGATTCATCAAGTCAATTGAGTTCACCATGCCGTTTAGAAGTTTAAATATATATAAGAGATCAAATTCTCTTCGGCGAACAATCAGTGATGTAAGACCTACATAAGCACCAGACTGTTCAGGAGTCAAAATAATTCCTGTGCGACTTAATTTAAATGACAACAATTTTAAAAATTTGTATTGACTCCAACGTATCGACTTGAGTTTTATACAAAGGAGACCAAATGAGAGAGCAGTACTCCAGATGAGATCTTACTAATGCATTGTATAAAACTACAAGCGTACGTATATCAACAAAATATACCGTGCATCGCCTAATAAAAGCTAGCATTTTATTAGATTTATTGATTACATGATCAATGTGAAAGTTAAACATCAATTTTGAGGCTAGTAACACACCTAAGTCTCGGATGGAAGCCACTTTACATAACGGAGTGCCATTTAAAATATAAGTAAAGTCAGTTGGAGTTTTACTTCTAGAAAATCTGATAGACTGACATTTATTTATATTTAGATCCATGCCATTTGCTAAGCACCAATTATGGTCTAAATTTAAGTCATTTTGAACCTCAATACAATCAGTTACACTACGAATTTTGAAAAAGAATTTTAAATCATCCGCAAATAACAAGTGCGGACGGAAAAGTATGTACGATAAATCATTAAGAAATACTGAAAACAACAGAGGACCTAAATGCGAGCCTTGCGGCACGTCGGATGTAGCATTGAATGCGTTTTAAATGTAATTGTTAATCTTAACCCGTTGAGTTCTGCCACTCAGATATGAGTTAAACCATTTAAGTAGATGATTACCTATACCCTATTATGTAGGAGAATTGTATGGTTAACACAATCGAAGGCTTTGCTAAAGTCCGTATAGATGGAATGAACTTCAGCTCCACCTTCAAAGGCACGGATTATGTAGTCCGTGAAAATTAATAAATTTGTTTGTGTTGATCGACCCGCATAAAAGCCATGTTGTTTTTCGGTAATTATAGTACTGAAAGCTCCAAATAACTGATCATATAACAATTTCTCAAAAAGTTTTGGTATAGCCGAAAGAATGGAGATCGGCCTGTAGTTGCGAACGTTAGATTTAGAACCCGATTTGTGTATAGGTGATACATATGTTACCTTTCACGAATCTGGGAAAATGCCCGAAATTAATGATAACGAGAACACTTTATACAACGGATTATAAAGTGAATTACTGCAATTTCTAAGAAATAGGGGAGGTATATTATCCGGACCTGGACCACATGTAGTTTTTAACTGCGATAGCCCTTCAAAAACGCTTTCCGGACTGATAGTTATATTATTCATATTGACCGACATATCGGACGTAAATGCAGAGTTCATGTTAGATGCAGGTTTGTATACCGGAGAGAAGTAATCAGCGAATAAATTTGAAATACTCTCACCCGTTTTAACAGTTTTGTCATCATAACTCATAGACATGGGGATCCCATGTGATTTGTTTTTACTATTTACAAAAGACCAAAACGACTTTATATTATGTGCTATTGACTGTTCAATATTATTTATGTATCTGGAATAACATAAAAGGGTTTCGGATTTACATTTTCTTCTAATCACTAATATGTGCTTGCAGTCTAGGATAAGTATTCGGACAGCCAATTATCAATCCATGTGAAATGGCCACTGAGCAGGGAGCTTGACATGAACGTAAAAATGCACAGTAAACTGTGTGAAGATTGCGTTTATGATAAAGCTCATCGCCCACCGTTCGGCACGAGGTCTAGAATAACGGAACCGGGAGAGCGAATTCTCACGGATATCTGCGGTCCATTTCAAAAATCGAGGTCTGGATATCGATATTTTGTGATTTTCAAGGACGATTGCACAAAATTCATTCATTTATTTTCTGCGGCAAAAATCCGAAGTTACTGAAAAACTGAGCCAGTTCCTAGGTGAGCCAGAAACAGTCGGGAGCTGCTGTGTGATAATGGCTGGGAGTTTGACAACAAACAGGTCAAGACCAGTCTACACAAGAATTGTTATTTACAGTAAGAGTGAGGAAGGCAAAGCTTTCGTTCACGCGAATTGCGTGAAAAACAAAATAAACAAAGTTCTGTAATGTCAATAAAGTGATTACGTGCAAACTGTAAAAATGGATGATGAAGACTTATATGTTCCTAAAGGATGTTCCTGATGATATCCTGGAAGTCGCTAATGCCCCAAGATACCAAATGTTGCCTCAGTTCTACAAAATTGTATAAAATATTCATTCTTCAAAAAAGAACTCTCAGAGGGATGCTGGGACTTTAACCAACAGATTCTTACAGAACTCTGCTTTCTTTAAACAACCTTCTTACAGTAACTGGGATATTTATAATGGAACTACTATTATTTGTGTGGAAATAAAATCACCTTCTTGCAGAGCCTACACATAAACATAATCATGCAACACGTAACAAAATAGATTTTGCCTACCCCATTCATAGGTACCGTTTTACAGAAAAAGGAGTTGAATACGGTGGCATCAAATTATTTAACAAACTTCCTAAAGAAATTAAAATTGGAAATAATTTTAATTTTATAAGAGAAGTATTTTTGAATTGCTAATAAAAATTGAACCTTATGATGTAAATGAATTTTTAAATTATACTTTTACGTAATATCTATAATCTATATATCATTGACGCAAATTCCGATAATAAGTGTATATATTTTGTATGTTTATATGGGAATAAAGATTATTTGTATTTGTATTTGTATAAAAATCAAAATCACGTTATTAGAATGAATTGGAAAAAATTACACAATGACAGATCATTATGCGTGCATGAAAAACAGTGAGTGAAAGACAGTGAGCGAAAAGCGGTGAGCGAAAGTAAAATTAGCGAAAGAGGAAGAAATGGACACTCATTGGTAGCTATGGATACGGACTCACTTTCTGGCGAGGTATCGAACAAAGGTATTGTTTAACGACCTACAAATCGAGGGAAAATCGTTCGGTGGTGGAAACTGCTAGAGCAATGATGCACGCGCATGGAATCATTCCTCAGGTACTTTGGGCTGAGATGATACGAACAGGTACCTACATCCTTAACGTGACAGGTCCCATGAACATCACCTTTCGAGTTGTGGTATGGTAGGAAACCAGGTTTGAAACATTGGTTATAATTGCTGAATTTATGTATATTCATATCGAAGGAGCAAAGGACGAAACTGGATCCAAAGGCCATTAAAGGAATCCTCATCGGCTATGATAACGACGACGGATACAGGATCTGCAGTGAAGAGGACAAGTTCTACAGATTTAATGACGTCATCTTCGAAGAAAAATTGGAAAAAGAGGTTATTATGCCACCAGGAAGCAACAGAGCTGAAGAGGCAAAGCCTACTGACCTGAACGAAAGCAAATCCCAGATTGATGAAGACGAGGAAGTAGAATTCTGAGAACCAGATGACAGTGACAGTGATTGGACAATTTTAGAAATTCCGGAAGGCAATGAAGTGGAGAATGCTGGTGAGAATACTACGCAACCCAGTGAAAATCATAGAAATTCCAGGATTATGTGATGCTCACGAGTGACTGCTCGCGGCGTTCTTTTTGGTACGGCTGACGTAATACAGATAGGTAGGGTTGGTTGCAGAGACGGCTGGCTGCATGACCGCACCTATCTGTATTACCATCCCTGTTACCTCGGCCCTATAAAAAGAAATACCGCGAGCCGTCACTGATGCTCACCTCGACGACCTTCGAGAAACCAGCCACCTGCAACGACGCCACAAAGTAAAACCAAAGGCCAATGGATCGATCGGCAAATTCAAGGCCTGATTATTGGTGATCAAAGGTCTTTTGCAAAGAAGAGGAGTAGGTTATTATCAAACCTTTAATTCAGTGGCAAGAACATCGACTATTCGAACGCTACTCAGTGTTGATCTTGATTTTTTTTATGCAAATTCATCAGTTACATTTGAAATATCAAATTTTTTTACCGATCTCATTTTAAATAAAAATTACGACTAAATTAGCAAATCGCTGTTTTGATATAGCTGACCGTAAATAATTTTTAATTAATTTTAATTAAGACTCCTTTCGCCGGAAGCCACGGTTATCGGTATTGTTAAAATATTCTTAGACTAATACTGAAATTTGGAAAACAAGGAACTAACAACTTAACTAACTTGGGTAAGTTCCCTTGTATGATTTGGCTTATTAAATGATTTAAAATTTCTAATGGTTTTAATTGGGAATGATTAGAGAATAACAATTATTTTAGGAGTTCCAATCGATCTAAATCTCTGCTCAATTTTCCATTTTAGGTTATCTAAATCCAAACAACATTTTCTTAGATGTTCGGACTCTGCAGAATGAAATACTAGCAAAATTTTAAGCAAGGAGAAGCAATTTTTTTAACAGTTCAGATCGTTCGAATAAAGAATTAATAGCGATATCCAAAATTTCAAAATAAAAGTCAATTATAAATGTTTCTCTAGGATCCAAAACACTTTCATCGCTTTACTCACAATTGAATATCCGCGGTTTTTTTCTTATAAGAACTTCAGATGCTTTGCGGCACTTTTTCCGCCTCTTTTGCAAAATCATTGCCCGGTTAGAAATCGGATGCACTTCAGGCAGGGGTCCAGGCGACCGGCCGCTTTTTCGGCGACTAAATTTTACAGATTTCGGACGACGCGGACCCTCTATTGGTGGCCCGCGGCTTCGCAGGTTTCGCCGCCCCCCTAACTGACGCCCGCGTGCTATGCACGCTCTAGCCCCCCGGTTGGATCGGCCCTGCCAGTACCGATGATGCGCTACGAGATGCCTTGGCTGTGCTAAGCTGCCAGTTGGAGTCCCCATAACAAAAGCTATGCTATTTACGCGGCTCCGAACGTTACCGCCTTATTTGCTCTCGACGCATTAGTAGGAGCGATCACCGACAGGAGTGCTTCAATCTATTTCAACAGTTTAACCCAAAGAGCATGTCACGGAACATTTCGGTGACTTTAATATCAGTATTGATAATGTTGAAAAGCACCTGCGTAAATTACGACCGAAATTAACATCAGGAATATATATGATAAAGGCGCTTATTTTAAAATATGTTGCGTCTACATTAGGTGAACCAATTCATCATATATTTAACTAATTCTGAAATCTGTTGAGTTCCCTGACATATTGAGAAAGGTGCGTGTATACCCGGTCTTCAAATCTGGTCAGAATGACGATGTTGAAAACTGTCGTGCACTGGCCATTTTGAGTAATTTTTCTAAAATATTTGAAGGAATTATTTTTGAACATATTAAGTGCCAAGTAGAAAATAACATCGTAATATAGCAACATGGTATGAGAAAAAGATCGACATGCACTAATTTAATCAACATTACTTAAGATATTTCCAAAATATGAATGCCGGTAAACAGATGGATGTTGTATATACAGATGTTACCAAGACCTTTCATAGGATAGATCGCTCTTTGTTACTTTCAAAGGTTCGACGATTTGGGATACAGAAAAATATTGTGCGTGTGTTGGAATCTTATCTGGATAGTCGTGCACATGTCGTCGGAATTAATGGAATTGAGTGTCATGAATACCTTTTACCAGAAGGGGTACCTCAAGGGTCTAACCTCGGTCCATTGCTTTTCTTATTGTATTTTAATAATGTATGAGTAATTTAAAATGCAAGTTGCTACTATATGCAGATGTTCTGAAATTGTACCATACAATTGAGTCCCATGATGATTGTGTTCAACTACAAAACGATATTGATATTATCTATGCTTGGTGTTGTAATAACGGCCTTGATCTTAACAGAAAAAATGTAGTGTTATGACTTATTCACGCAAGTCAGAATTAATACGGGTTGATTTTAACATTAAGGGGGGTACAATAACTCTAGTAAGCATAATGAAAGATCTCGGGTACATTCTGATAATCAACTTAGATTTAACACCCCCATCAAAGGAATGTTTTCACATGCTTGGATTTATTATACGTAATTGCAAATGTTTTCAATCTATTGATGTCATTGTTCAATTATCTGGTCACCATATATGCAAAATACCTGAACTTTCTGGAGTGTGACCACAAGATATTTTTGAGGTATTCATACTTCGCAAAGTATCGATGATATCGATTTGATATTAACCATCATGCATTGCTGATGGAATTCAATTATTTGTCCATAAAAATCTACATAGCTATTTATGTGTTATTTCTTTAAATGTTTATGTACATTCTAGCAACACCTCTAAGACTATGTGGAAAATCGTAAATACAGAGAGAAATAAATTCAAAATTCAAAAATTACCTACTTACACAAACAGTATTAATTTAGCTAACAACTTTAATGATTTTTTTATCAATATCTGTAATAGACAACCACAACGTATTAATGAAAATAACATCAATTTCGCATTCCCAGTAAATCCTATTTCGTTCTTTCTATATCCTGTTACGAGTACTGAATTATTTAATGTCATCAATGATATGAAAAACAAAAATAAGTTTTGCTCGGGCGCTGATGACATCCCGATTTATGTAATATACCATAGTTTTGAATACATTCAAATACCACTGCTAAAAATCATAAATGACTCTTTTAGCTCAGGAATATTTCCTGATATGTTAAAATTGACATTAGTACTCCCGATATATAAAAAGAATGACCCAAATGAATTGGGAAACTATCGACCTATTAGTCTACTAACAGCGTTCTCTAAAATTATAGAGTCATTAGTTTTCAAACGCATATCTATGTTCTTTCTGAAGTATAAACTTTTAAACTGCCACCAACATGGATTCTTACCTGGTAAAAGTGTTAACACAGCACTCTTTGAATGCATAAACAGTATTTTATCAATTATAGAGAACAAAGAACTTGCCTGCGGTGTGTTCCTTGATTTAACTAAGGCGTTCGATAGTGTAGATCACATAATACTCATTGCTAAGCTTGAACGGTATGGTATCCGAGGAACCGCACTAGCATGGTTCAAATCTTATTTAGAAAACAGACAACAAATAGTAAAATTAAATCTAAACGGCGCACCTATTTATTCAAACGCAAAAACTATACTTAAAGGCATTCCACAGGGAAGCGTACTTGGCCCATTTTTGTTCATAGTTTATATAAATGATATTATTTTTAATGTAATTGACAGTAAACACAAAATTATTACATATGCAGATGATACTTCAGTTTTAATTAGTGCAGAAAATTATGTGAAATTAAATTTAGAATGTAACATATATCTAAGCAAGTTGCAAGAATGGTTTAATAATAACAATTTGTTATTAAATACAGACAAAACCCAATGTATTATCTTTAGGATGAATAAAAACACCCCTACTCCTGAATACCTGACAATTAATAACTCTCAGTTTATTATTAATAGATCAGTCAAATTGCTAGGAGTTGAGGTTGATGAGTTTCTCAAGTGGCATGAGCATATCAATATTTTATGCAAAAAACTAAGTGGAATATGCTACTCCATTCGGAAACTACATAATATTTTAAGTTTTCAATCACTAATAATAGTGTACCATAATGTTTTTCTGGCCAATGTGAGATTTAGTATTCTGTTATGGGGACATAGTAAATACTCCTCCCATGTATTTATAATACAAAAAAGGATAATTAGGATAATTTATGGATTAAATTATAATACGTCGTGTAGAGGTATATTTAAGAAAAATAATCTACTCACTATCCACGCATTATTCATTTATGAATGCTTAACTTTCTTATACAAAAATAAGCAGTTATTTGAAGCACACGAAATAAATCACGTTTATTCAACGCGATACAAAGGTAACTATAACATACCCAAGCATAGGTTAACAGCTTCTGAGAAATGTTTAGGTTATAATTGTATCGTATTATATAATAATCTGCCTGATTATTTAAAATCTGAACATAATTTCAAACGATTCAAATTAAATCTGTTTAAGTTGCTCTGCGAAAAAGAACTATATAGTGTAGAAGATTATTTTGTTCAGTATATATTAATATTTAGCTATTTTCTCTGTGACGCTCTTTCTTTCTTATGTATTAATTTTGTTAATTTAAGAGAGGAATAAAGTATTTATTTATTATTTATTTATTTATTTATTTATTATTTATTGTCGATGATCCTCAAACGTTAGCTGGACTACAATTTCATATTCCTAGATTGCAAACAAGATACTACTCCGCATTCCTAATAAAATCTGTGCGAAGAGGCTATCCACCTCAATTGAGTTAAATGAGGTGCAAAAAGGCTTCATGACTGAGGACGGTGCTCTGATCAACAGTGACGTCCTTCAGCACATACTTAAACAACATCGAGAGATCTCCCTCGACCTTGAAAAAGCGTGCGACAGCGTCTCGCACCAAGCCGTCCACTCGGTCTCAAGAGACTGGGGTTGGACTCTCTGATCTCGGCCTATATCGCGGCCAAATATTGTTATCGAAATTGGAGGCCGATAATGATAAAAATGTTAAAGAAGGGGACCCTTTATCACCGTTCCTCTTCAATGTAATCATGGACGAACTACTAGCTGGTAGCGACAAGGACCTGGGGCTCTCACTTAATGGCAACCTTATAGTGGTGATACTAACCTGCGCGGACGACCTTATCAAACGACGACCTTATTAAACGACGACCTTGTCAAAGGTGTCAAACAACCTTGACACTGTAGACGCTTTTTCGCCCGTATAGGCATGAAGCTAAACGTAAACAAATGCGCCTGCATTGCAACTGCCAGGGTTCCCAAGCGCAAGAAACTATACTTAATTACGCGTCCAATTTACAACGTAGGCGGAATCCCGATCAAACAAATGGGCACCGAGCCACTGAAGTATTTGAGACTAAAGATCTCCATGATGGGCACAGAACAACCATGTCTGATGTTGTAAAGGACTCACATCTCCCGGGTAGCATAAGCTCCCCTAAAGCCCTTTCAGAAACTCTATCATCAAGGGGTACTTGGTCCGGAGTGGATACACGGATTCCAGAATCATCTCATCTCAAAGATGATTCCGAAAGAGGCGGATCACGCTTTTTGACAAGAGGTTTGTAGGTTCTGCCATCTGCTAAAGACATGCTTTTCTGCCCATATTCACGCTGGAAAAAAAAAGCGGATTGGGAATATTCTCGTTTAGGGAGAGAATCCCGGCGATAATGTTCACGCGCCTGAACTAAGTAAAATTTAGCTCCGGTAACATCGCCGCGGCGGTTTTTTTAAGGCAATCGACCCCGTCAGGCCTTATCTCTGTGGGTTTTACACTAACCTTTCAGCCCCAACGCCGCCAACTCCAGCGTGAAATGGGCAGAAGAGCTACAGAGCTCTTGGTCGGAAAGTCGGAAACAAAGCAGAAGGTAGTTCCTGGATCGAGCAACCTTCGTCCAATTGGAACGGGGAGACCTTTTGCAAAGCCTTGCAACTGCACAGAAACGTCCCATGCCCATCTCGCCAATAGAGTTCAGAATAGATGGTGCAGATCTGGTTGTGGTAAGATACAGTCGCTACCACTATCCTCCTAGGTCGCATAAAGCGGCACAGCAGGACCATCTTTCTTCTCGCCAAGATGGCTGGGGAGAAAGGCTGGGAGGTCCTGACCGAGAGGCGCCTTTGTCTAACGGACGGCTCTATCCAGATCCCTGACCTCATCATGTATAAAAATGGGTCAAAAATTGCCTCTAATGTAGAGATCCATTGGGAGGGTCCCCGTAATTTACAAAGCGGCTATACTACAAAAGTCGAAAAATATGAGAGTAGACCTATAAAGGATACTGTGGCTGCCATTTTTCCTGGCAGTGATGTATCAGTTCTGCGGTTAATACTTGGCGCAAGGGGCTCTTGGTGCAATCAGAACGACAACCTTTCGGTTGCGCTAGACCTCTAGGCCGCCGATAGTAAACAGTTTATTCAGAACTGCATCCTTGACAGCGTCATGATTCACTCCCATTTTTACCGAATTATCTTCCACTAAAACCACTCTACAACTATGTAAAATCATTAATTAATGAAAGCGACGAACAGCTACAACTAAGTTCGAAAACTCGCATGATTATTATCCATCTATATTCATTAAGATGGTGAATGAATCTGACGATAAAATTAAACGCAAACCATGTAAATGTAACAAGCAGGAAGAATTGTGGGACATTATATCATCAATCGTGCGTTAGGAAATACAACATTACTTGTGCAAGCGAGGATTTAGTATGCTGTGCAAAAATACAGTCTTTAAGTGAGGTAGCGTGACAATAGCAACAACGAATTCCCTCGTAGATGAAGTGATACATACCATGACTACCGTATCGGTCAAACCATTTATTAAATATGAATTATGATATGAGGTCAAATATGCCGCTACAGTTGCTATTGTTTATTGTATTTGTTAATTAAATTATATCTTTCTCTGTAACTGGTATTAACATAATTTAACATTTAAACAAGTGAAATTATTATTAGAATCTATGTAGATTTGATTCAAATTACAACTTACAAGGAACCGATTGCAAAGTACTTTGTATATGTGGTAGAGTTTTTTTCTATTTGCTTATCTCGGGGGTTAGGGGGTGAAACAACCTCTTGAAGAAAAATGTTTTTTTTAATTTGTAGCATATATCTTCTAAAATACGAGGTATATGAAAAAATATTTAATATGAAAGTTTTACAGAAGTACTAAGTTTTTTAAAAACCTAAAATTTTTGATCTAGCACGTTTTATTTCTGGTAGGACACGCGAAAGGGATGAAAGAAAACAGATTGCCAAAAAGTATACTGTGTAGGGAAATCGGTGGCAAAAGAAGAAGAGGTAGACCCAAAAACACGATGGAAAACTGAAGTGTAATTGGACTTGCAGGCTTAAGGCTGTTCGCAACGAATACTTTCTCAGGGGTGCAGGGGTAAGATGGCAAGTAATGGTCAGACCAAATCATATATTCATCTCTTAAACATCCTATTGCGAGTGGTTCAGAATTCGAAAAAGCTGGCCAAAAGTCTAAATCTTGATAAATTTTGACATAAATGGGTACTAATTGCAGATTATGAATGAAAAATTCAAAATGGCAGATCCAATATGGCGGACATAAGTGATAAAATTATTATTGTCTGCACTGAAGAAATCCAACATTTTAGAATAACAATGACCCCAGCTCTCCGGTGATTATTTTATAATTTAGTTAGGGTGTGTAGAACATCTTTTTATAAAAAAGAAATTGGCGACTTCAGTATAACAATTTACTCGGTTATCAAATGATTATTTCTAAAGTTGGTGAAGGGACTTGTTAGATTTTTCTTAAATCATAAAGCAGAATCAAGTTTGAGCACATTTAAAAAAAAATTTCTGATTGAAACAATATTGAGTGATATTGCCTTAGTTACGATATGTCATAACACACTTATATTTTCCTAGGGAAATATGAAGTGCTCATATTTTCCTAGGGAAATATAGACATCAAGAATTGTCATTAGGAGCTTCTCGCAAGAATTGTTTTAATTGCTCTCGGGACAACACCTCTGATTTCTTAGGAAGGTATCCTTTATGGATTTTACAGCTTTGGATTTTACGGGAACCAAACATTCACGGTCTTTCGTCGCTTGCGTTAACACATCAATTTATGAAACAACGCAAATACCAAAACAAGTCAACCATGATATTTACAAACAAGGCCCTTAGCAGCGTTACCAATCCGATAAATTCAAAAATTTACAATCCAATATTTTCCCATTTACAGAAAAATATTCTTCAATCAGAAAAAAACTATTGATTACAACACGGGAAATATGAATACATTTCCCTTGGTTGTCTATACTGGCCAACCTCGGGAAATATACTATTCATATTTCCCTAGTTGTAATAATAGCTATAAAAAATAAGTTGGTCACAACGTTACACCTGTTACCATGGTTACATACAGAATGAACGTGTCATGTAAATCACGATTATTTCTATTATCTCGTATAAATTGTAATTTGAATTTTCTGTAAATTAAAACTTACGATAATAAAACAAAATATGTACCAAATAATCACCACGGCCGTAAAATGGTTTTTGGCCCTCGGCTTCGAGTCGGTGAGCACTCTCCACCCTCGGGCTAAAACCACAACTTATACTATGCAGGGTGTGTACAAATTGATGGGAAACTATTGTGATCGTAAAAAAATTCCAAACATTTCTCTTTGCGGAAATATCCATTTCGTCGATTGCGACCATTTTCCTAAAACACTATGTGTCTGCCTGTCATATTAATTTTTTACTTTTTCCGTACAAACTACGCTAAAGTGTTGTGATTATAACAAAAATCCAAACATTTTTTTTGCGGAAATATCTATTTCGTCGATTCTGACAATTTTTGTAAAAAATATGTGTGTCTGCTTTGTGTCTGTCTGTCATATTTAGTTTCTACTTTCTCCGTACAAACTACGGGACAATATTGTTTTCATTTTTTTTTTGCGGACCAGCCTTTTTGTTGATTCCGACAATTTTTGTGAAAAAAAGTATCTGTGTGTCCACCTTTGTGTCTGTCTGTCATATCTATTATTTATTTTTTCCTTACAAACTAAGGGAAAATATTGTGATCGTAACAAATTTCCAAATATTTTTTTTTGCGGAAATATCTATTTCGTCGATTAAGACAATTTTTGTAGAAAACATGTGTGTCTGTCGGTCTGCCATATTTATTTTCTACTTGCTCCGTACAAACCACGGGAAAGTATTGTGGTCGTAAATAATTTCCATTTTTTTGCGGAAATAGCCATTTTGTTGATTCCGACAATTTTTGTGAAAAAAAGTCTGTGTAAGTGTCTGCCTTTGGGTCTATCTGTCTGTCATTTTTATGTTTTACTTTCTTCGTATAAACTTCTTTCAAATTACTTATTTGTTCCTTTTTTGCTAATTTAACTGGGGGAGATATTTCCTCTAAAATTATCAGGGAAGATAATATTCCAATATAAAAAAAATCAAATTGAAAATTTTATGTTCCGTTTTGTTCATCTATACCCTGTATACATATACACATCATAAATACAATATATTCAATAAAATATAAAGTCGAATTTTTCAAAGATATTGCACATCAGCAATAAAAATGTTCCTACACCGAGGAATGCAAGTAAATGCAGCTAATTGTTGTTTATTGCGTTAAAGGACACTATAATACATATTTTTATTGTTATAGGAACACAAGCATACACAGGCAAATAAATATTTCCATGAATGTTTAAAATGTATCTACCTATTTTTAACGCAAATTCCTATAATTGCTAACAAAAATTTTGTATACATATTAAATGTAATAACCATTAATTTACCTTCAGGAAGATCCATATTAACAAGGAAAAAAATCACAGCACATGAAGATTAGTATTTGTAGTGAAAAACTGACCTCCTCGTCCGAACGTCTCCTACGTGTCTAACAAACTAACAAGTTTGAACGCGGATTACCAGGCATTTTGTAGTAGATTCAATCATATTCTTCCATTGTGGCATCCAGTGGAGCCCTCTGGCCACGACTATATTGTACTAAACTCAAAATATTGACTTTCATTTTTCGACTTTTGGCCAGCTTTTTCGAATTCTGAACCACTGTACGCCGTTCTCGCAGAAAAATAAGGATCGGACTTAGGCACTGGCGTACCGTATGAACGCATTGGCCGTGCACGAGTCCGATAATTCATATGATTTGCAGGAACTCGCACACGCTGGTCTCTTAACCTTCCAGGGTGGGGCGGCCTAAATCTTGACACCGTAGCGGGCGCTGGATCTCAGAGACAAAAAAAATATCTCCTACATAAAATTTGACTAAATTTTATTTTTTAATTTCAAATAACTAAAATATCATGCAAACTCTTCGCTTTCCGAACGTGAACTAAAGAAGAAATTATTAAGGTACTCAGCTAGACCGGCCCAGAAGGTTAAATATCACACTCATTACACAAAATAAACCTTTTAAACACCGGTTTAATAAATGTAATAAATGTAAGTTTTTCTATTAATTCGAAACACATGTTCAACTGTTTGTATTGCATTTTGCAACAAATAACTTATTAATATTAATAATAGGAAATAAAGAACCTAACATTATTTTAGAACTACTTATTTATAGCCAATTCAATACGTTACGGATCCTTGATCGGCATTTTTCTTTTCTCGTGCGGATCTGTTAGTTCCGGTAAGAGACAATCGAAATAGAAACATTTAAAATGATTTTCCATTTTAGTTTCCCAGAATTCATCGCTTTTATAAATGGTATAAATGTTCAATCCAAGTGGTGTCCGAACGCCCAAAATGAAAAATTGTTCAGGCTCAGTAATGTGCAACTGGCCCTGTATTTGGTAATGCCATTTCGTAATTTTTCCAAAATGTAATTAACTCTGATAGTATTCCTTTGTAAATTGAAAACTGGTTTCGTGGTATTATTTCAAAATTTATATAAAGGGATGTTTAGGAATGCACACTGAATCTTGAAGTAAAATTATTTTTTAGCAGGTTTGGGAAGTTTGGTATTTGTAGCAATTGTTTTTAATTTTTTTCAGTTCATGAAAATCGTAATTTTGAACATTAACATAAGAGCAGTTTTCGTACGATTCTTTAAAATCTTTAGCAAAATGGAAGTATAAACTCATTAATATAAAATAATATTTAGAAATGCTATTCTGTATTGCCTTCTTACAATCACTCACAATTTAAGTAGAAATCACTGTTTAGGTAAGAGTCACAGTTTAATTAACAATCACTGTTTGGGTAAGTTTGTAATTTTATATAGCGATCACGTTGAAAGTAGCAAACAAAGTTTGGGTAACCGTTGAGATTTTAAATAACAAGTTACGGTTTAAGTAACAGTCACAATCACAGTCACACTCACGGTGAAATTTGCTTATTAGTAATAGTAACGACATGTAATTTTTTAATATCAGTGAAAAATCACAGGTGCGTGAAATATCGCCCATTCCTAGATAGTACAATTTTTTATTGTAAGACCATTTGGCAAAAAATGATGGAGGTCATTCGTGAACCAGGGTAATGTTCTTGTTTTAAATTGCATTATTCAAACAAATCGAATACCTAGTGTTTGGATTTTGGATTAAAATTTACTTCGGTAAAAACTGTTTTTTTTTTCGTCTTGTGATAAATAAAGTCGGCATTTATTGTTAGAAGATGAAAGTCGGATTTTCATTTTCGGCATACAGGCGTATATACTTTTTTTTCGTTAAAAATGTATGCCAAACCCGAACAGTAACTTACGATTTTATTCCATTATTTCATTGGTTTATGTGAAGTAATGCGATTACATGTACATATATCGAAATTATATGGTAGAGCATTTGCTTTAACTACGTAAAATATAGTGGATTATTTTTAAAATCGACAAGAAACTTGAAATGCGCGAAAAGCCATGAAAAATCGATTGAAATCGGGCTTCTAAATATGCCTAAATACGGTTGTTCCCCTACCGCTCTGCGGAAACTATTTTTTACAGATGGCGTCACTTTACGCCTACTAAAATATCTCGCGTAAGGGTCTAGCTCTAGCGTAATAGCGTCCTTATTTTTCAAGTAAAACTAATTTGGCTTAATGGATTTCATTACTAAAGAATCAATCTGTGTCACCGTAGAAAAACATTTTAAATTTTCAGCGTTTATTTAAATTTTATTTAGTGTTGAAAATATCAATTTTTTAACACTAAATTATACATTATCAGTAATACTTATAAAAAATATAATTCTTTAGTAACCACCTTTCATCCTTTATGTAACCCTGTGTAAAATATTATTACTTATATTTTTTCGTTTACACCACAATCAGTAAAGAGCCGAGTGCCAAAAATGCTTCATTTTTTCGAACGGGTCGAACAGCCTTAATAGAATGAACAGTGAAGGCAGCAAACCAGAAAAATTTGAAGAGAGACACTCAACAATAAAGCTATGAGCACTTTAGGCCTTCTTATACTGTTATTGTTATATCAGTTTCTAAGCTTAACCGATTCATTTTCATTGCACGTTTCTAGTACTCACAAATGTTTGCTACCATTATTTATCCTTATAATGTACGTTTCGAAAATTTTGAGAAGATTCTATACTTCAAAAATGATTTTATCCATGGGCAGAAAATCTAGTTACATTGACATTATTGTCAAGAGATTTTAATAAATGCAATAAAATCTAAGCAATTTCGAAATCTATGGACTACACCAGTGTAACTTAATGTGTAACCTAAAATCCACCTCGGCTAATAATACAGTAAAAGCAAAAATAAATAATTGTAAAGAAATTCTCTAGAAAGGCAAATCACAGCAGGAGATTTATTATTGAGACTAATTAATAAAAATTAAATAATTATTTGTAATAAGGAAAATGCTTTTAAATTTTGCAACTTTATTTAAAATTTCATAGAAATTGTTTAAAAAGCGATTGGTTTTAGAGATAGAGATCTCTACAAGATGCATGCAATATTTTTAATGTAACATTCAATGATAAAACTTCTAATATTTGTAAATAAACAGTTTAAAGGGCCATGCCCAAGTTTCACGAAATTCACAAATTAAATTTTTCATTATTTCATTTAATATTTTAAAAACCTCACATCCACGAGAACCCTATTGTATTAACTTAAAAGATGTATGTTTGAAAATGTAAATATATAGTGTGAACCATTAAAAAAACTGCCGTTGACGCCATAACTCGAAATATAGAGTAGCTGTGGAAAATCAAATTACGCGACTGAATTGAATCAATAAGACTATAAACAATTCTTTTAAAAGTATTAAGAAAAAAAAACAAACATTTAGCCAGAAATCTGGGGCTACGATACATTTATTCAACCCTGTATATGAAAACTGACTGTACGGACGGGACTCGTATCAACACCAGTGAGGCCCAGAAGCAAGATTTCTATCCTGGATATCTTGCAAAAAAAAATAATTTAAGCGAAATATTAAACCAAATGATGTAGAAAATACAAACGATGTTGCGAAAAAGAAAGAGGGGCGTTAAAAAAACTTAAAGAAAAGTGTAGAAAAAATTTCAAGAATTAATTCATACTTACCCAACTGTGCAATGCGCGGCTGTTAAAATGAATTTCTTATGGATAATGGCACCTCCGCAAATATGATTATTCAAAATCTGAACGGACACTTGATACGGAAACTGTTCGATGGCCACAGCTTGACCGCCAACGATTTTACCATCCAGTCTAGGAACCAGTTGGGCTAGAATCAAATTGCGTTTTGTAAGAAAGGCCGACAGAAATTAGAGAAATAAATAAAATTGGATAAATATTTACCGCTTGTGGATATAACTAATCCCAGCGGCAACAATAACCAAATCATTTTAATAGATATATATTATTTTTAATTATGCACAATGGCTATATATACTAAATTATAATATTTGATTCATACTTAATGGACATATTTACTTAATTGCCTAGTATTATTCCTCATAACGGACTATTATCACTAATTGGAAGAGATATCCATTATATGAAATTCATGTTAAATTATTTCTAATTTAACCTTAATTAGTTGTTGGAATAATATTACCAAATTAACACAGGTCGATGTACTAAAGTAATATTGACGTTTCTCCAGTTATCTTAAAACCTAATGAGACTACGGAAAATAATTATTAGTAATTTATTTTGATAAATAAAAACAAACAATAACGCCCTTTTCATATTTTTCTGGTCTATTGGTATCAAAAACTGTTGATGTGGTTAATAAGATTTTGTGGTATAAAAATGATATTTCTTCTAATTTTTATATGTGGCGATTTTTGTTAAAAAAATTATTGTGATTTCTAGAAAAAAACAAGTACATACATAGCTATCATTACATTTTTAATGATGAAAGTAATTGGCAATCGACCGATGCCATATAGCCCCATCTTCCGGCATTGATTAAATACGTCAATTATACAAAGTTAAAACAGAAGGCACAAAGAAAAACATATTACGGTGGATTTGACTCTTGAGAACATGGGGCGAAGCGTAAGATACCGATGTTGACCACCATTGCTACAACACAAGGCATAAAAGAGACTTCAGTATGACTTCGCATAAAACAACCATGTACGAAAAATCTCCAAAATATTCTTGTGCACTAATATATAACAAGCTACCAAAAAACATCAGACAGTACTAATAAAAATACTTTTAAAAAATCCCTCAAGCATTTTTTAATGAATTAATGCTTCTACAGTTATTCCGAGTTCACACATGATTTTTCCAACTATTAATCTATGTTTATGTATTCTTAACGGCTGTCGGAATTAAAATTTCTCAACAATACAGTATTTTAACATGTATGTGACATCATTTTAATATTAACTACGAATCAATTATGATTGAATTTTAAAATGTAAGCTATGCAAGTAGCATATTTTTAATATTTATTAAACTATGTTTTAACGCATGTGTCGTAATCTAGATTAGTATTTTAGTGTATTTATTAACAATATTTTAACATGTATGTGACGTCATTTTAATATTAAACTATATTTTAAGGCACGTGTGCTTAATCTAGACTGTTTTTTTTAGTTTTCTATTTATTATAAATACTTTGACACAACCGCTGTATTATAAGTATGTCTTGACGAACACATCCAGAAATACCTATGTAACATTTATTGATTATGTATGTATTATGGTGGCCCAAGTGGTAATAAAAATTGAATTGAATTGAATTGAGTTGTGTATGTTACTCTGAGCTAAGTGCGGAATCAGGAAGACACGTCGCTGCAGGAAGATGTCCTCGATGTACACTAAAATGTACGTGTGACATTTTTACTTTCTCCGTTACGAAGTACGAGAAAGTATTGTGATCGTGAAAATGTTTTCAAATTTTTTTTTACGGAAATAAACGTTTTAGGGTCCCTAGATGCCATTTAAACTAATTTTGGATTTTTTGTGTCTATGTGTGCCTGTGTGTGTGTGTGTGTGTGTCTGATGTGTGCGCCGTATCTCAAAAACTAATAGAGCAATTGATATCAAACTTTGAACATACGTCTTATTTGATAACCGAAGAACTGAAAAGCTTTTGGTAAAATTTCGTACACCGAAAGTAGGTGTTTACCTCAACTGTTTTTTTTGTTTTTCTCCGATAATTTTTAAAATGTGAAAAATATTACAAGAATATTTAAACAAATTTTTAAGGCAAGAAAGAAAATAACATTTTTTATTTAAAAATGTTTTTCCTAATAAATAATAATAAATACAGTTTATTGAAACTCCTAAGAGCTACAAATGGCCATCGACCGAAGTCTTTCAGCCTTTTTCCTAATATATTTGTTTTTTTTTTTGAAAAATAAAAATATTAAAGTTTTTTGATATTTTTGGTTTATAATTAGGAAACGATAATAGTTACATACAATTTATATAAATAATAATTACAGATAATTCCGAAATGAAACACTTATACGGAATAAGTTTTTTTCGATATCTCTTTAGTTTTTGATTAAACTGACGGTAAATGTGATTAAAATATATTATTATTATAAATAGTATAATTTGTCATTTTCATAATTTTAACGTTTCAAACGTCAGTTTCATTTGATCCTTCAATACACTTGATATACATTTAAAATATCATTTAAATTGAAAATACATCACAAAAGTATGAATATCAATAACTATTAAACCTTCAAATCGGAAAAAATAACTTGGTGGCCACATCACCGTTTTTGACTTCTACTAATGTCAGAAAGGAAAATTTCACTATCAATTTGTACTATCAAAAGTTGTATTTTTCAACTAATAAAGATTTCCCTTATCAACGAACAAAGATAACATTTTGAACTGACAAAAATTGTAATTTATAACTGTAAAGAATGTTTTTTTTTCTTGAGTTAAAACTTTGCCAAAAATAATATATTGTTCAACGAGCGACGAAAGTTACATTTCTTTAAGCGAGAGAACAGTTTACCAAACGAGACGAAGCTGAGTTTGGTAATGTTTGCGAACTTAAAAAAATACATTACACTTTACTTTTTCCATCACCAATAATTGTATTCTATCATTGTTAAAACATTTGTTTCTACGCTGCCAAAACTTGTATTGGGAAAATCGCGTAGAACTGTCATATATAATATTGGACAAATGGGGAAGAACTGTCAAAATTTTTATTTTTTTCATTACCAAAAATAATAGCATATCACCATCAAACATTGTGTTTTCTCGCTATTAAAAATGGTATATTTTGACTGGAAAGAAAGGTATTTTACTACTGTTAAAATAAGTATTTCTCCTCGATCAAGAAAGATTTGTTTTGCTGTCAAAAACCATCATTCTTCATTGTAAAAAATGCTTTGTCAATTGTCAAGATGTATTGAATTTTCTTAATGTCAAAAATTTTGTTTTTGACTGTCAAAAATGGTTTTTCTGCCCTGTCAAAAATGGTTTTTCTTCTCTGTCAAAAATTATGTTTCTTAACTGTTAAAAATGGATTTTATTCCTTGTTAAAAATGTACGTTTCCACTATCAAACATAGTACTTCAGCACCGTAAAATTCCATTGTCAAATTTTCAATTTCCCAAAAACAGTATTCTGCCATCTTTTTTAACTGTTGAATATTTTTTACTGGAAGGTATTTTTCCACCGTCAAAAATTGTGTTTTCTTTGTAAAAAATTCAATTTTATATCGCCAAAATGGTATATTCTGTTAAAACTTGTATTTTTATAATGTCAAACATAATTTTTCTCTTTCCCTGTCAAAAATTATGTAATTCCGCGTCTAAAAATAGTATTTCACCACCCAATTTAAGGGTTATTCCATTGTCAAAAATAGTATTTCACCACACTAAAATTGTATTTTAATATTCTGAAAAATTCTGTTGCCAAAAGCAATATTCTGCTATTGTCAAAAATCGAGGGTTTTTAACTATCAAAAATGGAATTTTTTTACTGGGAAGAACAATATTTTCTACCACAAAAATTGTATTCCTCGTTGTCAAAAATTATATTTTTGCATCGCCAAAAATTGTATTTTAAAACTGTCAAAAATTGTGTTTTCCCACTGTCAAAACCTGTGTTTTTTTAGCTGCCGAAAATATTTTTCATTTACTGTGAAGAACGGTACTTTTTATCACAAAATTGTATTCTTTGTTAAAAATTAAATTTTTACATTGCTAAAAATTGTATTTTTCGAATAAACTGACGGTAAAGATTATTCGAACGTATAATTTGTTAATTTCATCTTTCATAATTTTGACGTTTCAAACATCAGTGTCATCCGATCCTGCAAAATTCTCGATGTACTTTTAAAATATGATTTAAATTGAAAATAAACCTTGAAAGCGTAAATATAAATGATACTATCAAATCGGAGAAAGTAATATGATGGCCACATCATCATTTTTTACTTTCTCCGCTACGAAGTACGAGAAAGCATTGTGATCGTGATTTTTTTTTTCATTTTTTTTACGGAAATATCCGTTTTGGTCTGTGTCTGTGTCTGTGTCTGTGTCTGTGTCTGTGTCTGTGTCTGTGTCTGTGTCTGTGTCTGTGTCTGTGTCTGTGTCTGTGTCTGTGTCTGTGTCTGTGTCTGTGTCTGTGTCTGTGTCTGTGTCTGTGTCTGTGTCTGTGTCTGTGTCTGTGTCTGTGTCTGTGTCTGTGTCTGTGTCTGTGTCTGTGTCTGTGTCTGTGTCTGTGTCTGTGTCTGTGTCTGTGTCTGTGTCTGTGTCTGTGTCTGTGTCTGTGTCTGTGTCTGTGTCTGTGTCTGTGTCTGTGTCTGTGTCTGTGTCTGTGTCTGTGTCTGTGTCTGTGTCTGTGTCTGTGTCTGTGTCTGTGTCTGTGTCTGTGTCTGTGTCTGTGTCTGTGTCTGTGTCTGTGTCTGTGTCTCTGTCTGTGTCTGTGTGGATGGGTGTGTAGATGGGTGTTTACCTTAACTGTTTTTTTGTTTTTTGGCAATATTTTCCTAAATATGAAAAATATCACAGAAACATTTTAACAGATGCTAAAGACAACAAATAAATAAAGATCTTTTGTTTGACAATATTTTTCATAAAATCATTGTTATTTGAGAAAAAAAATTATTATTATTTTTTTATTTTTTGGTTTATAATTATGAAATGATATTAGTTACAGCAAATTTATGTGAATAATAATTGTAGAGAATGCCAAAATGAACAACTTCTAAAAAAATAAGTTTTTTTCGAAATCTCTTTAGTGTTTGAGCAAACTGAGTTTTTGAATTTGGAGTATAATTTTTCATAATTTTGACGTTTTAAACGTCAGCTTCGTCCGAGTTTACACAACGCTCGATGTACATTTAAAATATGATTTCAATTGAAAATAAACAATGAAAACGTAAATATAAATGGCTATGATACCATCAAGTCGGAGAAAGTAACATGATGGCCACATCACCATTTTTTTGATCTAAATTTTTGATAATTTGCTCGAAATATTCTTTATTTTCACCTAAATTTCCGTTTAAATTGTTAATTTTTTTTTGTTTTTCGGGCCGAATTTTTAATTCTAGTTCCAAATTTTTGTTATGATTTTGGTTAAAATATCTATAACCTGAATTATTCATTTATATGCGAGATTTTTTTTATTTTTTCCTGTATTTTCGATATTTGTTTATTGAAATTTTCTATTTTTAAGTCTGCATTTATTATCTTAAGGCCCGAGTTTTCGATGTACTATCCAAATTTTCGACTTTCTGGCCAACATTACAAATTTTCGCTATTTTTTTAATCTCTTTTTTAATTTGACCTAACTTTTCGATTTTATTATTAAAATTTTCGATTATTTGGCCCTCATTTTTGATTTTTCGTTTATTATCTTTAGGGCCGAGTTTTCGATGTTTTGTCTAAATTTTAGACTTTTTTACCAGCATTGTGGATTTTTTTAAATCTTTTTTCTTTATTTTTTTTTTATTTGTCTGTTAAAATTTTTCTTTCCTTGGTCCACTGTTTTTATTTTTATGCCAAAATTTTAGATTTTTGGTCTCAATTTTTTATCGAATATTTTAGATTCTTTGGTATATTTTTATCCTATGTTTTAGATTTTTTAACTTGGATTATTGATTTCATTTCGTGATTTTGTTTTTTATTTTTTGCTATTATTTTCGAATTTCTGGTCAGAAACTTATTTTTGACGGCTAAAAGTGGCAAATTATTTTGCTTCTACCTAAGTTTTCGATTTTTGTCTGCGTTTTTTATTTTTAGATCAGGATTCTTGATTCTGTGGCATATATTTTAGATTTCCGTATTTTCGATGTTTTTGTTCCATTTTTTTTTTAATTTTCTTTATTTTGAAGAAATATATTCGATTGGTTTATAGAAAAGTAACTTTACGTTTGTTTTCGATGTTTTGTCTAAATTTTCACCGTTTTAGGCCCTATTGTTGATTTTTACTTTTTAGCCTATATTTTGTATTTTAGATTATTTTGGTTTAAATTTTTGGTCTTTTGACCGAAATTTTCTTTATTTAGACTTAAATTTTCGATTCGTTTGTTAAAAATTTTGATTTTTTTAGTCTACGAATTTTAGATTTAGGGTCTTAATTTTTTATTTTTGTCCCATATGTTAGATTTTCTTAACTTGAATCATTGATTTTATTGTGCGAGTTTTTTTTTTTATATTTGCTATTATTTTCGAATTTCTAAGCTAAAAAGAGTTATTTTTGGGACTGAAAATGGCAAATTATTTTTCGTTTGCTTGGATTTTTAATTTTTTAGTCTGCATTTTTATTTTTAAACCAGGATAATAATTTTTTGGCTAATATTTTAGATCTTCGGCTGTTTTGTACCAAGTTTTAGATTTTTTGGCCGAAATATTCGATTGGATCTTCCTAGACCGAAATGGTTCTTTGTTTCTTCAAAAAAGGAGGGGCATATTGTATAAGTGACTCTACCATCAACATGTTCCACGAGCCGCCACTGGGTAGAGCCACTTATACAATACCCCCGCCCTTCTTGAATAAAAAAAAACCAAAGTAACTGGCGAAAAAGTGTTTTAAGGATTCATTACAAATTCTTGCTGAGCTTAAAACTACAGGTCCCATGGTTCCTTGGCTCTATATAACGAGCCTCCCCTGTCTCTGACCACTCCTGCAATGACCATAATAAAAATTCTTTAGCTGGTCTGCGTTAAGTATTTCTTTTAGGGATCGTAAAAGAAAAGAAATTCCTTCCAGCTAAGGTTAGTTTTGGATTTGATTATTATTTCTGAGTTGTATTCCAGTTTGAGATCGTTATCGTCCATCCTGTTAGCGGTGTAAAGAACATATGTTGTTTTAGTAGCATTTAAATATAAGTAATTCGCTTTAAGCCAATTATTAAGTTTGTTGAGGTTCCTATTGCTCTTCAATTTAAGTATATAATTTTACGGAAAATAATAAAGATGTATCGTCAGCATACTTTACAGAGATCGTTCCCTGATCCAGGTAAGTATCCAAATCGTTTATATACAGGAGAAAGAGCACTGGCCCCAGAATAGAGCCTTATGGTACCCCTGTATTTATTAAAGTGGTTGAAGAGTTCACGTACTTCCATTCGCCGATTGTAATAAGACATATTGACAACGATCTTGCAAAATGAATGTTACAAAGGGGCGGCTCGTTATGTAGAGCGAGCCATGGCACCACCTGTAGTTTTAAGCTCAGCCAGAATTTATAATTCATTTTAAACATTTTTTCGCCAGTTTAAATGTATAACTAACTAAATAACTTTAATGAATGAAGAAAAATCGCAATGCATTTGTTCACCAACGCAACGCCGCGGTCGGCGCGCCGTTAACGGTGTCAGCTTCCATGTAGCGCCCCGAGCGCACGGCATTTTGTTAGGATATTGTGGCCTTCGCGGGGCGCGGCGGGGCGCGGCCCGAGGGGTACTGGAGAGGTCGGATACAGTTTCGAAAATATGAAAAAATATTATTTAAATAATAAATTTTAAATAAATTACCCCAACATTCGCGTCGGAACAGTCGTGTTGGATACATCGAAATCGAGTTGCTCTCGGAATTCTTGAATCTAGTGCGGTTAATCGACCAAAGTTTTTAAAGTGACTTTACCAGTGAAACCCCTGACATGTCAGGGGGTGCTTATGGCGAAGGGGGATCTTCGGGATCTCCCCTGGACCTTATTAATCAGAAAACAATAGAGTTAAGTGACAGTGGTACGTGCGCAGGCATGGATACGAGCGAGGCGCGTGTAAATACACGCGACGAGCAGAGGACATCGGAGTATGATAAGGGAGTAAAACATATTAATTTCGACAATCGGTATAAAAATACAGATCACGGACCATTCACAATTCATATTGAATATTTAAACACAAATAATGAAAATACTAGCAAATTGCACCCAATGAAGGTAGGAAAAGTCTTACATAAAGAACTTAATATAAAAAACGAAATTAGCGTAATTAAGTCTATAGGTAGACAAAAAATAAAAATTGAACTTATTAATGGTTCTGTGGCCAATAATTTTATTAATAATAAAATATTAGCGCAACATAACTTATCAGCATGCATACCTAGGCATTTAGTTGAACGAATGGGAGTAGTAAAAGGTATTGATACTTCTTTGACTGAAGAAGATATTAAAAACGATATCATTTGTCAAAAACCTGTACTGCAAGTTAAGCGGATAATGAGGCGAATTAATTATCTTCAAACTAACGTAAATTGCGATAAATTAGTGCCGCGCGAAGTAGTCATTCTAACTTTCGCTGGTACTGATCTCCCCGCTTATATTAAAATATATAGTTGTAACTTCCAAGTTAGTCCTTATGTACAACCGGTGCTGCAGTGTCATAAATGCCTGCGCTACAGACATACGATGAAAAACTGTAGAGGCGAACAGCGTTGCAAAAGATGTGGAGACAAACATTCGGATGATTGTCAATCAGCAACCGAATTCTGCGTACACTGCAAAAACTCAAATCATTCATCAATGAACAGAAATTGTCCTGAATATCGCAAACACAAATTAATCAAACAAAAAATGGCGGAAACGAATCTTTCATTTAAAGAAGCGGAAGTCTTAAACGAAATTGAATATTCTAATATTGCATCTAGTAAAAATTTATTTACCTTCGCCAAACAGTCCCGGCCTCAACCCAATCTCATGTGCCAAGTAGAATTTCCTATGCTCAAAAAAGTTACACCCGAAAACACAGTCATAACAAAACCGCTTTTTAATAAAAAATCAACAAAATCGCAGACAATTGGTAATAAGAAGCGCAAACCATCCTCGCCGATTTCCCTCGTATTACCAAATATAAGTAACAGTTCTTCTCAAGGACAATCGGTCCTACCCAACCCATATAGGGATGATTTTAATATACATAAACAGAAAATAGTGGAGACAATCGAATCCTTTTTATTAGGGTTAATAACAACAATTGCACCAAAAGATTATGATCTTGTCGGACTTAATGTTAGACAAAGTATTTAATTTAATTTATTTAATTTATTACGGAAATCTCCAATTTTACAAAATATATATATACAAATAAGTAAAATACGTAATACGATATGCAGAGATTAAAATTATTTTAAATAACCTAAATCCATATAATTTAAATTAACTTTAAATGTGTAAAAATTGTTACAAAATAAATCAAAATTAATATTATTACTTAAAAGATTACAGAAACGCATCATTCTGTCAATGGTACTGTTTAAGCCGTATTGGGTGCGGTGAAACTCCACTCGAAACAACCGTGTGCTTCTATTAATTTGACGGGTGGTATAATTAAAATGTATACGACTTAGGAGTTCACAGCATCTAATATTGCCGGACATTAAATTATAAAAAAAACATAAATCCATTACATTTCTGCGATGGCGTAGAGACTTGATATCAATAAGTAGATAAGCATGCTCATCCATTCGATATTTTAATATATTTTTGAATTTGTTTTGAACCATGTCAAGTCTAATTTTTGCGTTCTCATTGTAAGGAGACCATACCGGTGATGCATATTCTAAAATAGACCTAACTAAAGAAAAGTACAATATCTTTTGACAAAATAGAGAAAATTCCCGAGCAAATCTACTTACGAAGCCAAGTCTTTTGAGCGCAATATTACAAATTTTCTCTATATGTAAATTAAATGTAATTTTAGAGTCAAATAAGACACCTAAATCTTTTACAGAGTCAATGTTGGCTAATTGAACATCATCAATGGCATAAGAAAACTTTAGAGGATTATTACTCTTGGTAAATGTAATCGAAACACATTTTTTAAAATTTAAATATAAGTAATTATCTTGGCACCATTTTTGCACTTGCTGCAAATCATAATTTAATTGTTCACAATGAGTGATATTATTAACAGAGTGGAATAATTTTAGATCGTCTGCAAAAAGTAAAAAGTTTGAGTATTTAATTACTTCACAGATGTCATTTATAAATAACAAAAATAAGATGGGACCGCAATGCGAACCTTGCGGTACACCAGATGTAACAGATATAGGTTTAGAAACATATTCATTGATCTTAACAGTTTGTGTACGCCCTATGAGAAAGCTTGATAACCAATTTACAACTTGATTACCAAAGCCAAGTGCTGCGAGTTTAGATATTAACAATGAATGGTTTATTCGGTCGAATGCCTTTGCATAATCAGTGTAAATTGTGTCAACCTGGGCTCCTGATTCTAAAGAATCTATTAAAAATGATTTAAAACATAAGAGATTGGTTACTGTTGATTTGCCAAGAGTAAATCCATGTTGCTGATCAATTATAATTTCTTTACAAACCCATTGCAATTGTTTACTTACTAAGTAATCAAGAAGTTTAGGAATTGCAGACTGGACAGCTATTCCCCTATAATTACCCACATCGTCACGCGCACCAGATTTAAATAGTGGTGTTATATAACTAGATTTCCAAACAGTGGGAATATTACCGGTAGAGATAGATTTAGAAAATAAAATATGTAAGGGAATTGCTAAAGTAAATTGACATTTCTGTAGGAAATAATGGGGAATGCCGTCAGGTCCATAGTTATAAGACGCTTTCAATGAAGAAATACCTTCCAAAATATCTTCCAAACTAAATAAAAATGACGTACAATCAACTTGGCTAACAAAATTAAATGACTTTGCAGGAGCATTGACATTACTGTATACAGAAGAAAAAAAGTCAGCGAAAAGATTTACACATCCATTACCAGTTGAGCATGACTTGCCATTCAAAGTCATTTCAGAAGGGTATTTATTCCGATCTAGTTTGTTATTTATAAACTTCCAGAACTTTTTTGGATTAATTCCAAGATCAAAGTCAACCTTTTTAATATACTCCGAATATAACAGTTTACTCAAAGTTTTACATTGCATGCGCAGCTGCTGAAAATTCCGATAATCAGCTGGTAAACCACTTGTTTTATATTCATAATGCGCAGTTCTTTTATTTTTTATAAGCTGAATTAGTTCGCTGTTAAACCATACTGGGTAATTATTAGATTTGACAAATTTTAACGGTACATACATAGCAATAGCATCGTATATTAAACTATAGAACAACTCACTAGAAGCATCTATATCATTTGCACATAAAACATTATTCCAGTCAATACTCACAAAAAACTCATTTAATAGCGAATAATTGGCACCTTTAAAGTCGAAGATCCATTCTCCAGATTGTAGATGATTAATACTCCTGTTAATTGGAACAGCGATGTCATAGGCTGAATGATGAGTGCTATTTACAGTTAATCCATCTTCTGCGTAGCTGAACTTAATGTCTTGAATATGACTAAAGCACAAGTCAAGGAATGCTGATCTAGAGTTAGGTAACGAATTTACTTGGAACATATGTTGTATACTGAAGTAATCGCAGATTGTTTCTTGGCAGGGTGTTGGGTTACAAGTACATAAGACGCCTAAGTCATCATTGCCCCATGAGGCATGTGGTAAGTTATAATCTCCCAAGATTATCAATTTCGTATCAGCATTATCTGTCCACAATTTTTCAACAGTTTCGCAGTGAGTAATGTATTTGGATAAATGAGATTGTGGTGGCAAATATACAGCTCCAATAATTAAATCCAATGACTTAATTTTAATAAAGACTTGTTCAACGGAGTCATGCAGTAAAGTCAGTTCCGAGCATTCAAATGTTTTTTTGACAGCTATTAATACTCCTCCGCCCAATAATTTGTCACTATTGGCCGGCGATCTATCGGTTCTAAAGATAGAATATTTATCCCATCTAATCTCATTATCGGTAATGGATTCATTAAACCAGGTCTCCACAAACACAATAATATCATAATTGCCACAACTAATATTAATTCTTATATCGAGTAATTTAGATTTTAAGCCACCTACATTGTGATAAAATAGATTTAGTTTTTTAGAGAGGTCGAAGAATGCTTAGTTCGAGAATCTAAGTTACGTTTTACAATGATTGGATTATTATTAATATATTTAATCATTAAATCAGGTTCACCTTTATCCTTCCTGGAATTAAGCTCATCGTATAATGCAGACATTTCACTGCGTTGCATGTTTGTTAAGTCACTTTTAAATTGAAGATCGGGATGTTCTTGTTTCACTTGCATGTTTTTTAAAATCCGTGTTGGTATTATATTGTTTTCAAATATTAATTTGAGTGGTCTATTTTTGTTAGCAGTTCGTTTGCCGATTCTAAATGCTTTAATAGGATTACTTACGTTATCTATTCCTTTCAAAATATTTTCAACTAATTTAAAGTCTTCCTCAATCCTCGTGTTCGTGGAATTAGATAACGATTCCTTCAAACCATATAAAAGTAAATTAGTTCTTCTTCTCTCTCTTTCAATAATTTCATTAATAATAATTCCCTGAGTAATATTAATTTTGTTACTTAAACTGGTATCTCGATTGTCTAATTCTACTTTAAGAGTTTCGATTTCTTTGTTAAGAACTGTATTGAGCTGTTCTAACTCACTTATTTTAAGTAAACATACATCTAACTTATCATTAATTTCAGTTATATCATTATGGATAATTAACTTAAAATTATTGAAGTGAGTGCAAAAAAGATTTTCAATGTCTTGCTTCGAGATTTGTGTACTGCTTGTAAGATTATCAATTGGTGGAGTGGCTACAGATGTTGTAACATTATTAAATTTCGCAAACTTGCACATGAGACAGATCCACCGTGCTCCGTTAGTTTTCTTTTTTTCTTCTTCATAAAATTTCAATTCAGAAGGAATAACTTGCATACATTCCGCATGAAACCAATTGCTACAGTTACCATTGCATTTTATTGCGATAGATTTATGGGAAGGACTAATAAATTTACTGCAAGTTTGACAATGCATACCCATGCTTATTTTTATATATTAGCAATAATAAAAATAATTGAAAAAATATATATATGAATATTTATATATTATATATTTACGAACACCACAAAATGCAAATTGGGGAGACAAAAAACAAACTTCACGCTACGCGGTCTTTCGTAGCGACTACTTTATAAACATACACGGGGTGGTAGACCACGGAAGGGATTACATAAGAAAACAGAGGAGCAAAACAATGGTAATAGAAAGAGTTATTATGAATAAATCGCTCGGACTAAAGACTACAAGGACAATATTCAAATTCAAATCAGTTTTATCGGTGAGAGGTCGATCTGGGAAAAAACACAGGCGAATTCTTCACCGGTGCACCGCGGTGTATCGTGTACCATATACAAAATTAAAATCCTAATTACTCAATAACTGATAGACAGGTGTTTGCTAGGACTTAACAGTTTAATACTTGTACTTACAGTAATAACTTGGGAGATTTGTGGAATTGTACCTCTACTTAAACCGAAAATAATGCAAGATTATTAGAGCGGATTAATTTACACACACTCACTCTCGCACGTCGTATTGTGAATTGAAACAATAATAGCGGAGGTATTAACAACAGCAAACAAAAATGGCTAATAAGGCAAATAACAACAACAACAATCGGCAGGATAACCAAAATGTAACAAATCTCAACATATTTCAGTGGAATGTCCGGTCAATAATCTCTAATAAAATATTCTTAATAGGGGCCTTAAATAAAGGAAACTTTGATGTCTGCCTTATCTCTGAGACTTGGCTTAAACCTGACTTTGATTTCAATATCACTGGGTATAATATAATTAGAAAAGACCGCCGCAAAGGAAAAGGAGGAGTTGCAATAATTATAAAAAATCAAATATCATTTTCTGAAATAAAATTAATTAATTATTTTAATCCACACATTGAAATTTGTGGAATCACCATCAGATTCAGAGGGGAACTCCTCGATTTATTATCAGTATACAAACCCCCAACAATTGAGAGTACAGAAACAGATTGGGATAATATTATCAGTCAACTTCACAATTGCAAATTTCTTGGAGGAGATTTCAATGCACATAGCATGACTTGGGGATCCACGAAATGCAATCCCCAAGGGATAATACTAAGTGAAATAATAAGCAAATATAATTTAATTGTTATAAATGAAGGGATTCCGACCCACTTAAATAGGAACGCAGAACATGTATCGGTACTGGATCTGGCAATCTCAACACTCACACTAGCACAAAACTCCGCATGGCAACGACAAGAGGACACCATGGGGTCTGATCACTTCCCTATCATCATTACACTATAGGGTCATTCCATGCTATTTCAACAAAAGGTTGTGCTGCACCATTTTTATTTTGTTTTATATTTTGCACAGATATTTATACAGGTATCTAGAGTACAAAACTAATTTTAGAAAAAAATAAAATGTTGCCGCGTGGCAGATATGTTCCCAGATGGAGCTTGAAACATGTACATTATTGTGATTACAAGCATTTGTGCAAAGTGGTATAACAATTTTTCGAATTGAGCAAATTTAAAAATTTGAAAATCTCCTAACGCAGATTAAAGTGGTGAATATTTTGGTTTAATTTTCTTTCATAATTTGATATGTTTTTCAAATTTATTGGCCCTCAAATTTACCATGAAGATTTGCATTTTTTTCATTATTCGATCCTGTTTTCGACTGGGAAGGGGGCAATATAATCAAACCAAATTTAGTTTGCAAGTAGAATAGTAACAATAGATTTTACCTGTGGCAAAAAATCTGAAGTGTTTTAAACCCTTCTAATTTTTTTTTGCTGGTGAAATTAGACATTTTCAACAAAATCCGTATTTGAGTCGCCAATCACCTCGTTGTACGGAAACCCTTGGTAAGTACTTTAATGCCTAGTACCAGAGATTATAATATTCACAAATGTATTATAATCACTGCTAGTACTGGTGAGTTCCATTTTAGTACCGGCTTCTAATATTTAAGGTTCAATTTTTAATCCGATTGCATAAAAATTATTACAAATTTGAACTTAAATATTTGTATTACTAGGCAAAACAAAGTTACCAAATTTTGTAATGGTGTTGCTCCCGGATAGAAGCATTGGTATTATAAATTTCAGATTTTTACTGTGTGCCCCACTGGAGATACAGCTTTAGAAAAATACGGATTTTCTTGAAAATGCCAATTTTCTCCAGCGAAAAAAAATTAGAAGGGTTTAAAACACTTTAGATTTTTTGCCTCAGATAAAATCTATTGTTACCGTTGTACTTGCAAACTAAATTTGGTTTGAGTGTATTGCCCCCTTCTCAGTCCAAAGCAAGGCCGAAAAATGAAAAAAATGCAAATCTCACTGCTAAACTTTGACGGCCATTATATTTGAAAAAATAAAATAAATAATGAATGAAAATTACACTAAACTCTTCGGCACTTTAATCTGAGTTAAGAGTTTTTTAAATTTTTAAATTTGCACAATTGGAAAGAAAGTTATGCCACTTTGCGCAAACGCTTGCATTTACAAAAATGTACATGTTTCATGCTCCATCCAGGGACATTGCTGCCACATGGCAAGAATTTTTATTTTTCTTAAATTAGTTTTGAACTCTAGAAACATGTATACATATCTGTGCAAGATATTAAAAAAAATTAAAATGGTGCAGCACAACCTTTTGTTGAAATAGCGTGGAATGACCCTATATCCAAAAATAACAGATAACCAAAATGATAAGCACGTGCAAATTAATCCATGGATTAAATGGAAATTTAAATCAGATGACTGGATAAAATACAAAAACAATTTTAAGGAAATTGAGAACTGTGATAATAATCAAACAAATAATGAAAATTATAAGAAACTTGTAAATAATATTAAAGAAGCGGCTAATAGAAAATTTGAGATAATTACTCCAAAAAAACTCAAAGATAAACGGAAAATGGCTTGGTGGTGGGACCAAGAGTGTAGTGACCTTAGCTCAGAGTATTCTGCAGCCCTTAAGACCTACACAGGAAATCCAAAAATTGACAATTTCATACAGCTCAATAAAGTTGCCGCTCGCAGAAAAAGAATATTTAAGCAAAAGAAGAAAAAATCATGGGAAAGGTTTTGCGAAAATGTCAATCTAACAACTCCAGAACATAACATTTGGAAAAAAATTGGAAAAATAAATGGAAAACAGATACATTCTAACAACATAACTAATCCTGATATAGTCGAAGCGTTTCATCATAACCTTACCCCAGACTACGTTTCAACGCCAATCTATAATAAGTGTAATACTACTAGGAATATGGACTTTTTCCTCCCGTTCACTCTGGCGGAATTGGATTTACAGTTAAAAAAATGCAACAACACAGCCGCTGGACCCGATGCAATTACATATTCTTTACTATACAATCTACCTTACTCGGGAAAAAAACGATTGCTGGATATTTACAACCGATGGTGGATAAACGGAGAAATTGTGGATGCCATGAAAGAAATTGCCATACTCCCAATAAAAAAAAACCTAATAAACCAATAAATGAGATTGACTCTTATCGTGCCAACGCTTTAATTCCCGTTATTACAAAGATATTGGAAAAACTAATAAAATATAGATTAATGAAATTTATTGCTAAATCAGAACTACAGCCAAATAGACAGTATGGATTTAGGTCACATGTAGGTACTTCGGAGGCACTGACAGACTTGGTTTACGGAATTTGCCAAGGATTTGGCAATAATCAATATATTCCGACCGTTTTTGTGGACATCAATAAAGCATATGACTCCGTTAACTTACAAATACTAAATAATGCTCTACAAGAAATTGGATGTCCTTCAGGAATCACATCTAATATAATTAACCTCTATATTGATCGCATGATATATATATATATATATATATATATACGGATGAATGATAACACACTCACCAATGGCAGAACTACATCGATAGGACTACCGCAGGGATCTCCCTTGAGCCCCTTGCTTTTTAACATTTACACCTTTCAACTACATAGGTATTTATCAAGTAAAATTCATTGCATACAATATGCAGATGAGCTTTGTATGTACACATATGAACAATCATATGATAATAGCATAAAGGCTATAAAAAACATAATTAAAGAAACTAATAATTGGATGACTGCAAAAAATCTGGCTTTATCAGAAAATAAAACAAAAGCCATCATTCTATTGGGGGATTTCTCCCGACACCGAAATCCCCCAATAGAAAATATAACAGCAAGTAACTTTTGTTTACAAGTTACAGACAAAATGAAATATTTGGGAATCGTATTAGATAAAAAACTTTTATGGAAATCACATATATAATATATATGCAACAGACTAAAAAAATCTCAATATCTATTTAACATTATGTGTAGAGTTTGGGGAGGAATAAATATAAAATCGGCACTTCGACTATATCAAACAATGATTCGCCCAATAATTGATTACGGTTGCATTCTGTACGGCAACGCGGCTAATAGTCAATTACAGAAATTGGAAATAATACATCAGATTTTAAGGAAATCATTAGGAGTCAGGAAAACGTCCCCTGTATTTACCATTTATGCGGAAGCACAGGAAACACCAATGGAATTAAGAATAAAATACCTCAGTTAGAAATTCATGACTAAAGTGTTAGTGTACAATCCTACTCATTCTGCAATCATTCATAAAACAACAAGACTGCACTTACTAATCAATTCTGGAAACATAAGAAGGATCCCCCATTGTGCCAAGCATATCTAGAATTAATTGAAATAAAAGCAAATATGGTATCATCAAGTTCCGCAATTTGTGAAGTGGCGAAGGATATTTCACATATAAAATGCTTGGATTTTATTTTTCCAAAATATACCATAGATAAAATAAAAAATGCAGAACTTTTACAAACCAACTGCAACAAATTATCATATACAGAACAAATATATTGTGATGGTTCCAAAACTGAGGATACGACAGGATGTGCTATTTATGTTAAACACAACGGATATTCAAATATATTTAAACTATCAACAATCAGTACTATCTACACGGCCGAACTAACTGCGATACTTACAGCGACAGAATATATTAAAACTAATGATGATCATAATAAATATGTTATATGTTCAGATTCGATGTCAGGGCTCAAAGCTTTACAAAATTATCACAAAAATCAAGATCGTAACCCACTAATTGACCACATATACAGTGCGAGTCTCCAACTTGGAATAAATTCAGTAAAACAAAGAATGTTTATTCTTCGGAAATATGCTCAGACACATCGATTAGTATTTTAAATTGCGCTCTTTATGATGTAATAAAATTTTATACAGCGTGTCCCAAATTTGAGATATGACGTCATTGACTATTTTTTTTAATAGCAACCCTAATTTTTTTATCACTATTCTTAAAGAGTATATCAAGTTACACATGTGTGCCAAATTTCAATTTTTTTTTTCCCTGTCATTTAGAAGATATTTAACAAACATTATCAAATTTGTAGAATGAAGAAATCAAGTCACCTTAATCGAATTTTTATGCAATTTAAAAGTGGAATGCCAAAACGTGCTGGTTTGTCATTTTTTTTTCAAACTGACGTTTATCATTTTGACGTTTAGTTATAAAAACAAGTAAGAAGTGTAGCATCGCATTCCACGTATATTCGAGTGAGGAGAGTATTAGTCGTTCCATTGTTGTGTTGACTGTTGTTCACCGTTGGTTGAAAAATTATACTAACATGCTGTACTTAACTGAAACCCACAAAATCGAAATTTTAATGATGATTGGCTATGGAGATAGGACAAGAACACAAAATGAAGTTATTTATTTATTTAGAGAGAAGTATCCTGACTTACCAGCCATATCTCAAAGTACCGTAAGCAAGATTGAAAGTCAGTTTCGGGAAAATCGGCATTTAAGAAAAACGAATAATCATCGTCAGAATGCGCTGCTGAGTGAAGAGGTCAAAATTGATGTACTTCTCTCTGTTCAGGAAAATCATCATGTCTCCTCTAGGCAGATGGCTAGGGAACTCAAAATTAGCCAGTCTTCAGTGTCAAGAATCCTTAGAGAGCAAACATTTCATCCTTATAAAATGACAATCCTCCAGGAACTCACCGAAGATGATCCGGATAGAAGACTTCAGTTTTGCGAAAAAATGATGGATCTACTAGATAGAAATGTTCTAAAAATAGAAAATATATTGTTTTCCGATGAATCAACGTTTATGTTAAATGGTGAGGTAAATCGTCAAAATTGCCGTTATTGGGCAGACAAGAACCCACACTGGATGAGGGAAGGCCACACTCAATATCCAGAAAAAGTTAATGTTTGGGCAGGGATTGTTGGTGATCGAATTTTAGGACCAATCTTCTTTCCAAATAATCTCAATGGAGCGGGATATTTACAATTCTTGGAGGAAGAGCTAATTCCGAGTTTGGCTATTTTGTTTCCTTGCCCTGTAGAAGCTGACGTCCCGAATAGAAACATCTGGTTTCAACAGGACGGTGCGCCTCCTCATTTTGCAAGGCGTGTCCGTGAGTACCTGGATAATGTATTTCCACGAAGATGGATTGGCAGAAGAGGACCAGTTGAATGGCCACCCAGGTCTCCGGATTTAATACCTATGGACTTTTTCTTATGGGGGTACTTGAAAAGCAAAGTTTTTAAGACCAAACCGCCAAATCTTGAGGAGTTGAAAGAACGAATAAGACAGGAGTGTAGACTAATTTCCCCCGAAGTAATTAGAAATGTTCAAAACGAGTTTCAGTTCCATTTAGGGTATTGTCAGTTAGAAAATGGACAACATTTTGAGCATTTATTGAAGAAAGACTATTAAGTTGAATTCATTTTTCAAATTTGATACTGTTTGTTAAATATCTTCTAAATGACAAGAAATAAAAATTTGAAATTTGGCACACATGTGTAACTTGATATACTCTTTAAAAATAGTGATAAAAAAATTAGGGTTGCTATTAAAAAAATAGTCGATGACGTCATATCTCAAATTTGGGACACGCTGTATAAAATTTTATTACAACAAAAAGAGCGCAATTTAAAATACTAATCGACGTATCCGAGCATATTTCCGAAAAATAAACTTTGTTTGATTTACAGAATTTATTCCAAGTTAGAGACTCGCACTGTATAACAATATAAAGGAATTGATTAATAAAAACGTAAATATCTACTTTATATGGACAAAAGCTCATAGTGGAATAGAGGGGAATGAGAAGGTAGATCTATTAGACAAAAATAGTCGAGATTATGGTGCCTCAATAGATGGAGACATTTGCCCAATTGATATTATCAGGAATGAAAAAGTGAAACTCAGAGAAGATTGGTCGAACGAATATCTAATAGAATCTCAGATGAAATCAACCCACTACAAATACATTCATCCAACACTACCGAATAAAATAATACATATTGATATGCAGCAATATCCTCGATGGCTGGAAACAACTATCACTAGAATAAAAATCAATCATGGATCATATCCAGCACATCTATATAAAATTAAGAGGAATCCAACGAAGGAATGTGATTGTGGAGCGGAGAATGGCGATATCAACCATATTATATTTGAGTGTCAAAAATATGACAGAGTGGACTTTATAAAAGGATTACTCAAAAATAAAATACCTTTACCTCAATCTGTAACTACACTACTTTATCAAGCAGATAAGACCCGATTAGACATCCTTGCATCCTTCTTACAAATAAATTGTATCAAAATATAATCATTATGTGTAGCCCACCGTGGTCTGCCTCCGTGGTTGTCATACACCTGCCGTGACGGACCCCTCGGCAAAATCCCCATCCGTATTGTGTCCAATGTTACATTTAATTTATTATATTGGTATATTAAAAATATATTAGTTCCATATAACTTAATATTTGATTGCCTGTGGACAAGATTCTTATGCCAGGCTCAAATGGGCCAAAAAAAAAAATACCCCAAAGTACGACTGATTTTTTTTTCTAAATTACAGAAATATTAGTATTCACATTGTTAGAAACATTATAACAAAAAAAAAATAAATCCGTGCTACTCTTTAGAATATATTTACAGAGGTGAATTCAAAATTTCACTTTTAAGTCTTTATCCGTTTATCATTTAATCAGTAACAGATATTTGCGAATTCTACGAAGAACTATAACAGAGTTTACCGATAATTTACCACTGAACACTATTAGAAATTGCTGGTAGCAAATGGATGGTACTCCAGCGCATTCGTTGTATGCAGTAGATGCAGAATTAACAGGAATGTTTGAAGATCGCTGGTTCGGACTCAATAGATCGCAGCAATGGCCACCAAGATCCACTGATCTCACACTCCTTGACTTTTATTAATGAGCTCGCATTAAAAACACTGTATATGTCAAGACAGTTAATTCCAAAGAAGAGCTAATCCAACGAATAATATCCGAATTTGGTAAATTGAATCATATTCAAATGGATAAAGCTGCAACTAGCGAAATAAGCCGCAGAATTTGAAAGTATTTGGACCAAAATGGCGGCCATATTGAATATTTACTAAATTAATTTGATTAGATATTAGAACAAGTCGTTTTTTTTATTAAACTGAGTGTTAATACATTTTGTTGGTTTTCCATTAAAATATTTTAATTTAAAATCTTTTTTCACGGATTGATATAAAATGTAAGATTTTTCGGACTGCTTTTAGGCCGTGATATATCACTTTTGCGGACTAGGCTTTAAAAATGCTTATTTATGGCTAGGCTGTAAAAGTAATGAGCCAATCAGGTGAGACTACGTCATGTTATTTCGTCAATCAGATGAGACACCGCGTCGACCAATTGAAGCCGCCCGGAAATTTGTTTGACATTACCATGTATTTTTCTCTTAATTGAGAGTTGCCTTCGAATTTCCCGTGCCAAAAGCGCTAAAAACAGGTTTCCCGAAGTTTTAATAACACCGCGTGTGTTTTCCCCGACCTCCATGAGAGTCCCTAACTTATCCACGCACAAAAATCGAGTCGCCGAGTGGCCCGGCATTTGACGTTAAAACGTCGTCGGCCGGCGCACTTACTTCTCGGCACCCTTAGGGTGCGTACATAGTGCACCGCTTCTCGCTTTATCGCTTTATCGCAGCGGGCGAGCGGGGAAAAAAAAGTAGTGGAAACTTATTGGGACGGTCATGGTGCGCCTGCTTACCTGCTTTAACCTGCTTAAACCGCTTCTACCCGCTTTAACCGGAATGAATTATTGTTTCTTTTTCTCGCTTGAACCGCTTACCGCTTAGCACGCATTGCCAGTTTATTGTAATCTTTCCAATGTGCACATCGTTCTTACTCTTTTTCTTAAATGGAAGCCGATAAAGACATTTTAATCTCCAAAGTATTTATGAAAAGTGCCATTTGGGACAAAAGGTCGAAGGACCATGCCAACCGCAACATTGTTGACAAAGCATGGAAGGAGGTAGCTGCTGAAATGGGCGTTGAAGACGGTAAGTGATACATATCAGTTTTTTTAAATTATTATTATTATTCGTTATTATTCATACATAACTCAAAGGATATTTTTCGAAGTATTTTGTAAATGTAGCTCGGATGCTTTCAGCTTGAGTAGCAGGCCTCCCTCTTCTCTCCCAACTAACTTCATGTCCTGCAATATGAACGTCCGATCGGTTTTGTTGCATTCCTTCTCTGTCAATTATTACATTGTGCAAAAGACAAATGCATTTTACAATTTTGTCAGCGAGTTTCACTGAAGTCTCTATTGACTTTGAAAGTATGCGCCACTTGGAGTAGGTTATCCCGAATGCACATTCTACGGTCTTTCTTGCACGTGATAAACGGTCATTAAACATTCGGTTTGTGTCGGTCAATCCTTGACGTTTGTATGGTTTCATGAGATATGGAAGCAAAGGATATGCCTCATCTGCAAGGAAAACAAAGGGAGCTTCTATTTGGCTATGTGGCAACATTTCAGCCGCAGGCAACTTTATTAGCTCTTGTTGAATGAAATTAAATAAATCGGAAGCTAAATACGTTCCTCCATCGCTCTGTTTCCCATATCCTCCCACGTCAATAACAATGTATTTATAGTTAGCATCGACAAGGGCCTGAAGAACCAAGGAAAAATGCTGTTTATAATTGTAAAACATGGAACCAGAGTTTGCCGGACAAAGTAGACGAACGTGTTTCCCGTCAAGGCAGCCAACCACATGTGGAAAATTCCAAACATTGTAGAAGTCAGTCGCATTTTTTTTAGCGATGCAGCAGTTGGAATTGGCATGTGCAACGAGTATAGTTCATCCCATATAGCTTCCACTGTTTCCTTCACGATTTCACCTACAGTTGCATTCCTCATCCGAAAACTGAAGGCCAATGCTCTGAATGATAATCCAGTTGATAGGTACCTGAATTGAACGGATATAGAATGTAGTAATAATAATAATATATATATATATATATATATATATATATATATATATATTAATATATACAAGGAAAAATGGATTTTTTATCGGGCTTGTCGGTGTTTGATGTTAAAAGGGTGCAAATGAATACGGGTGCAAGCCTGAGACATCTGTTTCAGGCTTGCACCCGTATTTATTTGCACACTTTAAACATCAAACAGACCGACAAGCCCGATTAAAAATCCATTTTTCCTTGTTTATTTCATGCGGTCGTTAATTTCCATCATTTATATATATATATATGTAACCTGGCGGCCACAATAGACATTTGATTGTTTAATTATAATAGGTTTTATTTATAAGAAATGTATATTTATTATTAATGCGTAGATTAGGTGACATCATGTGCCAGATGTTAATTAGCTTAGCTTGTAGATTTAGTTTGTATAAATAGGTTTTATTTTATTATTATAAGACAGTCATATCTTAGCATTCAAACTATGTAGTAGTTATTTCAATATTAATATTCGTCTTTATATAATCATTCACTTTTAATGTAATAATTAATAAATAAAATTGTTTTTAAAAACTCTAAAGTGCAAAATCAAAAGTTAACTGGCGCAGTCGGTAGGATCTCCTAAGAAGTTACACCTGAGAGGATATCAGATAGTGCTTCGTCCATTTTTATGGTTTATTGGAGATTCGAATAGTTCCACGTCGCAGCACCAGAGAGTTCTCCAACTATCGAGAAATCAAGCTCCGAGGGCAGCATTACAACGAGGGACATCATTTCACCAGTTCCACAACCCTGAGGGAACATCAGGACATGGACAGCGTGATTTTTGTTAAGTGGTAAGCACAGAGTTTTTTTTTAGAGGTTTTTTTATATATTTTAATTGTTCGTGAAATAATTTTATGTACGCGAGTGATACGTCTTCTGATTCAGATTCACCTTTAATAATTAATAATTCCCCAATTCGTATTCATTCTCCTATTAACTTCGTACTTGAAGAATTAATTAATGGTTTAGATCATTTAGAAATAAATTCAAATTTAAAAATGGAAAACGTAAATTATCAATTATTAAAATTAAATGTCGATACAATCCCTTCCTTCGACGGAAGTAATGAACTCACTGAAATTTTTATCTCACGGTGTGAGGCCGTGTTGGCTCAGTTTAGACCTTTGAATGATAATTTAGTCAATAGTTATTTAATTAATGCGATAATAAGTAAACTAAAAGATAGGGCGTTGATTACAATAGGTTCGCGAGCAGAACTGGATAATTGGCCTGAAATTAGAAACCATTTGAGGCAAAGGTTTGGTGATTTGCGAAACTATGACTGTATAGTTCAAGAATTAATTAATTTAAGACCAACGAAAAATGAAAAGTATTTGGATTTTGGCGAGCGTATTCAGGTATTAAGAAGTAAATTGTCGAGTAAAATTAATTCGTTATCTGCAGTTGAAATGCCAGATGCGGAAAAACGTATACATCAGCGTAGTTACGATGAATTGGCATTGAAAACATTCCTACGAGGAATTCGTGGTAATAAACAAAGTATTATAAGATTAAGAGAGCCTGACACATTAGAAGAGGCAATTAATTATTTAATTGAGGAAAATAATTTTCAAAGTACTTTAGACATACCAAATGTATCAAATTTTAATCAGTCTAATTTTAATAATGGGTTTAATTACAGAAATTCTAATTCATCGAATTATAATCAAAATAATAGATTTAATAATCAAAATCAATTTCAAAGTAATAATAGATCTAATAATCAATTTCCTAGACAACAAAATCAACAAAATTTTATAAGACAACCTGTTCAACAAAATTTTACGAGCCGACCTATAAATCTTCAATTTAGGCAGCAACCACCACAAAGATTTCCCACAAACAGACAAGTATTTGGGAGACCAATGAATTCTCAAAATCAAAATTTTAGACCATATAATAATTATTCTTATAATCAAAATCGTACAAATTTTAACCCAAATTTTGGTAATAATCCAAATCCTAATTTCAATAATAATTCAAATTTTAATTTTAATTCAAATGCTAATAATCAAATACCACGACAAAATTCAATAAGATTACCAAGTCCGACACCAATGTCGACCTCTACAACTTACACAAATCGTCCTAATTTGCATAATTTGGATGAGCCTAGATCATCCGTAAATATTAGTAGAGCCAGTAGTCATAATGAGGAATCTGAAGATAATTTTTTAGGATAAATCGCCTTGGGAAAACCCCAGTTGAAATTTTAGGTATAAGTAATAATTTTAGTAATCTACCTTTTATAATTGACCCTGAAACTAAATTAAAAATATTAATGGATTCTGGAAGTACAAGATCGTTTATTAGTCCTCGATTGGCGGGAAAATTAAATAAAAATTTATTTAAAATTGATCCGTTTGAGGTCACAAGTGCTCATGGTACCTCGCAAGGAACTCATAGTGTGGTCATTAATCTTCAAACATTATTTAAAACTAATTTCGCAGCCAAATTGAAATGTTACATATTTGACTTTCATTCTGCTTTTGATATTTTATTAGGAGTCGATAATATGATAAAAATTAATGCGTGTGTAGATTTTAAAAATAAATTAATAATAACTCCTCATAACGAAATCCCGCTTAAATTTCGGGATGACCAAGGCGTGTTAAATATAGATCATAATAGTATTAATAATAATTTTAATAGTAATAATGATAATAATTTTAATAATGAAATTAATAATGATTTAAATGATTCACCGGTAATTAAGCGAATATTAATTCCGGCTAGAAGTCAACAAGTCATACAAGTAGAAATTGAAAATATTAAAAATGGTGAAGTAGTAATACCCAGATTAAATGTTTTAAACTTTTTAGTGCCAGAATGTGTCACTGTTGTAAAAAATGGTAGGGCTTTTTGTACTGTTGTAAACAAAACAGATATAGATAGGGATGTAACCCTGAAAAAACCTTTTGTTGTAACACCCATCAATGGATATGATGTGGTGCCCCATCAACAAAATGCAAATAAAAAATTAAATTACCAATATGAGTTTTTGAAAGATACTACGAGTAATATATCTAAATTTAAAAATGACTTCCAGAATTACGAAAAATTATTAAATTATTCTTGGAAAGATATAAGTAATAAAATTAAAACAATACAATTAAATTCTAAATCAAAACGTGTAAAGAGAGGTTTGATTGATGGTTTGGGTACTATTATCAAAACAATTAGTGGTAATATGGATGCTCAAGATGAAAAGAGAATTAACGAAATTCTGAAACACTTAGCTAACAATCAAAATAATTTTCAGAATCAATTAAAATTTGGCTATAGTACTAATAATAAGATTATTCAAAATTTTAATAATACAGTTCAAGATATCGCACATAACCAAAACTTATTAAAAGCCAGAATTATGCAATTACAAGCAATATATAAGACAGAGGTCGATCATCAACATGTTCTGGTTGTAAAAGACTTATATAATCAACTTATACTACTTTTAGGTGTAATAGGAAATATACTACAAGAAATTATTAACTCATTAACTTTTTGTAAATTAAAAACATTGAGTCCTGATATAATTAGACCTCAAGATTTATTTGAGGAAATACAAAGAATTTCTGTTCACTATAATGAAGAACTACCTTTCGAATTGAAATTAGAAAACATTTTAGATTTTGAATCTGTAATAACAGTTAATTGTAAAATTAAGGAGTCGAAAGTTTATTACTTCTTGTCTCTCCCTATTAATTATGAACATTCATTTGATTTATATTCTATATATCCAATACCTTTTAAATTTGAATCAAAATACGTAACGATAATTCCAAATATAAAAATTTTACTTAAATCAAAATTTGATTCAAAAACATGGCCTCTAAGAGAAATGTGCTTAAGTAATAATAAACAGTTTCAATGCAGTGATAATTTAATATTGAACTATAAAGCGGATTGTGAAACAGAGATACTAATTAACGGAACCACTAAAAATTGTAAATATACAAAATTAGACATTCAACAAAATCATTTGGAAAAAGTACCATTTACAAACCAATTCTTAGCTGTTTTTATCAAGAAAGAAAAAATCAGAATTATATGTCCTGGAAAAGAAGAAACGAAGGATCTAGAAGGAGTCTTCCTCATTCAACCAGATAAGTGTGATCTTATCTACAAAAACTACAAAGTGCCCAAAATAGAAACAATGAACGGAACTCCGGTGTTAGTGAGTGCAACCGAACTCAAAGTAGACAATGATAAGATAAACAATTTTACTATTCAATTTAAAAGACTTAAACTAGAGGATGTTCCAGTGTTCTCCCCAATTCCAATTGTGCCAGAAACATTCGTACCCTTCAAACCTAGTGCATGGACACTTCTACTTTATGTTTTCGTGATAATAGTTATAGTGATTTCAATATATAAACAATTAAGAAGAAGAAGAAGAGCAGCAATCCTCCTTCAAGATAATAATTCGCCTTCTGGGATAAGTCGAATCTGAGGGGGAAGGTGTAACCTGGCGGCCACAATAGACATTTGATTGTTTAATTATAATAGGTTTTATTTATAAGAAATGTATATTTATTATTAATGCGTAGATTAGGTGACATCATGTGCCAGATGTTAATTAGCTTAGCTTGTAGATTTAGTTTGTATAAATAGGTTTTATTTTATTATTATAAGACAGTCATATCTTAGCATTCAAACTATGTAGTAGTTATTTCAATATTAATATTCGTCTTTATATAATCATTCACTTTTAATGTAATAATTAATAAATAAAATTGTTTTTAAAAACTCTAAAGTGCAAAATCAAAAGTTAACTTATATATATTTAGGAATTTATTTATTCCTTATTCAGGGAAATTACACTACAATTGAATTGAAAAATATTGTTGTAAAAAATGAAAAAATGTGCGTGTAGGTTAAATTTGGAAAAATAATTATAATTTACTTACGTGTGAAATAGCTATTGAAATAAAAGTTGCAACATCGGGCGTAGGTTTGAATAGTTGCAACTTTCATTTCAATAGCTATTTCACATGTAAGTGAATTATAATCATTTTTCCAAATTTAACCTACACGCACATTTTTCATTTTTTACAACAATATTTTTTAATTCAATTGTAGTGTAATTTCCCTGAATAAGGAATAAATAAATTCGGAAAGCTTGGTTTTATGATAAAGTAAATAGGACTTTTCTTGCCCCTTGGTCGAATCCCCGGAACGGAATAAGACTCCGAACATTCTCATTTAACTCCAACAAGTGACGACCGTTACTTCCCTTCGACATATATATGTCCGGGTGGACCATTTAATGTGTTTTCAGGAAATATCTTCGAAACAAGAAACTTTGGAAAAAAATGACCCAAACAAAAAATGATTGTATTGAAGGGGGCCATAATAACATAATTTTGTTTTTTTCATAGATGGCGCTGTTGTTGCTAAATCGAGGTCAACTTAGTTTTTTTAAATGGAAACCCCTACTTTTTATTACAGAATCAGAGTCCTTGTTAAAAAATGAGAAGAATTCACTCAGCTAACTTTTTCGTCAGAGTGATAGATGGCGCTGTAATCACGAAAAGAAGTTGTTGCATTTGGACGCTTGCGTATTCGAACTTCGCGCGCATGTGTGTGTGTGTGTGTGTCAAAACATGACGTCGGCCGTATTTCCATGAATTACAATTTTAAATTGAAAAATAGCTGGAAATAGCTGGATTTTGATGCTTTCTTTGACTGAACAAAAGAAAATTTAGTTTGGTAATCAGTCGGTCTTCTGCATTGACGGCGAAAACGTTACAATGGTGCGGTATACTATCGCGGAAAAGGTGGACATGCTTTTCGTGTATGGTGAAGCTAGACGCAATGCACTTGATGCGTGTGGCTTGTACGGGGAGAGGTATCTTGATCGAGATCATCCGAGTCACATGACTTTTCTTCGGATCGTCAACTCATTTGTGGACACTGGCAGCCTAAAACGAACCAGACATCGAAGACGCACCGTAACCCAGGAGAATGCCGAAGTTGATATTTTAGCTGCAGTTGCAGTCAAACCCAACATAAGTTCTCGTCAACTGGCGCGGAGTTCAGGCATCTCCAAAACGAGTGTTCTGCGAGTTCTTCATCGGCATAAATTTCATCCTTACCACGTATCGTTGCATCAAGAACTTCATGGCGACGACTTCCAACATCGAGTGCAGTTCTGCAATTGGGCTCAGCAGCAAATACGCAGCAACCGGAACTTCGTTTCCATGATTCTATTCTCGGATGAAGCAAGTTTCACGAATCGTGGCCAAATCAACCGGCATAACATGCATTATTGGGCGGAGGAGAATCCACATTGGATCCGACAAGTGGACCATCAACGACCATGGAGCGTCAACGTTTGGTGCCGAGTTCTGGGAGATCACGTCAGTGGCCCGTACTTCATCGACGGAAATCTGAATGCTGAAAAATACGGTGAAATTCTGACGGCTCATCTTCCTGCTTTACTCGAAGACGTCCCTCTGCTGACCCGATTGAGACTGTGGTATCAGCACTATGGCTGCCCTGCACATTTTGCACGTGTCGTCCGAGATATTTTGAACCGCCAATTTCCGAACAAGTGGATTGGTCGTGGAGGTCCGGTGCCTTGGCCGGCACGTTCGCCGGACTTGACAGCGCCGGACTTTTTCCTGTGGGGATTGCTGAAGGACAAATGCTATGCCGACATACCGTCGACGCCTGATAACATGAAGGAGCGTATTCGCAATGCTTGTGCGAACATCAACAGAGACACCCTACGAGAAGTTCAGAGATCGTTTCAAACAAGGATCGCAAAATGTCTCGAGATGAACGGCCATCATTTTGAGCACCTGCTCTAGAGATGATTTCAAGTAAGTTAAACACAAGTGCGCGTCTACACACACTTCGACCCAATCGACTTCTTCTAACCTGCCATTTCTTTTCAGCTGCCTACAAATTACGCTCCAGCCGGACATCGACAACATCAACCTGCAGAGCGACATGGGGCTGTCAAAGCTGTCAGCAGCGCTCACGCTGAGCCCAGAATATAAAAAGCAAAATTGAAGTTATTTGTTTAATTTGAAATTATTATAAATTTTGAAATATCAACTTGGAAATGGATCAAAATTATTTATTTTGCATTTCCAAGTCGGTCGATCATACAATTACACTCTTGAATAAAATACTAATTAAGTTTACGTCACATTCATATCCTTTACAAAAATAATAACAAAATAATGTAACGAACATTATTGGTGATTTTAGACGGGCATGTTCGCGGGTGCGCACACACACACACGCGCACACACACATGCGCGCGAAGTTCGAATACGCAAGCGTCCAAATGCAACAACTTCTTTTCGCGATTACAGCGCCATCTATCACTCTGACTAAAAAGTTAGCTGTGTGAATTCTTCTCATTTTTTAACAAGGACTCTGATTCTGTAATAAAAAGTACGGGTTTCCATTTAAAAAAACTAAGTTGACCTCGATTTAGCGATAACAGCGCCATCTATGAAAAAAACAAAATTATGTTATTATGGCCCCCTTCAAAACAATCATTTTTTGTTTGGGTCATTTTTTTTTTAAGTTTCTTGTTTCGAAGATATTTCCTGAAAACATATTAAATGGTCCACCCGGTATATGTGTATATACCGGGTGACCCAGGGATCTGTAAAAGCCCCGTAACTTGTTTGATATTTGAGATATCGACTTCTAGTTTTCTTGAAATGGTACCCACACTTATTCTACATATTTTAAAAATATGTATGTTTTTGTACAGGGTGTCCCAATATACATAACGGAACAAAGTTATGTTTTTTTTAAATGGAACACCCTATATTTTATACTTTATTTTCAACCCTCTTGAGAAGCTGATAAAAATAGTATAAGATAGTATGGGTCTATTATGGACGATTGGCTAGTTATGGGCAAACTTGTGGCAAAAACAAGGACACTTGAAAAAATTGCAGAAGCGCTCCTAGCAAAGCTAGCGTCATTTTTTATACACTAAAAAAATTTCCACATCATGAAGAATAATACAAATCGGCTTCGGTTCTTTTTTGTTCATACTGCTATACAGGGTGTCAACATACGCACAATATTGGATAACTATTTTTTTTCAAATGGAACACCCTATATATCTTGCCACCAATGCATGGAATTTTTAATAAGCTTTCCAATGATGTACAATTTGTACATCATTGGAAATATTAAGGATTCTTGAGATTTATCCATAAAAATATTTTTGTTTTGTCACCTCCTGCTCATTTTTGGATTTTCAGCCAAAACTATGCGTTTTCTGAAAAAATTATAAGAGACCAAAGTTGTAAAGCGGAAAATTTTCGATCGACATGGGTCTTTCAACTTTTCCAATAATGCGTGTATTGTCCGCCAGAGTGCACAAAATCGCGACCGTATATGCATTTTAGCGTTTTTCTCAATTTTTTTGTTAATGAATTGCACTATACTTTATTTTCCACGCCCTCTAGCAGAAAAACGGATAATTATAGAATTATTTAAATGACCTACATCGATTGAAAATATTCCGCTCTACAACTCTTAAAAGAAGCAATTTTTGCCCAAAATGCATAGTTTCCGCTAAAAATGCAAAAAACCATTAAAAAACGCAAAAATTGATACATACATTTTCAATTTGCATTTTCAGGGAAAACTATGCATTTTTGGCAAAAATTGCTTCTACTGAGAATTGTAGAGCGGAACATTGTCAATCGACATGGGCCATTTTAATTTCCCTATAATTTCCCGTTTTTCCGCTAGAGGGTGCGGAAAATAAAGTAAGTGCAATTTATCAATAAAAAATTTGAAAAGATGACGCTAAAATGCATATACGGTCACGATTTTGCGCGCTTTGGCGGGCAATGCACGCATTATCTTAAAAGTTGAAACACCTATATCAATCGGAAATTTTTCGCGCTACAACTTTGGTCTCTTATAATTTTTCCTGAAAATGCATAGTTTTGGCTGAAAATCCAAAAATCAGCAGAAGGTGGCAAAAGAAATATGTTTTTATTGATAAATCTCAAGAATCCTTAATATTTTGTTATACAAACTGTATATCATTAGAAAGCTTATTAAAAATGCCATAGATTGGTGGCAACTTATATAGGGTGTTCCATTTGAAAAAAAATAGTTATCCATTGTTTTGCGTATGTTGACACCCTGTATAGCACTATGAATAAAAGAGAACCGATGTGTATTTTTCTTTATGATGTGGGAAATTTTCTAGTGTATAAATAATAATGCTATCTTTGCTAGGAACGCTTCTGCAATGTTTTCAATGTGTACATGTTTTTACCATAAATTTGCCCATAACTAACCAACCGTCCATAATAGACCCATAGTATCTGATACTATTTTTATCAGCTTCTCAAGAGGGTTGAAAATAAAGTATAAAATATAGGGTGTTCCATTTAAAAAAAACATAACTTTGTTCTGTTATGTATATTGGGACACCCTGTACAAAAACATACATATTTTTAAAATATGTAGAATAAGTGTGGGTACCAGTTCAAGAAAACTAGAAGTCGATATCTCAAATAGCAAATAAGTTATGGGGCTTTTACAGATCGCTGGGTCACCCGGTATATAAGGGCTGGTCAAATTTTTTTGTGATGTTGGCCCCACCCTAGCAGTGTTCTATGTTTCGGTCTAATAATTCGGTCTACTTTCTTTAGATGGAGTTCTGCGTAAAAAGTGGAAATATCTGAGAGACCAATTCGCCGTAGAAATGGGAAAGTTACCTCCTTGTCGTTCAGGTGATCCTGGCGGTCATCGAGAATCCAAGTGGCCATATTTTAAGCCGCTCATGTTTTTAGTGGACATCGTTAAGCCAAGAAGTTCATCGAGCAACTTGAAAAGTAGCAAAACTCATGATCGTCAGGAGAATGAGAATTTTGAAATGGTGGGTCACACAACTGTCAGTGGAACAGAACCTACGGAGGATGGCCAGGAAGTGGAAATACAAGCTTCTGACACTGAAAACTTAGCTGAGGATACACAACTGGATGAAACTGTGGGTATATCGAAAAAAAGAAAGCGAAACGAGCTAAATGCAAGATATAACCAACAAATGATAAACATCGAAAAAAAAGGCATCTTTGTTAGAACGCGTCATACAAGAAGGCAAACGTGAGGATAATGATGATGCACTATTTTTTCGAAGCCTTTTGCCTTATGTAAGCAAAATACCCCAGCACTTGAAGTTGCGATTTAGAACTAGAGTTCAGCAAGTAGTTGACGAGTATGCTTACCCAGGTACCCAGGAGAGTCTATGCACTCCCAGTCCTTGTTCCAGTTATGGTGGCACCTCAGTAAACTCAAATGAACCCACCACACTTAATGATGATGTATTTGAGGCAATACGCAACGCCTCAAACGAAAGTGTTTGGTAAATTTTTGTTTCATTTAGTTTACATTAGAAAAAGTATAACCTTAAAAAATTTCTGTATTGTCTGTTTAATAAAATAAGTTTTGAAAAAATTATATTTTTAATGCTTCCACCCCCTGTTCAAAATTATCGCCCCATTTCGTTTTTTTGTGTAAATAAAGCAATCAAAACAAATTATACAAAATGACTTACCTCAGAGTTACCATAAGACGTTCTTCGGGAAGAATTTTGTGTTGATGAAAATTGCACCATCCTTTTTTTAGCCGGTATTCTATTTTTTTCAAAATGTAGTCGAATGTGTAATTATCCATTCGGAAGTATTCGTAAAATTTCTCGGGGTGCGCTTTTAGTTGAGGTATTAAAGTATGATATTCTCCTAATTCAACGCGAGTCCTATTTATTTCATGGACATTAGTCATCCTCTCTGGTACCATTTTATTAGAAATATTATCTGTTGTTAACAAAATACACATTAAATCTTCACGCGATAGCTCCATGATGCCAACTGAGGTACGCTCCCGCGAGCGGTGCACTATAACCACCACCAGCTTGAATCGCGCGGGTTCACCTCGCTGGTTGCCACTGCCGCGGTTTAAGCGGTTGAGCGAGAAGCGAGAAGCGGTGCACTATGTACGCACCCTAAAACGAGAGACTTTCCTTCATATATTGCTTGCGGAAGAAGCTCAATAACGGCTTCTGCGAAGTATTAACAACCCCGCGTAAGTATTCCCGAGCACCGTGTGTTTGCCTAACTTTCCCACGTAATTGAACCCGAGCAGCAATCGGAAAAATGTTCGAAAAGGATTTGGAGGTTACGTATTATGTAAGTTTTATTTCAATTTAATCACTGAATAATAATAATATAAACATAATAACTTTGACATTTATAATCTTAAAGAAATGTGTGTGATACCAAGAAAGTGCACTTTCTTGAAAAGTTCCTGAATTCCTGAATCAAAATGTATCACAAAGTGATACCACCATCAACCATATCAGTAGAGAAATGTATTGAAAAGTTTTACTCGAAATAATTATACGGTCCGTCCGAAATCATGATCATTATGATTATAAATGATTACACCACACACACCGTTAAAATGCGGACAACACAATGTCTATTATAAATGTCAATTTTTGTTTTATTTGGGAATTTTTTACAAAGCTACCCACAGGTAGTAATATAATTCTATCAACATATCACAATATGTTGATAGAAATAAATATATTGAATTTCTCCTGAACAATCCGCCAAAAAATACGTGTTTAACACGGCAATAAAGCAGATTTCCTCAGTTGGGTGGATTCACAGACTCCAGCCGCGCCCGTAAATCTGTCACTTTATTGCCTTGTTAAACAAATAACTATTTTCACAGAAATTTATGTAGAATTAAAATTTGCAATAAAAAATATACCATTCAATTTAAAATAAGGAAGTGTGTTGCCTTTCAGAATAACATGAAGTCGTATACACTGATAATTTTATTGAAAAGGACACACTCGATAAAAATCTCATTACAATACATTAATTAGAACACCATATACTTTTAATGTGCGGTATTAGTGGGCTGAAATTGGATTACGAACCACCAGGCCAGGCCTGTGTGCTATCCAGCAGCGTAAGTTTCAATACGATCGCAGACACCAGCTAGGAATGACACGGTATGTCAATCATGGATTTAAAAATTTAAAAAAAAAAACAAGATTTAATTTTCAGAAATCATGTTTGAACTGAGGCAGAATTTTTTATTTAAAAATTGTGTTCGTGAGAATTTTCGAATTTAGATTTTGGTTTACCCAATATATCAAAAAGTGACAAAAAGGATACAAATGGACAATTTGTATCAATGCTCCAATTTATTCTTTTTTTAACTATTATCAGATTATTTAGTAAAGGTATTTACATATAAAATATACGTATCCTTGTATTTTGTTAATTTATTAAAAATGATAATTGTTATGGTGATATGTCATGATTACCATTCATTTATATACAGATATACAGCACCAAAATCCAGATATTTACAGTTTAATTTCAGTGAATTAAAATGAAGTATCAGTTGGTGGTATTATTCGGTGCATTAACTGCATATACGGTGTCAGGTAATTAAGAATTTCATAATAACTTTCTCAAATATATTGAATACAAAATCTAAATGGAAAGCTTAAATCTATTATTACTATTAATAATAATAAATCCTTTATTTACTTATACAATCAAACAATAGTAATTTATACAATATATACAAAATAATGTAATGAGAATACTTAAAATTTAACATTTTAAAAACTCTTTCATCCTGTATAGTTCTATTCTGGATAATAACTCACATAATTTAGATTTCAATTCATTACGGTGATATTTGTACTTTCTCCGTTACGAAATATGAAAAAGGGTCAATCCAAATCAAATCAAACCAACTGCGGCTCGTGGTTTTCCGTAGGTGAGGCAAAGAGGAAGCAAATATTCCGTTGCTTTTTCGGTAAAATTTTCTTCCGTTGCCTCACCGCCGAACATCCACGAGCCGCCGCTGAATCAACCAATTTAATTTGAAAAGGTAGCTGAAAAAATTGATTTATTTTTTATTTATGTAGCTATCTTTGTCTATATTCAGAGAGTTGAAAACAGGTATTCATTAATTTTTTAGATGTTCAGTTTTTTCTTGTGCGACCATTTTGTATTGGTGCGTGAGCCTATTTTGCATTTTACCGAGGTTCTCGTAAAACTCTGTAGCTTTTTTTGTTTTTAAAGCTTAAACGAAAAATATGCAATATTTTCTATTCAGTATATGGGCCTCTCTTAACTAGGTAAATACAAAAAATAAGTAAATGTTAGTGTTTTCACAAGTAAAACCACAAGAGGTTTATTTTTTCCGGAAAAACTTCGAAATTTTTCACGATAACTTTGTTGTTTATTATTTTCACGAGAGCAAAATCACGTCTTAAATCGCGAGACCGCAGGTCGAGCGATTTGGTGGTTTTGCTCGAGTTAAATTTTAGAAAACAACAAAGTTTGAGTGAAAAGTTTTTCCTGGATAAAAATAAAACTTGAGTGGTTTTTGGCATGATTATTTCATGAAAAGCAATTTCCTTACACATTTCTGACAAATAAATAAGACATATTATTATTATTATTAATTGGTATTTGAAAAATTTGATAGATGGAACAGTTTCCAATGTTAAACACTATTTGTTCATCAATCAATTTTGAAGATGTGCTACCAATGGTGTTATTTAAGCAGGTTTTAGCATTTTTTCTTTTCTCTTCTGTAAAGGAGTCCTACATCATGCAAAGTACTCATCAAAATAATGTCTTCTCTTGATAGAGCAGCTTAATTTTTTATGGCTGGTGTTTACTTTAGGGTAAATCGACCCGGGGGCTGAAATTTGTTTTGAAGACATAGTTTTTTGAGCCGAGTTCAGAAATGTACGTTTTAACCCGCGGAAACGTAAGGGGGAAAAGTTATGCCCCCTTAAAGTTTCCATTTTCGACGGACAACTCGCACAAACTACGAGTTTCTGTGTAAAATAACTTGTAAACTAACAACTACAATCGACTAATAATGATTTTAACTTACGATTTAAGTGGTGAAAGTGCGAGTTTTATATCCTATTCTTCATGAAAATTCACATTTTAAGGTCATGTTAAAAATGCGTATTTTCATTAGTTCATCGTCCCACCGCAACTGAAGGAGTGGCGTGTCGAAATAAACACTCTATAAAGTTTTCTGTGAACTATCATTGCGTTAACCCTAGATTACTTATGTGCATTAACAATTGATACGAATTTTAAATTGTTCTGTTGTAAATCTATTTACAATTTCTTTATTTGTGCCCCACTTTTGTGGGTGTTTCTATTTTTTTTGGGAAAAGGTGCCCCTACCAAACATAAACACACGCATGTATCTTTAACCTGGATCCTAACGACACAAATTCATCTGGTAAAAATTAGGGACTTTAGTCAATGATTAAATGGCAATGTAATAGATATTTATGCATTAAGGGAGATATGGAGGTCCTCTGGCCCGGGGTTTGTAAGTCAACCCAGGGTGAAGAACAAGAATATCTCCCATGGTGCATACAATATTTGATTTTATAGTTATATATTAGTAATTAGTAAAAATATTCAGTATAGCTATCCGTAATATGTATTTGCATGGTTGCTATAAGTTGGTTTTAAAACAAACAGCTCGCATTTCATGAACTAACGTTTATTTAATTTGATTTGACTTTAATGCTTTAACAAAAAACGTACGGTTGTGAATAAAATAGTGAACAAACCTGGGCGATAAGTTTAATTCATCATTACCTACCAGTTAATGGTTGTAAATGGTAGGTGCTTATCCTTAGGTTAGGGTGAGGTTACATTTGCCCCCCTTTAGACCAGATAGTAGTTTTACACGCAGTTGATTAGGTGATGGTGAAGCCCCGTCATTAATACATAGGAAGTAGTTATACGGGCTCCATGTGGTCAATGGCGGAGCAGAGCGAGACCGGTCGCTTATGCTTAAGTTAGGGTGAGGTTAAGCCCCTCCGCTTTAGACCGACTGGTAGTTTTACCCGCAGCGGATTAGGTGAAGGTGAAGCTGTCATGAATGCATAGGAAGTAGTTACGGTGGCTCACTGTGGTTGATGGCGGAGCGAAGCGAATATAGGAAGTAGTTACGCTGGCTCGCTTGTTTATGCTTAGATTAGGGTGAGGTTAAGATGCCCCCTTAGACCGGCCAGTAGTTTAACCTGCAACGGACAAAGTGAAGGCGAAGCCGTCATGAATGCATAGGAAGCAGTTACGGTGGCTTGCTGTAGTCGATGGCGGAGCGAAGCGAAGTGAAGCCATCGACCACAGCCGCCTCGCTTGCTTATGCTAAGATTAGGGTGAGTTTAAGGTCCCCCCTTAGACCGGCCAGTAGTTTTACCTGCAATGGATTAGGTGAAGGCGAAGCCGTCATGAATGCATAGGAAGCAATTACGGTGGCTTGCTGTGGTCGATGGCGGAGCGAAGCGAAGCCATCGACCACAGCCGGCTTGCTTGCTTATGCTTAGATTAGGGTGAGGTTAAGGTCCTCCCTTAGACCGGCCAGTAGTTTTACCTGCAATGGATTAGGTGAAGGCGAAGCCGTCATGAATGCATAGGAAGCAATTACGGTGGCTTGCTGTGGTCGATGGCGGAGCGAAGCGAAGCCATCGACCACAGCTGGCTTGCTTGCTTATGCTTAGATTAGGGTGAGGTTAAGGTGCCCCCTTAGACCGGCCAGTAGTTTTACCTGCAGCGGATAAGGTGAAGGCGAAGCCGTCATGAATGCATAGGAAGCAGTTACGGTGGCTTGCTGTAGTCGATGGCGGAGCGAAGCGAAGTGAAGCGATCGACCACAGCCGCCTCGCTTGCTTATGCTAAGATTAGGGTGAGGTTAAGGTCCTCCCTTAGACCGGCCAGTAGTTTTACCTGCAATGGATTAGGTGAAGGCGAAGCCGTCATGAATGCATAGGAAGCAATTACGGTGGCTTGCTGTGGTCGATGGCGGAGCGAAGCGAAGCCATCGACCACAGCTGGCTTGCTTGCTTATGCTTAGATTAGGGTGAGGTTAAGGTGCCCCCTTAGACCGGCCAGTAGTTTTACCTGCAGCGGATAAGGTGAAGGCGAAGCCGTCATGAATGCATAGGAAGCAGTTACGGTGGCTTGCTGTGGTCGATGGCGGAGCGAAGCGAAGCCATCGACCACAGCCGCCTCGCTTGCTTATGCTTAGATTAGGGTGAGTTTAAGGTCCCCCCTTAGACCGGCCAGTAGTTTTACCTGCAATGGATTAGGTGAAGGCGAAGCGGACATGAATGCATAGGAAGCAGTTCGCTTCGCTCCGCCATCGACCACAGCCGCCTCGCTTGCTTATGCTAAGATTAGGGTGAGTTTAAGGTCCCCCCTTAGACTGGCCAGTAGTTTTACCTGCAATGGATTAGGTGAAGGCGAAGCCGTCATGAATGCATAGGAAGCAGTTACGGTGGCTTGCTGTGGTCGATGGCGGAGCGAAGCGAAGCCATCGACCACAGCCGGCTTGCTTGCTTATGCTTAGATTAGGGTGAGGTTAAGGTGCCCCCTTAGACCGGCCAGTAGTTTTACCTGCAGCGGATAAGGTGAAGGCGAAGCCGTCATGAATGCATAGGAAGCAGTTACGGTGGCTTGCTGTGGTCGATGGCGGAGCGAAGCGAAGCCATCGACCACAGCCGGCTTGCTTGCTTATGCTTAGATTAAGGTGAGGTTAAGGTGCCCCCTTAGACCGGCCAGTAGTTTTACCTGCAACGGATAAGGTGAAGGCGAAGCCGTCATGAATGCATAGGAAGCAGTTACGGTGGCTTGCTGTAGTCGATGGCGGAGCGAAGCGAAGTGAAGCCATCGACCACAGCCGCCTCGCTTGCTCATGCTTAGATTAGGGTGAGGTTAAGGTCCCCCCTTAGACCGGCCAGTAGTTTTATCTGCAACGGATTAGGTGAAGGCGAAGCCGTCATGAATGCATAGGAAGCAGTTACGCAGGCTCGGTTGCCTGGTTGCGTCAAGGTCCTCCCCCTTGAGACCGGGTAGTAGTTTTACCCGCAGTAGATTAGGTGATGGCGAAGCTGTCATGAATGCATAGGAAGCGGGATTCTTTGTCATGTTAGCACATACTTTCACTTTAAACACCCTAATAGCACTATAGCACACAAATGGAAATAACAGTAGCAATTACTAGAACGTAAATACAAGAGGTTTCAAAAAAATCAGTGAACTTATTGGGACTGTGTGAAAATCAACTAGAAATTAAGGACATGGTAATTTAAATGTAAATGTTAACTGTTTAACCTCTTAACATACACATTTGTTTTATTATTAATATAGTTAATTTCAGAAATATAATTATTTTTATTTATATCGTACTTTATGTATTCACATATTTTCCGTGAGAATTAGATTGGTTTTCCGATTATGATGTGACCAGTTGGCAACCCTAATAATCACAGATAACTAAATAGAGTGTTCAGTTTGCATGTCCGTCAGTTTCTGCGGTTCAATGAACTGCACATAACCTTAAAATGAAATATTAATGTAAAGAAAAAGATATAAAATTCGCATTTTTACTACTCAAATCGTAAGTTTACATCATTATAAATTGATTGTGGTTGTTGGTTTACCAAAATCTACCCAGAAAAGCAGGTTTTGAGCGAGTTGTACGTCCGATACGAGAGAAACTTTAAGGGGGCACAACTTCTTCCCCTTATGTTTCTCAAAGTTAAGATATACATTTTTGGACTCGGCTCAAAAAACTACGTCTACAAAGAATTAAGAAGAAATAAAAAAACAGCCCACTTCCCGATTTTTCCCGATTTACCCTAAAGTAAACCCTTACCTTTTTTATTCGCGTGTCGGGAATTTTTTTTAGTTCTCATCGTTTGGCGTTACGTGCGTCGCGAACACTTATAATTTAAATATCCTTAAAAGAATCAAAGCTAATACTGTAGTTTTTAAAATACGTGCAGACTTTTCGCTGTTACATTTCAGGTCACTTTTACAACACACTCTCTGTACCTACTTTCATCAATTCACTACATATTGAACACCCAAGATTTCAAAAGGTTGCATAATTGAGTAATAGATGTATGTTCATTAATTTCATATTGGTTTACATCACAAAAGGCCACAAACAGCTGGTTATGTGTTTTTGAAGTTTTCCTAGGTACGGTACCTGCTATTATATCGTCGATTTCACTATTTCTTTTTGTATCGAAACCCGAAATCTTGAATTACCTTAATTAAGTTCACTGATCCACAAGATAATGAATTGAAACGTTGGTGGGTTAATTTGACGTTTATATGTTTGTATTCCTAGTTTGCGTTACCAACGAGACACAGGAAAAACTTTTACTGTGCCTGTTCGGACTTGCCCAATCTGTCAGAAAATCGTCTCATTTGGCAGTAGATCAGAGAGAATTTCTGCCGTTGGGATCGAAGCATATTTTCTTCGTAAATGATAGTGAATTATTATCACTGTATATATTACTATATGCGTTCAGTTATTAAACATTTTTAAAAACAGAAAGGTGACAGAGTCCAACTCTGCCTAGCATGGTGAAGTTTTTCCGGAAAAAAATCGTGGTACGATGCGGTATTTCCGTTTATTAAAACAAGTCACCTGGTACAATTTGGGAGTTCAGATTGGTTCTAAATGATTAGAATGAAATAATCAAAATAAAAACCTTGACTTAAAATTGTTGAAAATAAAAGTAAGACTCAGTTTACTTTTTTTTTTTTCTAGATATAGAGTTTATAGATAATTACTTCCCTAAAAAGTTTCAGGCCTTAGAGTTCCATCCTCATGCTCATTATATTCAAATATTGCGATTTTTCTGAAATCCCGTATTTTCAATCTGAAATATCTCGGAAGGCGTACACTTTAAAATTCCGAAATTCTCTTATGAAAGAGAAAATAAGTGGATAAAGTGAAGGCAAAGTTGTGTAATTTAAAGCTGAATAATTTGTTGAAGGAAAAATTTTAATATTACGACTAATTCCAGAAATATTCGTAAAAAACCGAAAAAATCAAGTCTGATTTTATTTTTTTTCGGCTTTATCACTGGTTATTTTGAAAAATTATTAACATTTTCTTAAGACATTTTTGTAAGCTCTTCCAAGAAATCATGTTAACTTTTCAATATCAGGTTTCATTGTTGAGAAATTCACATCAACTTATTTTTTTTTAAATACGCTCTTGGATTTTTTATTTAATTTTTAATAGATTAAAATACATACGAATTATTCACAATGAATATCTATAGCACTTGAATTAGGTAGTAAACTTCTTAGGTGCTCTTCCATACCTACCCAAAGACAACAGATAATGGTGTTTCTTGGTTTTGAAATTACTTAAATGCGATTTAGGATAGCTGCGGATATGTACAGATTTGTTTTTTGATAATGTACGAGGCAAACACTTTCCTGAAATTTTACCATTTTTTTTTAAATTTTGAATCAAATAACTACTAAAGTCTTAGTGATGAAATTTTAAGCACTTAGTATAACAACATAAAACGTTTTTTGAAATTTTTTAAAGTGTGTCCCTTATATATGTGTCCACCTCAAAACGGACATAGTTAATGTTTACATATTGGGGTGTCTTGTTCCCTTTAAAGCTCACGATTACTGTTTGTCTGGGTATTTTTGTTATTTCACCATTTATATTAATTGTTCTGTAATCGCGCCTTACGCTGTTGGCTTTAATTGTCGTTTCAATATTATTTTTAATGGTTTCCTCTTCAAAGTACGCATCAACGCCTCGAATAACGCCTCTCCGCTCCACGGGTCTGGATCGAAATCCCGACAAGCCAAAATCCCCACAAACCACAATCCCGACAAATAATTAATTCTAGATTATTTTTAATGATACAATAATAATATTAATTAAATACCTTTTTAACTAAATATTACATACTACTAATTAATATATTCAACGAGTCGTACGAGTAGAATCGGCTCTGCAATTTATCCGTAATTACTCTGAAATCCGTGCAAATTTAATAGTTTTATCAAGTGTATCGTATCAAGTGTCTACTGTTCAAGTATTAGTACTACAGGTAGTGTGTGTACGTAAGTTTATTGTGATTTTATATACTTTTAATTGAACTACCTATTGTAAGTGTCCGTTCGCGAAACGGTCTCGCTCGTGATTTTCGACCCCGCGATACCTCGAATTGATGTGCGGAGGTCAAATAAAAACACTCATCAGTGCAACGTTGAACTCTGCAGTGTGATTGTATTCTTTCGTTCGCACAAATTTTACAATCAACAAAATGAACTGTCTTAAATGTAAAAAAACTATTTTACAAATTGCAGTCGAATGTAAACGTTGTAAAACACGATATCATCCCGGCTGCATAACATACTATGAAAACTACAAGGATTATGATGTTTCCATAACAGCACCTGATAAATGTCCCAGTTGTGAAAAAAAGAGCCAGCCTTATCACCTGATATCAACAGCCAGTCATTTGATTGCATTACAATGGATAAGGAACTAAAATCGATCAAAGCTGAAAATGTTTATCTTAAACAAGAAATCATGAACCTAAAAGAATCTCAATGTTTCACACTGGAAAAAATTATAACCGAAAAATTAGATAACTTTAAAACAGAGTTACTATCATCAATAAGTCAGCTAATTCAAACAACTAACTTACCAAATCCTGCAATCAGCAAGGACTCGCGACAAACACATGCATTTAAATTACCAACTATCAATATATCATCTGTCTCCGAGGAAACCTACAATCTACAACTGCCCAGTAGTAACGCCTCCACAGCCACTAAAGAACAAATAACTAGTGATCCTAACGATGTCTGTGCAGTACCCAAACCAAATGTTAGTACCTCTTCTAAGGAATTATCTAACTCTAAAAACTGGTCTACTGTAGTAAACAAATCTAACATTAACAAAAATAGGCCGGTAAAGACGAATACTGGCTTTGTAGGCCAATCTAAAGATAAATCGTTAAAGGCAATGCCAAAGCGAAATATGAACTGGTTATTTATTTCAAGATTAGATAATAATACTATTTCAAATGATATTATGGATTTTTTAAAAAAAGGAACCAATGTAACAGATGGTCTAGTTGTAGAATCAATGAAACCAAAATATGAAGGAGCTGATTACGCCTCATTTAAAATAGGTATACCATCAAACTTAACAACCATTGTTAATGACCCGCAATTCTGGCCCGAGTATGCTTTTGTTAATAGATTTTATTTTTCGAAAAAAACGGAAAATTTTCATCGGAATAAACAACCAGCAGGAACAGCATGAAAGAAAACATGGATCTTAATATATTCCATATAAACGTTCAATCGTTAAATAATAAAATTAACATGTTATCAAATTTTCTGCAACATGAATCTTATCAGATAGTATGCATCTCAGAACATTGGAACACCCAAGACTTAATTGATCTGGCAGTTTTACCAGGATATGTCTTAGCTGCAAACTACTGTAGATCTCAATATATCCACGGCGGAACCTGCATATATGTATGGAAGGATTTATCTTTGATATCATTTCTCTGGATCGATTCTGTACTGATAAAGTCTCCGAGTTTTGCGCTATACACATACCGTGTGGTAATATAATTGTGATTTGTATATATAGATCGCCTAATGGAGATCCAAATATGTTTTTAGATAAATTAAGTGATGCCCTCCATTACATAGATAATAAGTCCACTTATAAACATTCTACCATGTTTGTAGCGGGAGATTTTAATATTAATTTTAGTAGAAAATCGCCTATTTAACAATCACTGCTTGCACTTATTCAGTCATATGGACTAAATATTACTATATATGATAGCACAAGAATCTGTGAAACATCTGAAAGTTGTATTGATAATATATTAACAAATTTAACAAATTATACCGCTGGTACAATTAATCCAAATATCTCAGACCATCTTGGTCAATTTATTAAATCTAAAATTTCATTTAAATCACATCAGAAAATGGTAAAAAGAATTCATATTAATATAGATCTCTTAGAACAATGACTAGGTGACAATTCTGAATTGAGTGAAAATGTAGACCACATTGCCACACACCTTACCCATATTCTAGCGGAATCTATGGAAATATGTTTTGACCTAAAAACATCTTCCAATAATACTATTAAAATAAACTGGTTTACTCCTGAGCTGGTAAATATGCGAAATACATTGAATTTTCTTTATGATTATTTTATTTTAACTAAAACGACTGCAGCCAAACAGGTGTATGTAGATCACAAGAAAAAATATATGAAAAAACTAGATGACACACGTAGACTTAGTTATAGTAACTTTATTGACAACTCAAGTAATGCAGCAAAAGCATCTTGGCAACTCATTAATATCAAAAGGAATGCGGGCCAAGATTTTAAAGTACCTCCCATTTCCTCGGAAACCTTTAATGATTTCTTTATAGACCACATAAATTTACTAATTCGAAACATCCCTGATATTAGTCTACCTTCTCCAAACATACAATGTTCCAGTGGATCTTTCTTTTTTCGACCCACAGACAGCGAGGAAGTCCTAAGTATTATTACTAATCTAAAAAATAGCAAATCAAAAGACATATATAATATGGACTCATTTACTCTTAAACTAATATTTGTTAAAATCGCCCCATACTTAGCAGATTTATTTAACTGCTGCTTTTCCAGCGTAATATTTCCAACATCTTATAACATATCCAGAATTGTTCCTATATATAAGAAAGGAGATAGAGAGGATGTTTCGAACTATAGACCAATTGCTATCATTCCTATAATATGTAAGGTACTGGAAATCTTGGTTAAGGAGCGTTTGCTTTTATATTTCAATAAAAATAATTTTTTCACCGATTGTCAATGCGGGTTCAGATCAAACAGAAGTACGGAGCTGGCTGTAGATGAATTAATATCATCGATTATAGATAATATTAATAACAATAAACTTACATCTATTACACTGTGCGACTTAACTAAAGCGTTCGACTGTGTTAATCACAGTTTATTGATAGAAAAGCTCCAAATGTATAGCATTCGTGGTACGGCATTAAATTTTTTTAAATCTTATCTCAGTAATCGTAAACAATGTGCCAGTATAAGCGACAATAATTCCAACTTTAAGGATGTAGTACACGGGGTACCACAAGGGTCTGTTCTGGGTCCAATTCTTTTCATTATTTATATGAATGATTTGCCAACATACATGGCCCCAACTAAACTCATTTTGTTTGCAGATGATACCTCTTATGTTTGTAGTCATAGTAACCCTACAATTCTTGAACAAATGGTAACAGATGCTGAAAACAAAATTACTCAATGGTTTAATGCCCACAAATTAAAATTAAATGCTCTGAAAACCCAATAATTAATGGTCACTCCAAACCTAAGAGGAAACATATCAAACTCTGTGACTGTTCTCGGAATACGTGTGGACAATCGGTTAAAATGGCTGGATCATATTGATGTACTTGTAAAGAAACTTAATAAGACATTGTTCTTATTAAGGAAGTTAGATAAGTTGGTATGCAAAGAAACATCAATGAAAGCATATCACGCATTGTTTAGCAGCCATGTGGCATATGGTTTAAGAATTTGGGGAAATTCGAGTGGAGCATCTCGAATCTTTCTTTTACAAAAAAAAGCGATTCGTATATTAGCTAAGATAGGTAGAAGAGAATCGTGCAGAGGCTATTTTAAACGATTAAACCTGTTAACGGTTCCGGCTTTATTCATTTACAAAACTTGTGTGCATACACTAATGTTAATAGCTCGCATTCCTATTCCACTAGATATGGATCTCATATATTGGGCATTAGAACCAAGTATACCACGTTGGCTAATAATTCCACACAAGTAGATCTCTACAACAAGTTACCGGAAAATTTGAAATCGGTATTATTAAAGCCATTTAAATCCAAGTTAAGGGAATTATTAGTTAATGCGGAGCCCTAGACAGTTGATGAATTCAGGAATTCGTTCTAATGTAATTTATTTTAATTTATATTGTAATATTTTAATCTGTTAATCTTACTATAATACACTGTATTGCAATCAACCATTATTGTTATATTTGTTCTAGTATTAATACATGTAACTTTTTGTGATTGACTTGTGTAAAGATGATACATCTGTTAGCACTAATAAAATAATCTTATCTTAAATAATTTAAAAATTAAAAAAAAATTTAAATTAATTTTGACAAATTGAAATGAAAATTGAAATATTCAGATTGTTTGTGGGAAACTTAATAATAATAATAAACTTTAATTACCCAACAGTCACCAATTACAGGACAATCCAAATATATAAGTAATAAGAACTAAATGTTACATATTACTAATTAATAGTTTTATTACATATTGTTTAAATTATACTTTTCATACAACAAGTTATATATTGATAATCAAAATCACTTGGTTTTTACTTTCTCCGTTACGAAGTACGAGAAAGTATTGTGGTCGTGATTTTTTTTTCAAAATTTTTTTTTACGGAAATATCCGTTTTGGGGTCCCTAGATGCCATTTCAACAATTTCTGAAAAAAAAATTGTGTCTGTGTGTGTGTGTGTCTGTGTGTGTGTGTGTGTCTGTTTGTGTGCGCTGTATCTCAAAAACTAATAGAGCAATTGATGTGAAACTTTGAACATACGTCTTATTTGTTAATCCGAACAACTGAAAAGCTTTCGGTAAAATTTCGTACACCGGAAATGTTTACCTTAACTGTTTTTTGTTTTTTACCAATATTTTCTTAAATATGGAAAATATCACAAAAACATTTAAACAAACATTGAAGACAACAAAGAAATAAACAACTTTTGCTTGAAAATATTTTTCATAAAATCATTTTTATTCGAGAAAAAAAATTATTATTTTTTTTAAATTTTTGGTTTATAATTATAAAACGATAATAGTTACAGCAAATTTATGTGAATAATAATTATAGAGAATGATAAAATGAACAACTTATAAAGAATAAGTTTTTTTCGAAATCCCTTTAGTTTTTGAGTAAACTGAGTTTTTGAATTTGAAGTATAATTTTTCCATCTTTCATAATTTTGACGTTTTAAACGTCAGTTTCATCCGAGTCTACAAAACGCTCGATGTACATTTAAAATATGATTTCAATTGAAAATAAACAATGATAGCGTAAATATAAATTGTTCCATCAAGTCGGAGAAAGTAACATGATGGCCACATCACCATTTTTTAACTTTGCAATTTATAATAATTAAATATTATCCTTCCACAAGTTTTGTGCAGACGATTCTCCTTCGAGAATGTTCGTTTGATCAAAACTAGTTAAGCTAGCTATGTAATATGTACTTAATATAAAAACAGAGATTTTGATTACAAATATGTATCTTATTGTTAATTATGTTTCATTAAGTATATTTTCTACATTTTTTGGTATAAACTTTACGCGTTTAATTTTCTACGGGAACTTACAGGAAGAGACACGGCTTGTAGATAAATTGAACGGAAAAGCGCCATCTAGTGTTTCCAACAAATATAATTTACAGAAATCCATCGAATTTCTAATGTGGCGCCATCCAAAGTAAAGCTGTAAAAAAATAAATTTCTAATGACCTGGTTCAGATTTGCCTTGTCAAAATATTAATTTGTTTAATATATACATAAATTCAACAACACCAAATGTAGCTTGAATATATGAATATTCAACCTGTTCGTAACTCTGCAAAATTAAGTCTTATTAGGACTACTAACAAATAACTTATTGAAACAACTACTTCCCTGGCTAATGCCACGCCGGATATTGAATGGTACAAAAGAAATTTACATGTTATTAGTAGTACTACTAGCGAAATAACATTGGTTTAAGATCGTTTATTTCTACATACAAGACTAACTTGAAAATTAAACTAAATTGAATTTGAAAACTTTAAACAATAAAACTGAACCCTAAAATATGTAAAAATTAAGTAAAAAGCCATCTGCAGACGCTTTTCGAGATTTATCTATAGACATATATTAGTATACATTCAAATGATCGTTTATTAGTCGCGCTTCTTGGAACACACGAATTCTTGGAATAAGGGTTACCATTTAATTTGCGATCCTTCTCTTTGCGATCCCATGCATTTTTGTCGCATTGTCTGGCATGGGGCTGACCTTTCACCGCCCCTAATTTAGGGCGTGGTTGTGACACTTATGACTCGAAGTGTTTTTACTCGGCAGGGATAACGGAATAACAGACTGGCAGGTGTAGTGCATTATGGACCACTCACTTGTCGGTTTATTTTTGCTCGTTAAGTTGTTCTTAAAATGGCTGAAATTTGTGAAATTGTTCCATCTCAAAAAGGAAGCAATAAAATTAATGCACGTGGTTATTTAATGGTGAAAGATAAGAGTCGCTATGATTTGTATTAAAAAGAAAATCTGAAATGTGCAACGGTCGAGTGACAACGATATATTTGAACGGAAAACATCATCTCTGTAAATTTACTGACCATAACCATGCTCCACAAGCGAGTGCAGCTTATATCGCAAAAAGTATTGGCCAAGTTAAAGAAGATGTTCGGTGTACCAGAAATCAACCGTGCCAAGTTATTCAAACCAACATCGTAAATACTTCTCAGAACATTCGTCCATCAAAAGATGCTCTCCGCAAAAAGATTAAGTGAGTCAGGCAAAAAGAAAGACCATCAGAACCAAAAACATTGAATGAAATTGATATTCCATCTACTTTAAGAAAAACTTTAACTGGCGAGTTATTTCTGGTTAGAGATTCTGCAGTTGGAGATGAAAGAATTCTAATTTTTACAACAGCTGCAAATGTTGTACGTTTATCACAGGCATCTTATTGGATTATGGACGGCACGTTTAAAACGGTGCCGACAATATTTTACCAACTGTATACAATTCACGCACCTGCTGGAGTTCAAAATTGCAGAATTCTTCCACTAGTATATACTTTGGTGACCAGCAAATCTGAAGAAAATTACAAACGATTATTCCAAGACTTAATTGATTTCGCTGAAAAAAATAATGTTGAACTGAGGCCACCCAGAATCATTAGTGATCTAGAAAAGGCCGCTATAAATGCTTCGAAATCTGAGTTTTAGAACATTATTAATAAAGCTTGTTTTTTCCATCTGTGTCATTGTGGATTCAGAAAAAATCAATCAAGTGGATTGGCTTCTCGCTACGGTACAGATGAACCGTTCAGTTTAATGCTTCGTCATTTGTTTGCATTAGCCTTTATTCCAGCTGACGAAATTCCAGCAGCATTTGACACATTAATTCCTCATTTGTCACCTGATGCTCAAGAGGTCGTTCAGTGGTTCGAAGAAAATTCGTTCTTGGAAGAATGAGGCGTCGTTTGCATAATGGTATTGCCGTTCGGGTTCCGCCATTGTTTCCACCGATACTCTGGTGATTCTGTTTTATTCTGTTTGATTCAATACAACTGGGAGCCCACTCAAAATGTTGTCGAGGCTTGGCACAGAAGATGGGAGACCTTAGTTGGATGGGCCCGTGTTGGTGTTTATAATATCATTGAAGAATTTTAAAAAGAACAGGAGTAGGTGGATTATAAAGTTGAATGCATTCTTCGCGGAGAACAACAGCCAAAACGCAGGAGAGTAGATGATGACAGGGAGTTGAGAATTATGACTGTTGTAAAAGATCGTGAAAATCGAACTGTAATGTAATATCTTCGTGGTATCACTCACAATGTATCACTGTAATTTTGCTATTTTAATGCATACAGATTGTGTATGTATTTTTTTTTAAATTAAATTAAATAAATATTTATTTCAATGTTTGACTGCCATTTAAATTTTTCAAAATTCATTTCAATAATGACATGATTTTTAAAACTATTAATAAAATAAAATAATAAACTATTCTTTAGTAAAATGTAAAATTTACTGAAAAATGGTGTTTAATATTAATGTGAATAATCTAGAATTAATGATTTGTCGGGATTTCGGCTGTCGGGATTGTGTCCGGATCCCCCGCTCCACACGATGTCGCGGAATATATGCGATTAGGTCATTCTCTTTAAGTATTGGGTTCAACTTACTAAACTATTTGCTGCATGTAATTTTTTAAGGCTTACTTTTATTTTATTAGCTCCAATTGTGTTAATACTAATGATAAATTGTTTAACTGGTTCTAATGATTTTAAATGGTATCCAACTCTCATCGGATGCAATTTTCCCAGCTGTTTGTTGCAATGTTCAATATAAACAATAAATGTGTTTGTTTTATCGTATCTGATACGGAGGTCAATGCTAGAGCGAATATTTTGCGCGTTTTTGTCTCTTTGTGTGTTTGCCATTGTCTGGCGTGCTCCTTTCCGCAATTGCTTTTGGTTCTGTTACAACTTTATTATTAATCAAACGTGGGGGCGGCTCCCCGCCCCCTGTGTCCATGTCCATAATCGCGTTTCTCTCGAGTCTCCCTCTTCGGTTTTATCACCATATATATAACTATTTTATTTGTTCTCGCTCAAGACTACGTCCGCACTCTTAGTCTTAGTTTTATCTTTAACATTTTTAATTTTAAAAGAGAAGGTTTTTATTCTGAGAAAGTTAATATTTACCAATTTTTTGCTAATTTTCAATTAAATATATAACCTAACCTGTAAAACAGTGGTGGGGAAACTTTTTTTAAGACGGGCCATTTGTAATAACTAGACAATCGTAGCGGGCCAAAGAATAATGCTTAATCGTTAACTAATTTATGTGTTCTATAAACATATACATACCGGGTGACCCAGCGATCTGTAAAAGCCCCATAACTTATTTGCTATTTGAGATATCGACTTCTAGTTTTCTTGAACTGGTACCCACACTTATTCTACATATTTAAAAAATATATATATATATATATATATTATGTAGAAATTGAATAACGGGTATTACGGCGGAGGGCTTTGTGGAGAAAGTAGAAACTCTTTTTTCACGTGTAATATTTCGCAATTGGTTTTATTGCTTCATCAGACACAACTAAAAAATTAAGAGTAGAATAAACAATTTGACAGTGATTGTGAAGTTAACATTCTATGAGTTAAGTGAATTTAACAATTTTGGTTTGAAATTTACATTCTATACAAATAATATAAAATAGTATATAAAAAAATTTAAAAATTTTAAAAAAAAAACTTACGAATTGAGTGATAAGGGTGTAACTAGCTAGGTATGCCTTACAGATTAACATGGTAACATCAACGGTGGTGGACCATGTGTTACCATGTTACCATGTTAATCTGTAAGGCATACCTAGCTAGTTACACCCTTATCACTCAATTCGTAAGTTTTTTTTTTTAAATTTTTAAATTTTTTTATATACTATTTTATATTATTTGTATAGAATGTAAATTTCAAACCAAAATTGTTAAATTCACTTAACTCATAGAATGTTAACTTCACAATCACTGTCAAATTGTTTATTCTACTCTTAATTTTTTAGTTGTGTCTGATGAAGCAATAAAACCAATTGCGAAATATTACACGTGAAAAAAGAGTTTCTACTTTCTCCACAAAGCCCTCCGCCGTAATACCCGTTATTCAATTTCTACATATTTTAAATCCAACGGCGTTACTCCCCTTCTGGATATCATTAAAGTAATGGGGTTTTACCACAACATCCAACACTCCTTTGGACCGACTGCAGTTCGGATGTTAAAAAACTGGGCAACTACAAACACCAAGCTAGCTAAACTGCTGAACAGACGAATTTTCCTCATCAACTGCAGAAAACATGGACTCCTCCCACCTCACATCAGCAACGTTTCTCGGAACAGTCTCTCCCTCATCCAAACGGACAGGACTTCTATAAACCGTCGCATCCATCAATACAACAATAGGTCAGGAAAAACGATCCTCAATTTCGAAATTGAAATTACTTGCCTTGAAATCAAAACATTCCAATCACGAATCAAGTCATTAAAATCACAATTGTTAAACATTTTACCTTTTCACATTATATCAGAGTTTGAATTCAGGGCAGGCGTAACGTATCGTAGAATCTTTAAGTCAACGAAAATATCTAATATACGCAAATTCGACAATTTAAAATTAAGTAAGGTTAAGGTTGCGCCATTCAAGGACAACAGTAAATGGTTCGTTAACTTAACTAATATTCAAATCCCCTCAGATATCACAGATCTATTGTCATTAGGCCCCAAATTTAACATTAATCCTAGCAAAATCGAAGTTAACGTTCTCCACTTACTACGAGACGTAGAGTCCATCTTAGAAACGTTCCCCCATGAAGAACGTAATGTAGTTAGAGCTAGAGTCACTAATATTATCACTAACTTCTTACAATCAAATCCCACATCAAGCAATTTTGATAACTTGTTCAGTACAGTCCAACGGTTCCTTAATGAATCACAAGGACATTGTAATAACTAGAGCCGACAAGGGTGCAGTCACCGTGGCAATCAATAGGGAGTCTTACAACGACAAATTAGAGACATTACTATCAGATCTTAATACTTATCGCCCACTAAACCGTGATCCAACTCAGCGAATCCAGACAAAAACCATTGAACTGATTAAACAACTAATAAGAGCTGATTGTTTAGATGAGACGGTTGCTAAAAAATTAATGTCCCATAATTCAATTCCACCAAAGTTGTATGGCCTCCCGAAGATTCACAAGGTTGACGTCCCCCTCCGACCTATATTATCATCCGTTAACTCTGCTACTTACAAAATTTCATCGCACGTAGCTAGCATTATCGAGTTATCCAACAAAGAGGCTAATAATTACAATGTCCTTGACTCCTTCCACTTTGCTAAGGATTTCAACAATTTCAAACTCCCTCCAAACCATGTCCTGTTGTCCTTGGACGTCGTCTCCCTGTTCACTAACATCCCACTACCTTTAGTGCTACACATCATTGACGAAAAGTGGGATTCCATCTCACAACATTGCTCCTTCACTAAGCAGTGGTTCCTAAAAACAATAACATTCATTTTCGAAAATAGTTACTTTATATTTAACGATAAATTTTACAGTCAAATTTTTGGAACACCTATGGGCTCCCCCCTCAGCCCTTCCATTGCATGTCTAGTCATGGATTATCTCCTAGATCAGATCCTTCCCAAACTTCCTTTCACTCCCCCTTTTTTAAAAAAATATGTGGATGACCTCATTACTGCAGTTCCAAATGACCAAATCAATAATATCCTTAATATCTTTAACTCCTGCAATACACATATTCAATTCACTACTGAGGTCGAATCCAACTGCTCTGTACCCTTCTTAGACATGTTACTGGTACGTGGCACTGATAACATCATTCGCCTTGATTGGTATCAAAAACCAACAGCCTCAGGTAGATATTTAAATTTTCAATCAAATCACCCTTTTCAACAAAAAATAAACCTTATAACTGCTCTAAAAAATAGAATCACTAAGCTATGTCACCCCCTTTTTATTACAAAGAATCTAAACAAATTAAAATCACTCTTGCTAAACAACGGTTATCCACCCACCTTAATAAATAACATTTTATTCCACCGCTCCTTTGCTCTAATTACTCCCTTGCCTCCTGACCCATCGAATATTCCATCCAACACACCTGCAATCATCAAATACAGGAAACTACCCCACATTCTAGAACTCACACCCCAACTAATCAACATTTTAAAAAAAAGAAGACTTAAAAATTGCATCATATAGTATTAAATCTGTCAACAACCTTTTTTCACAACTAAAATCTAATACCGATAACAAATTTAAATCATGTTTAATTTACTGTATTCCATGTGCAGATTGTGATCGTTGTTACATTGGCCAAACAGCACAATGGCTAAAAAATCGCGTTATTCAGCACAGGAGCGACTCCCGTTTAGGGAAACATTCCTGCGCTCTTGCCGAACATTCCAACACGCACGACCACCGCATGGACTATGATAGAATTAAAATTTTAGACTCCGACCCTAATTTACATAATAGGCTGTTTCTTGAAATGGCTCACATTTTCATTACTCCGAATACAATGAACGCAAGAACTGATGTATCCGGCCTCAGCAGCATTTACGCCAATTTATTAAATGTAGGTGGTAGTTCCGGTAGTATTTCCCCTAACCTAACAACACAAAACATAACCCCTTAGTTTTTTATCACTTCAGACATTCCCTAAATTTGACTGTAAATATTACCCGTTGAGATATCAATTTCTACGCTAAACAAAACAAAACCCCATATAAACCAAATGTTACTTACGTGGCTTTCATCATCCCTGTTGCCTGTCCGGAAGAGTAAATAAAATGGTTACTCAATCTTAACCATTTTGGAAATTACGAACGTCTATAACATACACCTCACGCTCGTACATCTAGGCAACCTCACATACATTTCTCCCCGGCTCACTCGGTAACCTAACATCGCGCCAGTTTTTAAATGTTGACAGCCACACTCGTGACTTACCGCCGTTTTCCTTCCCGACCAAAACTCACGTGATAACACCGAGTCGTCGTTCCCGTTTTTCGTCTTCCTAATCAATGTTTTTTGCAATTTTACCTTTCTCATCGTTTCCATTTTGTTTTCAACACGCAATTAACGAACAACTTAACGTTAATTTTTTAATTTTATTACATACACAAGTTTTCAAAAATGCTTATTACAAACAGTTTTATAAATTGATCATTACAAGTAATATATTTTTAACCGCTCGGGAGATGGACGATAGTCCTCATGTTCCCCGATTTTAACATGTTTTCGCCGTGTGTTGCTGCACCATGTACCATGTTGGTAATTGTCCACCACCGTTGATGTTACCATGTTAATCTGTAAGGCATACCTAGCTAGTTACACCCTTATCACTCAATTCGTAAGTTTTTTTTTTTAAATTTTTAAATTTTTTTATATACTATTTTATATTATTTGTATAGAATGTAAATTTCAAACCAAAATTGTTAAATTCACTTAACTCATAGAATGTTAACTTCACAATCACTGTCAAATTGTTTATTCTACTCTTAATTTTTTAGTTGTGTCTGATGAAGCAATAAAACCAATTGCGAAATATTACACGTGAAAAAAGAGTTTCTACTTTCTCCACAAAGCCCTCCGCCGTAATACCCGTTATTCAATTTCTACATATTTTAAATCCAACGGCGTTACTCCCCTTCTGGATATATATATATATATATATATATATATATATATATATATATAACAAATTTTTTCGAAGAAAAGTCCTCGTATCAGGGAATCCGACCAAAAAGGGTGTTAATAAGTCATCTATTTATCATATACCGAGCTTTCGCAAATCTTTATTTGCTTCATCAGGGTGACGCTACAATTAATAAAAGTATAATTAGCGTGAATGAAAAAAGTGAAAGGTTATGTGAGCACATGTGCTGAAGGCTGAAGAGTTGATTACTTACATGTAAGATTAAAAATAAACTACCGCACTTAAGGAACTAAGCGTGGCCATGAACGATGAACAAGTTACACATTAAAAACTTTCCACAAAACGTGGATGTTAACAGATTAAAACGATTTAAAAATTCACATGGTGGACGATAAACACGAGTAAACGTCGTTCGAGGACTTTTCTTCGAAAAAATTTGTTACTATTCCCAACAAGTACGACCGTTACTTCCCTCCAGCATCTATATATATATATATATATATATATATATATATATATATATATATATATATATATATATATATATATATATATTTGTACCGGGTGTCCCAGTATACGTCTATTATGGATGGTTGGTTAGTTATGGCTAAATTTGTGGCAAGAACATGTACACATTGAAAAAATTGTAGAAGCGCTCCTAGCAAAGCTAGCGTCATTTTTTATCCACTAGATAATTTTCCACATCATGAAGAATAATACAAATTGGCTTTGGTTCCTTTTTGTTCATACTGCTATACAGGGTGTCAACATACGTAAAATAATGGATAACTTTTTTTTTCAAATGGAACACCCTATATATTTTGCCACAAATGCATGGAATTTTTAATAAGCTTTCCAATGATGTACAATTTGTATAATGAAATATTAAGGATTCTTGAGATTTATCCATAAAAAAATTTTTCTTTTGTCACCTCCTGCTCATTTTTGGATTTTCAGCCAAAATTATACATTTTCTGAAAAAATAATAAGAGACCAAAGTTGTAGAGCGGAAAATTTTCGATCGAAATAGGTCTTTCGACTTTTCCAATAATGCGTGTATTGCCCGCCAGAGTGCGCAAAATCGTGACCGTATATGCATTTTAGCGTTTTTCTCAAATTTTTTGTTAATGAATTGCACTATACTTTTGTTTCCACATCCTCTAGCAGAAAAGCGGGTAATTATAGAAATATTTAAATGACCTACATCGATTGAAAATATTTCGCTCTACAACTCTTAAAAGAAGCAATTTTTGCCCAAACTGCATAGTTTGTACCAAAAATGCAAAAAACCATTGAAAAACGCAAAAATTGATATATACATTTTCAATTTGCATTTTTAGGGAAAACTATGCATTTTTAGCAAAAATTGCTTCTTTTAAGAGTTGTAGAGCGGAATATTTTCAATCGATATGGGCCATTTTAATTTCCCTATAATTTCCCGTTTTTCCGCTAGAGGGTGCGGAAAATAAAGTATAGTGCAATTTATTAATAAAAAATTTGAAAAGAAAACGCTAAAATGCATATACGGTCACGATTTTGCGCGCTCTAGCGGGCAATGCACGCATTATCTTAAAAGTTGAAAGACTTACATCGATCGGAAATTTTTCGCTCTACAACTTTGGTCTCTTATAATTTTTCCTGAAAATGCATAGTTTTGGCCGAAAATCCAAAAATCAGCAGACGGTGGCAAAATAAATATGCTTTTATTGATAAATCTGAAGAATCCTTAATATTTTGTTATACAAACTGTATATCATGGGAAAGCTTATTAAAAATGCCATAGATTGGTGGCAACTTATATAGGGTGTTCTATTTGAAAATAATTAGTTATCCATTGTTTTGCGTATGTTGACACCCTGTATAGCACTATGAATAAAAGAGAACCAAAGCTGATGTGTATTATTCTTTATGATGTGGGAAATTTTCTAGTGTATAAATAATGATGCTATCTTTGCTAGGAACGCTTCTGCAATGTTTTCAATGTGTACATGTTTTTGCCAAAAATTTGCCCATAACTAACCAACCGTCCATAATAGACCCATTCTATCTTTTACTATTTTTATCAGCTTCTTAAGAGGGTTGAAAATAAAGTATAAAATATAGGGTGTTCCATTTAAAAAAGCATAACTTTGTTCTGTTATGTATATTGGGACACCCTGTACAAAAACACACATAATTTTAAAATATGTAGAATAAGTGAGGGTACCAGTTCAAGAAAACTGGAAGTCGATATCTCAAATAGCAAATAAGTTATGGGGCTTTTACAGATCCCTGGGTCACCCAGTATATTATTACATACACTTATTATTTTAATAGTAAAAAAGCAAAAGGTAACAAAATTATAAGCACAAAATATAAAATGAATTTAGTGTAGTTCTTGATGTGAAGTATTATCACTTTATTTTCTGGTGTCATTACTGGTTGATGGTGCATGAGAAAAATGAAATTGAGACTGTTTCATCAAAATTTCATCATAGTCCGGTTCCATTTGCGAAGCAGAAATTCTTAAAACTGATGAAAGGTGCTAATCTGTAATTCTGTTTCTTAAAGAAGTTTTCCTAAGCTTCATTGTTGAAAAGATTTGTTCGCATATATAAGATGAGCCGAACATTGTCATTATCTTCATTGCATGAGTAATTAGATTTGTGAAATTATCTGGACTTAAAGTTTTATAAAATTCTAGTAAGGGTACTGTATGAAAATTTTGTTTCAGGAGAGTATTACAGTTCAGTTCTATTAACTCAAGTTGACATTTTGCATCAATTTCTTCGTAATTAACATTGAATGGGGTCGCAATTCCATTTTTCTAAAGTCCTGAAATCTCCTTTCAAATTCTGTAGATAGTTTTCTCAAATTAATTTCGTATTTTTTAATCTTATTGTTTGATATGGTGAATTTTAAAGATTGTATTCTTGGAAAAAGAGAAAAATCAGATTTAGAGATCTGATTAGCAAATAATAATTACTGTAATTTGAAACTTTTCAGGTATTGCCAAATATCGTGAAGAAACTGATTTTTTCCTTGCAATTTGAGATTAAGTTTATTTATGTGTACGAGGAGGTCTGTGAAAAAAGCGAAATCAGAAAGCCACGTTTCGTTTTCTAAGACGTCAAATTGATTATAAAAGTCTTTATCAAGAAGAAAATTCACAATATCGTCTTTTAAATCCCAAATTCTTTCAAATACTTATTCTTTCAAATACTTTTCCAGCACTTAACCAACGAACTTTTGAATAATACAGGATATCGGAATGCTCAGCATGTACGGACTCCAAAAACTGTTGAAACTGGCGATGTAATAATCCTCTGGAACGAATCATATTTACTAGTTTTACAACAATATTAATTATATGGTCAATATCTAAAGCCGATTTACAGAGAGCATCCTGATGTATAAGGCAATGCAAAAATTTTCCGGATACTTAGAATTAAATTTCCCAACAAATCCTTGATTGATTCCAACCATATTAGGAGCACCATCTGTAGTTACATAGCTTGTCAATAGGTAAACGAAGTTTATTGATGCAATTTTCAAATTCACAAAATATATCGGCACCAGTCGTTGTTCCTTTCATTGACTGCAGCCCTGCAAGTTCTTCTGTAATTTCAAAGTGGGCATTGATTCCTCTTACAACTATGAGTAACTGCGCAGTATCGCTGATATCTGTACTTTCATCCATGGTAATTGAATAAAAAATAATTTTTTGAGTTTTTGTAGTCAGTTGTGAAATTAGATTTTTATCAATATTTTCAATTCTCTCAGTGATTGTTCTTCTTGAGAGAGACAGTGACTGGAAATCCTTTTTCTTGTCAGGGCACATAATATCGCACACATCTATCATGCACTGCTTTATAAATTCACCATCTGAAAATGCTTTATTAGATTTAGCAATATTATAAGCCAACACATAACTGGCTTTCGTAGCGCATCTTTGAGAATGATTAGCTCTCTGAAATAATTGTTGTTGACTTGATAAATTTTTATAAAATCTTTCGATTTAATTTTTTTCACCTCTTCACTAAACGATCATTAGGAGTGGTTTTCATGTTTGCTCTTGAAATGGCGTTGAATGTTATATTCTTTTAAAATTGCAACAGTTGTATTGCAAAGTAAGCACACAGGTTTTTCTTTAAATAAAGTAAAGAAATATTTCCACGTCCATTCTTCTTTAAAAACTCGACATTCTGAATCCACTTTTCTTTTTTTAATATCCATTTTAGACGTTACCCACTACGGAGAACAACACACAGAAACGCAATTGACGAAAGCTTACTGCTAACTAATGCTCTTACGCGGGAGTTTGTTGAGGCACTGGGAGTTTGGGGGATTACACAAACAATTACTCGAGTCACAGCGGGTCGTTGCAGATGACTGACTAAGTCGCTAACTAACTGATCTTCGGGCGGCCTCGCTTGTATTTATACCTATCTGCGAGAGTGTCTGGAAGTTTCGAGCGAAGATGAGTCATCTGTTTAGGTCGGATGGATTTGTCCAGAATACTATTGTGTTTTGAATATCGCCGCAGGTAGTTTTTATGCGGGTCGTCACATTACGAAGTAAGAACGCGTTCAAACATTCTCTCGACGGCACTCTTAAACGGGCCGGATTAAACCTTTCCGCGGGACGGACTTAGCCCGTGGGCCGTAGTTTCTCCATCACTGATGTAAAGGATGGGCCAAATAGTGTTTTTTTTTGTATATTATTGGTTCTTTCCTACGTCGCTCGTGCTTTTAAATGTTCGAGCAATGTAAACGGAAATAACGTTACGTGAGTCGTATAATACACAACTTGAGTTGTAAGTAGCAAATTACGCGCAAGTGAAAGATATTGCGTACGAGCCGCATAGCGGCGAGTAACGTAATTTCACGAGCGCGTAATCGCGTTACAACTCGCGTTATGTACTATACTTTACCTTCGACGCTTAAACTAAAGACATATTGAAACTGAATCTTGTCAGGGTGACGTTTAAATTAGTATTAATAGCCGCTAATGGCAATGTAGGACGACTAGCAACTAAACAAACGAATTACCCCTCGAACAATTTTCCGTCGAATAATATATTGTCCAATACATTGATTGAACAAATTTAAGCATACTGATCGTTGTACTCGCTCTGAAGTGTTAATCTACTAGGATACCGTTGCGATGGAAGTACCAATAAGGCATGGCGTGAAGTTTATTGTGTCAGTTATTGTTTAACCAATAAGTTGTAATCTGACGTTTAAATGTCACTGTCACTTTTGATGTTTAAAGACGAATGCAGAGGAACTCGGCGGACGTTAACTGTAATTGGCTAATAAGTATATAATATAGCGAGGTGCATAAGTGGTTATAGTATATGTTACACATTTATGTACAACATTTAACATTTATATATGCTCTATATATTCGTAAAGGGTCGCTTACGATTGCTGAAAACAGTTCGGTAATTCATCAATTACAAAGTGGGAGTAGGTAAAACGGTTTTTTTTATCCTATTTCTATTTTTTTATAATTTAAAAAGTGTTTAATGAAAACCGTCAAAAAGCGAAATCATGTTTGTTTGGCAATATTTCCATAGCAACGAGTTACGTTAAGGAGCCTTTAACAACACTAGTGCTGGTAAAGGTACCTTAACGTTACTCATCGCTAAGGAGTAAGGAGTTATTGGCATGTTAGCATTATAGGATAAAATAAAAACATTTAACGGATTTTGATTTCTTCGTTTTTTGTTTAACAACGCTATAATTATTCTTAGCAATTAACGCATCACCTGTATCTGTACTCTCGACCGATCTGTTGAGTTCTGTTTCGATTTGCATTGATTGTTGTAATTGATCAAACGTTAATTCTACTCCGGTTGCTACTTGCATTCGGTAAGCAAGACGAAACTTATTGAATTTCGGTGGAAGGTCCGCAATGACCTTGGCTATCATCTGCGTTACGCTGTATTTTTCTTCAGCAGTATTTAAACGTTGTACAAGTACTAACAGTTCAATAGTTAGACACTGACATAGATTCGATGAATGTTAGTCGATGCCACTCCTGAGATGCTTGTTTTCACTGGTCGATTCGCAAATCCCCTTGATCTTCTCCCTGATTGTCTTTAAGCTGTTGCAGTCACGAATAGATGCATGGCCGTCATCTGTTAAACTACACGTTAGAATTCGTGTAGCTTTTGCATCAAGTTTGCGCCAATTTTTGAAGTCTTCAAATCTTGTGTAGGGCGACTAGCTCATACACACTCATCAAGTGGAGGCACGACACCACCTCAAACTTCCATCTCCGATAATTCGCTTTGATCAACACCGACAGTTTGATATTATCTAGTGATATCTTGACTAAGCAGCTGAATCAGTCAATTTACACGAAAGGGTCAACGTTCAAGTGAAACGATTTGCACGAAACACGATAGTCACGAATGATCTCCAACACTTGAGCTATTCACATCTCACTATCAGGGCCCATAGCCTGTAAGGCCGTGATTGTGAATAAGTATGGGTTTATTATAAACGAACGATACAAAAGATGAACTGCGACTGACTTTACAAAATTGACGTGTGACTACTTGTTAAAAATATAATATAATAATAATGATATAATACCTAGATTTTAAAACGAATAATAAAAACATGCAAATCACCAACGAATTTTGAAATATTAGAGTAACCATCAAGATATACGAAACCTTATATGAAACGAAAGCTTACTTAATGAACTTTTAAATTATGAAATAATATATGGGGTGTTCCATTTGAAAAATATTTTTAGGGCGTGCATCTCACTATTCTGCACAAGTTTTGTATAAAACATTTTTCGAAATTTTGAAAAATAAGCACGTGATTGACTGCCCCCAAAGCTCTGAAACACCCTGTCTTTTTAACTTCGTAAATGGGGAAATCATCTCAAGTACTTAAAACGCCGAAGGCGAATTAGTTCCCCAAAATACCGACTCGGACACGGCAGGTTAGTATCGCCCTCGACCGTTGTCTACGATATATAAAAATGGCTGAATTGGAAATGTGTATATCGCTCTTTCCACGTCAAACCGGACACTGAATTTTAATCTATGATTCCGATTTTTTTTTTAAATTTTGCAGACGCATTTTACATATGAAATAATGGATGTCATATTTTGCGAAAAAAATGAAATTTTTTTTGAAGAAGATATGTACGGTTGTAAATTGCAAGAAATCACGAAAAACGTCGGTTGTGCGAACATTTAAACAACTGTATCGTCAAACCCATTAGTCATACAAAAGAATACAACAGGCCAAGTTTGAAGATCTTGAGTCATTCTAAGCAGTGGTGTATTTAAAATTTGCGTTTAATATTAATAAGATATTATTTATTTGTTTATAATTTTCATTAGCATTTTTCATCATCAACTCGCCAACTTAAAATTTGGAAAAAAAATACCATCGCATTTCCACTTTAATTCTAAAGAAACAGTGAAAATTTAAAAATGGAACACAAACGGGCTCTATATTTGAATTTCTTTTTTTAAAAGAGTATGACCGCTCGGCGCAGCGGCCAAACATGTCGGGTACGTTTATAGGTACGCTTACAGGGGCAATAGGTAAAACAAAAAACACATAAATTAGTGAATTAAGTATGTATATTTTTATTTTTTGCTCACATTTGCAATAATCGACATAGTAGGTGACGATATAAAAACCTGTTTTATACCAAAACTAGAAGAAGAGTTTAAATAGACAAAAAAAGCACTTATGACTGAGAATCTTGACCATCTTCGCAGACTTGTCTTATCGACAAATTCGAAAACATTTTTATGCATCTAATCACATGATCACAGTAGCAAAAATGTGTCTAAACAAAAAAGAATTATTTCTTCTCCGAATCGCAAACCAGGCAAGACTCTTGATGAAATAGCTGTAAAAAAAGTACGAACTGATAAAGAAAAAGTAAAAGTACCGACGAGATTAGTTCTGTGCAAATTGAAAGAAGGCTATGCTAAATTTAAAAAAAATAATGCACGCTTAAAATTACACTTTTCGAAGTTTGCTGCATTAAGACTGTTTGGGGTTCCAACGTCTTCGTTCGCACTGGTTATGACGTTCGATGGTTTCTGCTTAACGTGCAAAAATTCGCGGCGATGATGCGTTTATCAACGACTTTTTTTGCACTTGCGGATTGCTTACAATTAGTAGCAATAAAACGAGAATTAGCTGCACTACGACTCGATGTATATTACTTCAGATACAATTTAGAACTTAACTAATATAGGGTCTGCCACTTTCGGCCGACAAACTGTATTTCACCCCCTCAAGTGTGCGGGGAATGATTTTTTCCCGAAGATGCGATAAGCTCCACCCACAACTTTTCGGAACTTCGTTTATCCATGCGGCCAGACTCGTTTTGAACCCTTCGGAGTTAACATCAGAAATGCTCATGAGGAATTCTCCGTTAAACGAACCGTTGTCGAACTTACGGTGTTTTTACATGAAGTGTTTCAGAAAAATGTGCTTCATAATTTCATTACATGTGTAATAGTGCGCAATAGAGAATTTTCGTGAGTGATATTCCACGCTAAATCTGACAAAAACCGCTATATTCGATAGCCAATTTTTATTTCACTTAAATTAATGAAACAATTCCAATATATTTAAAAAAATTCAATTGTGGCAAATAATATTTAATCTAATTCATAATTTATTTATTTCTAAGAACAAATGATTAAAGTCTCAATCTATTTGACTTTGAAATTCGTAATATTCGTATTGTTCGACTAATGGAAGCCGTATAAATAAAGTTACTCGTCGATACAAAATTGCAACAATTAAATATATAATGGGAATTGTGGAAAAAAAAACGTCCGTGAAAGTTCAGATCTGGAGTTCAGTAACAATATGCATTTAATTTCGTTACATTTTTTAACGAAAATAATCTCAAGAATTAAAAGGCTTTTGGTAAAAATGTATACATCGGAAGTGGGTATTTACCTTGAAGACAACAAAAAAATAGACATCTTTTGATTATATAAATGTTTCTCAAAAACTTTTTTATATATAAAAAAAAAAAATGATAAAATGGTTTGTAGATTTTGTCTATAATTATGAAATCAAAAACGTTACACCAAATTTACATTCACAATAATATTATAATGATAAAAAAGATCACTTTTCATTTCAAAAAGGAAAAAGAAAGTTATCTGATCGAATACTCTTCGTCCTTATTAATTAATAGCGTTATCTCTCAAATTGTAGAAGTAACAAATTGTATTAGTTTGGCAGAAAAATTCTGCATTCTGGATTTTTTTACTTGCCAAACTAATACTCATTGTCACTGCAACAATTATTGTAATATAACTGTATTAAAGTTTTTAAGTATTAAGAGTATTGCTACAGATAATTTCATTATTATAGATATAAACCTGAAATATTTTGGAAAAATTAGATTTCTTTGTTTCAAGATATGAATGAAAAACATTCATAAACAAGGAGTGTAAGAGAGTAAACACCACGTTCTAACATGTGAAATTTTATTAAATGGTATAAATATGGTTTGATCCAAAATTATGCACACTGTTATTTTTTTCATTTATTAATCAAATTGATTTGGCACCACATACCAATTATTATCAATAAATTGTACATAAATTGGTATCATTGGTGGTAGATTTCCTGGTGTCGTAATCGCTAGTGGAGTTTGAGCTTGTGGTATATGTGATTGAGCTTGAGGTCCCGTTTACATTTAATTTCGAACTTTAACTTTTTAATTTTTGAAATATCCCCATCATGATTATGCAGCCGAGTAATCCGAAAAAAGTTGTTTTCACTTATTGCTCTGCCCGGACATATGTGCCTTTTACGGCATCTTAAATACATTTTGTTATTTCTAGCTCTGTCTGAAATGTAGATAAATCCCTCGTGGAGATAATAACATTTCCCGTAAATGTCGGATTTAACTTCCATTGTCAATTAAAGTTTCACAAGTTTGGAATATCACTGATGGACTGAATAAAAATAATTTTTGAACGCCTATTTGTACATTTTATTTTTTATGCTAGGCAATAAAGCAAGTTCTGCAAGCAGCATTATTTGGTTTTTCCAATTTGATATTTCAGATTCTTAATTATTATGAGGGTGAAAATTATTCTAATAGACTAATTTGAATATTTTGGGTAACTAATTTATGTAAAGCCCCAAATTACTCGGACTTCCTACTATTCCATTAGCTCGTCGATTTTTATATCTATAGGGGGGTAATATTCATAAATCGCGGCAATGCAAATCAAAAAATGAATGGGCGACTGTTACAGAATCACAATTAAACTCTGTACATCAATTTTCATAGGTGAATGGCTTGTGTTTTGCGAAATGTTTTTACCATATTTATGAATGTGGAATCAATCATTATTGTTTGACGAAATCGGAGAGATAGATAATTTGTACAATATTGGATGATTTGAATTAAAAGTTTTAGAATCGATGATATTCGATTTTATCATTTTAAAATTTAGAATCGGTTTTTATCACTGAAATATATTTTTGTATTATGAAAATATTATTACAAATTACAAATCATTTCACGTATGATTGCAATTTGATTCGAGTAAACTACCGGTTTTTTCGAAGTATGATGATGTTTAAACTCAAATAGCAATACCTTACATTTGTTATAACGATATAATAGTTATCAGAACTACCAATAATTTATAAATTATTGGTAGTTCTGATAATAATAATAATTTATAAAGGCCAACAATTATGTTTTCGTTGATAGCTAAAAATGTCGCTCCACCACATTACATTATTCTAAAATATAGAAAAGTCTTGATATGAAGAGGATGGTTGTAACCGCTCATGCATAATCCATCATTAAACTGAATTGAAAAATTCAATACATTTTAACAACTGATTATTGTAAAAAATGTTATTTAACGTGAGAAGACAGTTCTACAGTATTACACGACTCCAGTTTCGAAGTGTTACCGTCATTATCAAGTAAATTACAAAAAAATAAATATTGAATTTATACTAAATATTTTAGTGTGAAAGGAGTAACCTGTCACTAGTTGTTTGTTGAGCCACATTAAAAAAGTTAACTCTACAATTTCTTTCTCATCAAATCACCCCTTATCACATAAATTAGTTGCTTACAATTTCATGGTACATAGTATACACTAATGTATGTTACATTTTTTATAACCTTTTTGAACAGCTTATAACCGATGAGATATTTACCTTGTTTTGCAAACATGTTCTTGGTGTGTTTTAAAACATAAATACCACAATTATAACTATTCTCATGTATTCTTCATAAAATTCAAAATATATTTTTTTAATTAACGAACCAATCGAGTTCCGATAAAGTGTGTACAAACTTGTGATTTTTTTTCCAATAGTAACAGAATATTAGGAATTGTTAAAATGTTTTATAATTGCAAAATAATTTGTAGTTTGTAGTTTTTTAATTGAAATAGCTAAAGTATCATTCATTTCGTCGTTTCGAGATGTAATAAGTTTATTAATATTTTAAGAAAACATGGTAAGCGGTAAAAATAAGTATTATTATCATCATAGTATCATGAATTTAACGAATATATTATACCTAACCAAACTCATTTCATGTAGAATCTAAAAGACACATTTTTAAAATCCGTTTATATACGACTGTCGAATGGTTGTGTTTCCTGTCTAAAGCAAACTTTCAAGCTCACAGTGCTAAAAAGATCGGACCTCCCCTTTCTGAAGGATCCTGTTCGGCAAACTTCGTAATATGCAGTGGGGATGGACAGAATTTGAATTAATATAAATGTGTCGGCCGGAAGTTCGGCACCCCTAATATATACAATTTTACAAAGAGGAAAATATTTACATAGTGGGGGCTAAAATGGAGGTGGAAAAAATACTGGTGGGATCAGTAGTTGCAGTCCTTCCTCTTGGGGAAGGCCATCGTCGCAGCTGCGACCAAAATTCTTGGAAGATCATGTTGTTCGAGGCATTTTGCTAGCAAGATTTGAAAATAAATAATTATATTCTAAGAACATCATAGATTTAAAATATTCAAACAGAAACCGAAGTATTGCATATTAGCTGGTGCAAGTGGAACTCATGCTGATGTAACAACATCAAAACGTTAATCACACAGATGATTTACCCTATAATTAACCCTGCCAAATTTTTCATGTGGGTTAACATTAATTAATATTGTATCTTGATTTTGTATATCTTAATAGAATGTTAATCCGGATTTTTTTTTCTCTTCAAGATTATAGAACGAAAGCTCAAGCTCTTTAAAGTCATTTTAACAAAGCGAAGATGATTCGCGGCACTTAGAAGTATCGTTCATTTACTTCAGCACAAACCGGAAAATCGAAGTAAAAATCGCATCATTAGCTAGTACGTCGACGATTACAAATATGTGAAAAAATCAAAATTAACATCTTATTTCATTAATTTATGTGCTATAGTACAATCGCGCAGAGGTGACAGTGACCGTCTCCGATTTCGTTTTAGTTAAGAGCAGAATTGATTGTACCCATTTTATTTATAAAAAGGTTAAATTTAATGACAAATTTTAAGTTGTCTTTACTGATTGCCAAAAAATACAGTCGCAAAGTTCCGTCGGGAAAATATTTGCACGCTCGGGAATTTTTAAATTTCCCGCCTAGACTGAATCGAATCATTGTATGGACATACGTTTATACCCACAAAGAAACCACAATATTTATTAGTATATTATATAATTAATTTGAAACAAAACATACACATATGGGCGCCAGACTTACAAATAACTTCATACCTACTTGGTATGATAATGAACTGCGGCATATGAGAGAACATCTTCACTTCTTAAATGATTGGTACAATAGGCACCCTAGTCTTAATAATAAACTTGTCTTAAATGAATTTAAAAGTAAATACCAACCTGACTGCAGACGATCTTAACTCTTATTTTGCCAAAATACCAGAAAGACTGGTACGTCAATTAAAGTCTTTAAAAAACACAAGAAGTTCTTACGACTATCTAAAAAATAAAAGCTACAACCACTTACATTTTGAATTTAAATAAATTAGTTATAATTATGTGAGAGATATAATTAAAAGTCTGAAAAATAAAAAAAGCAAAGACATTTATGGAATGAACAAAGAAATAATAGTAAGCATATTAAACATATTGATAGTTCCTTTAACAAATTTGATAAATTAATGCATCAGAGAGGGTGTATTTCCAACTCCATTAAAAATCTCAAAAGTTGTGCCTCTCCATAAAAAGGGCGATCCCAGTAATCCTAGTAATTATAGACCAATATCCATTATCCCAATCATTGGCAAAATTTTTGAAGTTATTCTCAAAAATCAATTACAAGAATATTTTGAAAATTCATACATTCTCAACGATTGTCAATTTGGTTTCTGAACCGGAAAATCAACAAGCGATGCAATAATTGATCTAACGCAGTATATTGTCAACGCATTTGAAACAAATAACTACTCGGGGTGTATATTTTACGATCTGTCAAAAGCATTCGACTGTGTATCGCACGAAATACTGTTGGATAAATTAGCTTATTACAGTCTCAGTGATCATTCAATAAAACTGCTTAGATCATATTTAATGAACCGAGAGCAAATAACTGTTTCTAACGGATGTAAATCTCAGCGAGAATGTACAACAAGAGTGTCCCACAAGGATCAGTTCTCGGTCCTTTGTTATTCTTGATATTCATCAATGATTTAATGGAATGTGATAATACATCTAAATTTACCCTTTATGCCGATGACACTACTTGTTGTCAATCAAGTCGCTATTTGTCAGATCTAATTCACTCTCTCGAATGCACACAAATAAACACGAAAGAATGGTTTGCATCCAATCTGTTAACACTAAATGAAGACAAAACATCGGTCATGCTCTTCTCACTAAAGGATCTATCTACAGTTCAAAACATAAATAAAAACAAGTTTTTTGGTATAACTCTTGATACTGGATTGACTTGGTCAGAGCAAATTAATCATGTTTGCACAATGATAGCAAAAAATATATACTTATTAAAAAACTTGACCAAAGTTTGTTCCACTGAAGTTATTTTAACTGGATACCATGCACTAATAGCATCACATATAAGTTACGCAATTACATCGTGGGGGCATTCGCCCAATGCGAAACGAGTATTTGCACTACAACGTAGATGTGTGAGAGCTATGTTACAGTTGCACTACAGACATGATGTTCGGGGGTATTTTATCGAATTGAACATATTAACGGTTCCCTCCATGTACATCCTCAATAGTATACTATTAGTAAAAAAAAAACATCTTGACAATTATGCAAGCGCTGATCAGCATGGCTATAATACTAGAACATCTTCAGATATCGCAGTTAACTATACTCGTATATATAGAACACGGAATAGTCAGAATTATTACGGACCCTTATTTTTTAATAAATTACCCGCCTCAATTAAGTCAGAAGGTTTTTCAACATTTAAAATTAAATTAAAAACACTGTTATGTAGAAAGGCCTATTATAATTGGAAAGATTTCCTAGAAGATAATCTGTAACTATAATATGTTTATATAATATATATATATATATATATATATATATATATATATATATATATATATATATATATATATATATATATATGTGATATATGTATATCTGTGTAATTTTTGACTTGTGTAATTCCAAATTAGCACTAATAAAGTTATTATTATTATTATTATTATTAAAGTTTTCCTATGTAAGTGCTTTCCGATACACAAAAATCATGTTAACTAAGGTTTCTTGAGTATAACTTTTTACAACTGGCTCATTTATGGGTAATTACAAAAACAAAACAAAAAACAAACAAAATATAATTTACACAACGGATATGCAATGGAGTATAATAGATAAAATCTTTCTTTATAATCAACACATGCAGGTTAAACAATAACAATTTAAACAAATCAAGTATTTCGCACTATTAAGGCAAACACCAATACAACCGCTTCAAACAAGAGTTCTAGCACAGCAATCACCCTACTGAGAGCTCCCAATCTACGAAATAAAAAGAAGGGTAACTTACCTAGCCAGCTCTGCAAAAATAAACAGAAGAAAATATACTGTAATTACTATCGACCTGCATAAGTTGATAATCGCATCTTAGTTAAGTTATGAAAATTAAATGAAATGTCAGATCCATTATATATACAAAAGGGTAGTTGCTCTTGCTCTTCCTCCCGTAAGACGAAAAGATTGACTGAGACTAGCTGTAAGCTTCAACAATGATGATACCTCTCACAGACAGCAGTGTCCTGTTCCTCCCCATCCAGATGAAACAGGATTTCGGATAAAGTTTACCAGCTATTTTATCAGCCGCAGAGAATAGGTAAAAGGTACGTTTAAGAACTTTGTCTCCAACTTTAAAATTGTCAGGGCGTCGTCTCAGATTATATCTATGGCTCTGATTTAAGCCTGCTTTGAGAAGATTCTGTTCAACCAAATGATGTAACTCTTGTAATTTCAACATTCTTGTAACCCACTTCTTCTCTTCCTTATCCAATACCTGTAAATTTAACTTTTCATCACTAACCCTATCCCTTACAGAAACAGCAGATCTCGGTTCTCTACCGAAATTAAGAAATGCAGGAGAATACTTTGTTGACTCCTGAACAGCTGTGTTCAGAGCGAACCGAATCTCCTCCAAATAGAGATCCCACTTTTGGTGATTGCTGCCTAAATATGCCGTAATGAGTTGTTTGATATTACGGTTCGAACGTTCTGTGGGATTAGCCTGCAAGTGATAAAATGATATATTCTAAAGATCTATTACACACGTTTCCGCTAACTTTTTTACCAACTTACTTACGAAATTCTTAGCATTATCTGTAATTAATATCAGAGGGGTACCAAACCGATTAAGAATAATTGAACGAAACTTTGATGTAATAACTTCTGAAGTGGCTTTTTGAATGGGAATTAATTCAATCCATTTAGTGAATAAGTCTTGGAAAACTAACAAATACACATTCCCTTAAGAACTTCTTGGGTATGGACCCATAATATCGGTAGAAACTACCTCCCACGGAGATTTAATATATCTGGGATGCATTTTGCCTCGGGGAGTAAAATTTGATGCTTTAACCATCTGACAAATAGGGCAATGCCGAACATACCTGACTGGTACATCCCAGACCAATAATACTGCCTGCCCACCTTCCACAGTGTCTTCTCAATACCTAAATGACCAGCTTGAACCTTATCATCACATTCTTGAAGAATTTATTTTCAAAGAGAACAAGGAACTACCAACTTCCAGTCCTCTGTGGGATCTTCCAGTTATCCTATTAGGAAATCTTCACGTAAAAATAACAAACGATCACCTTTGACTTGCCAATTAGGATGCTTGTCAGGCTCATTCTTCATCCGATAAAATTTTAGATCATACCATTCGTCAACCGGATTAATCTGCGAGTGGACTGCCGAAATAGAAACAGCCTCAATCCTAGATAAAGCGTCCGCCACGCTATTTAATTTGCCCTTGAGATATTCAATAGAGAAATTGTATGGTTGCAATCGCAAGGCCCAACGAGTTAAACGACCTGTATGGTCTTTCAAATTCAATAAGCACTTCAGGCTAGCATGATCCGTCATTACAGTAAATTGATATCCTTCTAAATAATGACGATTCTTTTCGATACCAAAGAGAACGGCTAGGCATTCTTTTTCCGTAAAGGAATAGTTACATTCAGCCGAGTTCAAGGTTCGAGAGCAACCACCCTCTCGTTACCGTTCTGAACCTGCGTTAACACAGCACCTAATCCCATTTTACTAGCGTCCGTTTGCAAGGAAAACGGTACATTAAAGTCGGGCCCAGCAAGAATAGGGGCTGTGGTCAAAGCCTTCTTGATGGACTCGAACGCCTTAATATGCTGTATAGACCAATTCCAACCTGGCTTCTTCCTTAATAAGAAAGTAAGAGGACTGACAATAGTCGAAAAATCTGGTATAAATCGTCTGTACCAACCAGCCATTCCAAGAAACCTTCTTAATCGTTTGAAATTCTTGGGTGATAAGAACGAAATTATTGGACTAATTTTTCCCGGGTCCACGAAAAGTCCTTGACAACTTACTAGATACCCGAGGTAACGTACCTCACTGCATCCAAAGTCACACTTTTCTCGATTAATTCTTAAACCGGAATCTTTTAAACGACGGAAAACTCCCCGCAACAAACGGCAATGCAATCCAAAGTCAGGTGTACAAATGAGAATATCATCTAAAAACACGACTACATACAGAGATAATTCAGGGCCGAATACCCCATCAGCCAAACGTTGAAAAGTAGCTGGCGCATTGGTCAACCCAAAAGGCATTACCGTAAATCTAAACAATCCTCTACCAGGTACTACAAATGAAGTGATATCCTTACTTTGCTCATCCGCTAAAGGCACCTGCAAAAAGGCCTGCTTCAAATCTATTTTAGACAGGTACTTCGCTTGACGGGATCCATCCAACAAGGATGCCAAATCAGGCATAGGAAATGAGTCCTTTCTAGTTACTTGGTTCACTTTACGAAAATCTATACAAAATCGATAAGAATCTCTTTTCTTACCATTACTACTGGCGAACACCATGCTGCATGGCTAGGTTCCACCAGTTATTTCTCTGACATCTTGCCAGTTTCGAGTACTTGGCTTCCAGAACCTTAGGAAAATATATATGACCGTTGTTTCATAGGTTCGGCTTCACCTACCTCAATATGATGTGCTATCTTGGTGGTTAAACCTGAACAAAGTTGAAGATCATAAATGCGTTCTTCTATTATTTGACCCAAGGTATGCTTCTCTGGTTAAGTCAGCTCCTGTATGCCAGATATACCAGGTGTAATCTGATGTGCTTCTGGTAAATAAAAAGATATTTTGGGTTCAAGAACGAAATGGAAAATTTGACTGGAATCATTCTCAAACCACCAAGTTTGAGATCTAGCATTGGTACAAATTCCAGCTGAGATGATGAAATCCAGGCCCAGTACTAGAGGACATGACAATGAAGTCATGTAGTAGAAAGGTACAACAAAACTACGATACGAGATTAAGATAGGGATAGAATAGCAAATTGAAATTGTAGTGATACTACTGTCAGCAATCTCTGCAGAGAAAGGCTTTATCTGAGATGGTAAAGTTTTACTTTCATTTATCAGATCTGTTGCCTTATCCCCGATAAGAGACATACCAGCTCTAGGATCATATAGAGCAGCTATTTGCTTAACCTCCCGTGTTCCTGGTATTCGATAACTGAGTAACAAAAACCACTGTTTCCTTGAAGTGCTCTGGGATTCTGCTGAAGCATTACACATATTAGCAACACAAAAACTCCCTACAAATAGACTCCTTCTTACATTGCTTCGGAAGCAGTGAAGTACCTTTACTACATGATAATATATTATTATCAGTAAGATATCCCAAAGGATCAACGGTAAGAGACGGTAAATTAATGTTACTAGAAGACAAAGTATTAACGGTATTAGATAACAAAGACTTCGAAATGGTAGCAATAGGAGGAGCATGAAGATCAGTTTTATTTGGGTCTTTAGACAATTTGGGAGAAGAGTCGATCGTCAATTCTGACTCCCCCGTAAGTTTAAAGGACTGCAGTTTGGACAAGCCGCCTTAACAGCTCCCGGTTAGCCACAACCTATAACAAAACTTTCGTCTTGGCTCTTTACAATGGGTAAAGACATGAGGACCTGCACAGTTCCAACAGCTTAACCCTCGCAACTGCCTTCCCCGAACAATACATTCTCCTTCTGCCATTCCCTTCTTCGATCTAGGGGAATCTTCTGAATCAGACGATCTAGGAAAATACCTACTCTCGGTATCCTTTCCTTTACTACTCTTAGTCCCCTTTGTAGAAGTAGTGTTAACAGGTTCAACTAAACCGTCCTGAGACTTTACGGAATTAACCTTGTTATGAAAAGTTAACGTTAACCTGGTGTTTGCCTTCTTTAAGCCCCTGTTCCGCTATACGACAACGCTCCGTGACAAACTTAACCAGCTGCTTATTAGCTGGAATGTTGGGTTGAAACATGACTTTATTCAAACGCTCTACACGTGCTAGGATCTAAATTATTCAAAGCTAACTGCAGGAAATCAAAATCCCCTACATCCACTAAGCCCAGAGACTGTAGTTCATTAACATTATTTTCATGAACGTTTAAGAAATTCTGCAAGTTAGTGTGATAAGAATTTTGTAATCGAACAAAACCAGTAATCCGATTTAAATATAAACTAGCTAATCTCCGATTATTTTGATATCGGGCCTTTAGAGCAGCCATAGCAGCTGAATAATACTGCGGGTCTAAAGGTAACCCTGAAATAACAGCTTTAGTATCCCCTTTCAATGATGTTTTTAAATACTGAAACTTCTTAGTCAATAACATCGAACAATCACTATCCACCAACGATTCAAACAATGAAAAAAATTCCGTCCAGTCTTCTATATTCCCAGTAAAGATAGGTAACTCAATTTTTTGGAGTTGACCTTGAGATGAAACTGGACTAGGAGTTGGATTCGTAACATACGGAACGGTTTTCAAAACCTCTACATAATTGTTCTTAGCCGTATCGACTAATTCGAGAAAACTAGCATTAACTTTAGCTGTACTCAGTTTAAACTTACCTTTGGTTACTAACACGTAATCCTGCGTATCTTATCATTCACTGCTTTAAATTCAGTTTCCAAACAGTGCAATCTCTCAAACTGACTTTAAATATAGAGCTCATTGGAGTTACATCTTCAAATTTTCATTGTTTCTTTGGAATTGAAGAGGGAACATGATGATATATTTTCAAAAATTTTAAGTTGGTGAGTTGATGGAAAATGCTAATGAATTTTATAAACAAACTAATGATGGTTTATTAATATTAAACGCAAATTTTAAACATACTACTACATAGAATGACTTAAGATCTTCAAAATCAACCCATTGATTTTTTTTTGTACCACTAATAGATTTGACGATACAGATGTTTGAATGTTCGCACGACTAACGGTTTTCGTGATTTCTTGCAATTTGCAACAGTGCATATCTTCTTCAAACATTATCTCGACCTTTTAAAACAATCGGAATCGTTAGTTATAATTTTTGCCGAAAACCGTCCGGTTTGACATGGAATGAGCGATATGTACACTGGCGGGACCGAAACTGTGTGGCTTCTGTGATACAAATGCCAACCCCCCAGACCGAGGGATCTGTAGGTTGCAGGTTCGATCCCTGTCGGAGGCATTTACACACTTTTGATCCAGATTACAGGTTCTAATCTATTGTGGTAATGTGTGACCGATTTGGATATACAAAATCCAATCATTTATTCTTGCTTAATATTATTATATAATATGTAATATATTCATTTTCAGAAAATGTACTGGAAAATCGTGTAACAGGAGGAAACCTAGAAAATATAAGTAATCGACCCTATCAAGTTTCGGTCCATCAATCTGGATTGCCATTATGCAGTGGCTCCATAATCGATCCAAACTGGATACTGACAGCAGCACATTGCATTAGTGCCCTGAATAAATACCCTTTCGACGTTCCCATCACCATCCGTGCTGGCTCAGCAAACCAAAATGCTGGAGGAGTGCTCGTTTTAGTTGAAAGAGCCTACGAGCATCCAGATTTTAAGTTGACTTCATTCGATAATGATATCGCCTTGCTGAGAATAGCGACGCCTCTGCAGTACAACAACATTTCAATTGAGCCTATCATTTTACCTGAAAAAGCTGCAACAGTGCCTGTTGGTGTTTCTGCAAAAGTTGCAGGATGGGGAGTTTCGGACACGCTGATACATACTAATTTATTGAGGGTTATTGAAGTTTTTACGATGTCTGAAAAATCCTGTCAGAGCTTGTATGGAGCTCTTGTTACTAAGAGGATGATCTGCGCTGGATTTGTCACTGGTAAAAGAGATATTTGTAAGGTAACTATATTTTAACAAATATTTTACTTGAGTAAGGATAATTAGCATTATTCATCAAAATAAGAGTTATAACTAAAATTCGAGATTATGCAATTTACAAAAATTATCTTGACAATTGCCCTCATTTACTTATTAACCAATGAAATCGAATAACGTTGATGAGATGATCCAATAAAATTCTAATTACGATGCGTAACAGACCACGCTCTATGTTATGAATGGCAATTAACCCTGGGTGGTATCTAATCAGATAATCTCTCATGTTGGTATTGCCTAGCAACGCGTTGGTTCATTTTCTATAACGTATAAAACGTCAGTTATTGCCGAACTTTTAAGCAGTTTGCTCCTGAATTCGATCTGTTTGTACTTACGGGTGAAGTGTTAGTGCTTTCATAAGTAATTCAAAGGCATTTCTCAAAATCTTGGTAAGCTCATTTTTACTACAATTATTGTGGCGCAGATTAATACACGTCTGATACTTGGTGTCACTAAATTTAATTTTTCAAATTAAGAAGTGTGAACTTTCTGTTCGGCCAATTGTCTTCTCGAATCTAACTCGTGACTGATTTTTCCTAGGTAATCATTAGCGTGTGGATCACTCTTGCTTGTTGCTTCTAGAAAATCGTGATCCTGCCGCTAATAATTGCCGGAAAAATCACAGGCACTCGTTATATTACTGTTGAAAATGCCCAGCTGCCAATATTATTATTATGTCCAGTTGCCATAAACAGCATCTAATAAAAAAATCGCATTTTCCGCGACACGTTCACGCACTTGTGAACCATTTTTGGTAGTACGTAATGTATGTAGGCGCACAGGCACTTTTATATCTGGTACAGAACCCGTTTTTTAAGATTTTGTGATTAACTTTTAAACCACCTTAAGACTGGGCGCGTGAAAAAACTGCAAGTAATTTTCTTGACGCTTACGTTCTCTGTATGACGCTCAATATTGTATTGCCTCAGACTCGTGATGACTCATATGAAACATCAAATGTCAAAAATATGAACCGAAAAATCTAGAGAAAATCATACGACAAACTACTAATTGCACTAGGTAATTTTGTACGCTCAGACGACGGCGCAGCGCAGCGGAGCCGTCGCTCGTCACCGGTTACTTTGGTCACTTTTAATAGGCTACGCACGGACGACGGCGCAGCGCAGCGGAGCCGTCGTTCGTCACTATTTCAATTTTTTTTAATTTAAAAAATATAAAAAAAAATTTAAAAAAAAATTTAAAATTAATTTTTTTTCATTATTATTTTTTAAATTAAAAATAAAAAGAACACAATTTTACCTATTTTCACCTTAGCTTGAAAAAACCAGTTAAGTCTTACCAAGACTATAAACAAATGACTTATTGAAACAACTACTTCCCTGGCTAGTGCCACGCCGGATATTGAATGATACAAAATAAATTTGCATGTTATTACTAGTACTGCTAGCTAAATAACATTGTCTTAAGATGATTTATTTCTGCATACAGGACTATCTTGAAAATTAAACTAAATTGCATTTGAAAACTTGAAACTTTAAAACTGAACCGTAAAATATGTAAAAATTAAGTAAATGGCCATCTGCATACGCGTTTCGAGATTTACCTCCCATCAGTGCAGCTTCGCATTTGAATTGAAAGCTAAAGAATAAAATACACTTACGTGAACGTGAAGAAGTCGTAAACAACTGAGGAGATTATGCAAAGTTTGAACGAGTTTGATACCTGAATTATATGTGATTAGTGAAAGTACAGGTGTGAAGAAAAAAATGATCTTGTTTACTGTTGGAAAACCGACTGAAGATTTAAATAATAAATAAACTTAAGGCAACCTCACTTGTTGTAGAAGAATTAAATAAAGATAATATGTAAAAATTCAACCTGTTACGACCCGGTTAAATATTTATATATTCAGGCTATATTTCGTTTTATTAAATGTATTTTCCGTTGCTCGTTGGTTAACGGCTAACTTTAATGTACCCAAATGTATCAAAAATCGTTTATTAATTATCCTTATTAATGCACGATTTTTCATTAATAAACGATTTTTCATTAATGAACGATTTCTAGGGCCGCGGTTGTCTAGTGGGTAGAGGTCCAGCCTCTAGACCTCGCTGGTGCGGGTTCGAGTCCCGTCCGGGTGGTCACTTTTTTTACTTTTTTAACACGAAAAATGGCCGTGCGGGTCCCTGGATATATTTAGTCTTTGTCCTCATTTCTCTTAAATGAATTATTAAATACTATACATCGGTTGTGGCTGAATGTCCTAGCTGGCTAAACCAATTCCCTATCATCCTCGATTTCCTAACTCGAATTCCTATCAACTATATTTCCTAAAAAAAGAACGATTTCTAGTTAAGCATTAAATAGTTAATTCATGAGTGGCTAATTACTCATAATTACTGGAAATGTAGCTGATAATAGCGAGAAAACGATCTATAATTTGTTTCACATGTAAATGCAAAAGTATATCAATTCTCTGCGTTAGAAACAAATTAGCGGCGAACCGCCTTCGATTTTGTTATACAATAATGTCAAAGTGTGAAACGTCAAATTTATAAAACGCGTGTATCGAGTGAATGTCTGCTACTATGGATAGTGTCGAGTTTAAATTAACACCGCCAGAAGTACTAGCCATTGCAAATAATGCAAAATAATGCAAATAATAAATTTGCTTCCGGAAAAACTTACGTAGAATTTATTTCCTGGTGCGAGAAGTAACAGGTAAGACGTTATTCGGAATCTGCGCTATTCGCATGTTTTGCCGATATTGCTGCAAAGGGCTTAATAGCAAGTTTATTTGTTTGTTTTGTTTGGATTTTCTCTAATCTAATTTCTAATGTTGATCTAAGTTACGATCAACGGAAAAATCTTGTAACCAATTCGTGTGTTAATTGGCGATTAATGATCTTAATAATCGCCATCATTAACACACTTGTTGGTTAAATAACTATTAATGCTTGCTCAACAAGTAAAGTTGCCTTCAATTTATTTAACCGTCTTGGCATTTATTTCTTTAGAAAGTGACCATTAGGTAGAAACACTGTATTCTGTTTTAGTGTTTGGATTGTAAAACTGGGATCATGTACCGCCCATTGCATTAATTTGAACTTAAGCCATAACTCTTTGTTTAGGTAAAATGAAATATGATTGTATATTTAGGAGATAATTTGGAGAAAGAAGTATAAAAAAGAGTTTGTGCCTGAAGTTGAGTTATACACGGCATGGCTATAAAGTTTTAAGACTGATTTTATTGTGGCGAATTTCGTAGCTCTATCTATATCCGGCTAACGGTACTACGTGGTGGGAAGCCTTCCAAGAAACTGGTACACATGTCTCCATTCCGTAATTATAACGTTTTTCGTGAAGCGCGTTTTTAATCCTTTTTATGAAAATACACATTGAACAGTGTACAGCAATTAAGTTCTGTTTTAAAATCGGTTAAATAGCCAAGGAAACGTATCAACTGTTATAAACGGCTTGTGGATAAGAGTTCATATAATGTCCAACTGCGTTTCTGTGGTTCAGAAAGTTTCTGGATGGCCGAGACAGTGTGAAAGATGATGAAAGGACGAAGTGTCCTCGCACAAGCCGAAAGAACGAAAACGTCCAAGCTGTGCGCTCTGCGCTGAATTCTGATCCTCAATCAACCATCAGAATGATAGTAGACAACTTAAATATAGACAAAGAAACCATTCGTCAAATAATCACGGAAGAACTATGAAACCAGCTCACAGCCCAATTATTGTTAGACAATTCTTGGCCAGAAAAAAAAGTTTCCGTGTTGTACCACCCGCCGTACTCGCCTGATTTGACTCCGTCCGACTATTTCTTATTCCCAAAAATTAAATTGCATTTAACAGGCCGTTATTTTGACAAAATTTCGACCAATCAAAAAGCTGTAACGAGGGAGCTGAATGAGGTGCCGGAAGAAGACTTCGCTAAAGCCCTAAAACGATCAGCGGATGGCGCCCAGTGTATTGATGTGGGAGGAGTGTACATTGAATAAAATTTAAAAAAAATTACATTCTGACTATTTACATTTTTTCTTCTGACCTCAGTCTTAAAACTTTATAACCACACAGTGTATATCAGGGTGTTTTGTAAGCCTTATCCTAAAATACAACCAGTTATAATCAAAAAAAAGTGTTTACAAAATGTTTGTTCTGCAAGAGAAATAACATTGACATTTGGTTTTGCCTGTTTTCTATTCTAGCGTTTGCATTTTTGGACATAATGACCCATTCTTGCAGTTTTAACTACACATTTTTAACTTGAGACAACCTCACTTATTGCAGATTTATTGAATAAAAGTAATAATGACGAAAAATAGCCGGAATATAGTTGTTTCAGTAAGTTATATGTTTGTAGTCTTAATAAGAGTTAATGTTGCAGAGTCCGAACAGGCTGAATATTCATATATTCAGGCAAGTTTTCGTCTTTATTAATTTTTACAAATTTTTGTTTAAGTGAAATTTTATTTTTCGTTCATGACAAAACTTCGATGCATAACAACCAGTAAAAAAGCTGTTATTGCTAAAGCCAAATTGTAATTTAAGATAGTAAGTGGCTCTATTTCACATTTCAACCAGTAAACCCCAAAAAGAAATTTTCATTGAATGTTGGCTTTGCGAGATATACAAAATCGACTGTTGCTTATGCTTCTAAATATTTTGTAGAAATTCTTCTATTCCGGCATTTGAATGATAGGATAGAGGCCTACCCACCCCATTCCTATCAGTTAAAACTTAAGCCACATGTATTTGTTTAGGATAAATCAAATAGTATCGTTTATCATAAGAAAGTTTGGAGAAATAAAAATCATCTGAATAAGATATCTGCGAAGTTGAATTGTACTCGATGTGCCCTTCTGAAGCTACAAGTTTCTGTTTAGACTGAATGTAATTTTATTGTTCAGTTACAAGAAGACTTGGGAAATAAGAACCACCTGAAAATGGCGATTATGGTTGAAGCCAAATTGTACTCTAGTTGGAGGCCCATATCCTACAATCAAACCAGTTTTACCAAAAACAAAGTTTATATGCGAGAGAAGCAAATTCCGCATTTGTTTTTTGTATGTTTTGTAGGAACATTGATTTTGTTCTAGAGTTTGGATGTAGGACAGGGAGCCTTACTCTATAATTCAAATAGCAAAACAAAAAAAGAGACAATATATGCAGTCATTAATAATAGGGGAAAAAGGGGCACCAAAGGACACTTTTTATTTAAAAGCTCATATCTTGTTCAATAAAAAAAATGATTCTCTGATTGAATTAAAAGTTTAAATAGTTATTAAAGCTCAATATAAACCAATAAATTTGACAGAACCTTTTAAAAAAGTGTCCTAATCTGCCTCTCTGGTGAGGAAGTTTAGGACCGATAATAAAGAATCGAGATCATTCTCGTCTTCTTACTTTATTTATTGAAAGCAATAAATCTCTTACGAGGCAACAGTTTACAAACCGCTTTTAAATATATTTTTTTTGTTTAACAAAACAGTAGATAATTTATAATAGGCAATGAAATAAACATAAATTTCCATCTATTGAAACCTTGATTAATTTATTTATTTATTTATTTAGTTCTCAAAAGATACAAATAGATCTAATTACAGAGAAATATCATAAAAAGAAAAATTAAAATACATCGTAAACACAATACTGAACCTAAATTAACAATAATATATGTTTATAATAAACGCGACTTAAAAACTAAAATTAACATTAATATTCAAAAGAAAAATTAAAATTACAATTCAAATCAATTGTTTGGGGAAGAAATATAAATTCGTATGGAAGTACAATGAATGAATGAAGATAAATACACTGGCAGACAAATCATTATTACAGAGAACGAAGCGAGTTTAAGAATGTGCTTCTCTTATCGCAAAATATGTCCACTGTGTGCTGAATGTTGTGGTAAGATTTTATCATTTTCACTACAGGTGAATTTCCGTGATGATTGATGCGTGGAATATTATAATTAAATGTAAGAGCATTTCTAATAGAACAGTAAGGAACATGGATATTAATCATATTAAGTATTACACTGCAATCACATTTATTGTGAATAATATTGTAAAGCGTCGTTACTAATATTTTTCTATGCCTATCCGTTAGTGATTGAAATTTATACTTGATTAGTAAATCAGTGTACGACATGTCATCACGAGGGTAATGCTCTATAATAAAATGATGTAGATATTTGAGGAAACGTTTCTGAATACGCTCCAATTTGTTTAGATGAACATGATAGTTTGGTATCCATATAGCAGCACAGTAATCAATTTTGGATATAACAAGAGACTGATACACATAAACTAGTGCCAAGGGATTTTTAAATTCCTTGGTTGACCGAATTATGAAGCCAATTGCTTTGTAGCAGTCTCTTACTATTTGATCTATATGACAAACGAAATTTAGTTGGTGGTCAAACGTTACCCCTAGATCTTTAATAAATTGTTTTCGGCTAATGACTATATTATGAATTTTGTATGAAAAATTAACATTATTAAGTTTTTTCCTAGTATACGATATAACAGAGCATTTATCTATATTAGTACAAGTTGGTTGTTATCGCACCAAGATTCTAATCTGTATACGTTCTGTTGTAAATCAGTGCAATCATCTAGGGATTGTATAGTTTTGTATAGCTTTATATCATCAGCATATATAAGAAAATCGCACGTCAAAACATCGGCGACATCATTAATAAAAAGCAAAAATAACAGAGGTCCAAGGTTTGAACCCAGTGGCACACCACTAGTCGCGATGTAGATCTCCGAAGTACACCCCTTATATTCAACAAATTGTTCCCTATTGTACAGGTACGCCTGAATCACTGAGATAACATTAGCATTGATATTAAATTTATGTAATTTCTCCAAAAGTACGCTATGTGGCATCTTATCAAATGCTTTTGACAGATCCGCGTACACAACATCCATTTGAAGGTTGTTATCGAGACACTGTGCCACTCTTTCAGTAATACACAGAAGATTGGTCAATGTGGATCTTTTTTGCATAAAACCATGCTGATGTGTACTCAATTGTGATTTAAGCAAGGAATAAATATGATCAGATAATAGGCTTTCGAATATTTTGGAGAAGTTACATATTATAGCTATGGGGCGATAATTGAAAATATTAGACTTTTCACCAGATTTAAAGATAGGACAAATTCTTACTCGTTTCCATAACTTAGGATAAGTACCAGATTTGAATATAAGGTTGTATATGTATGTCAGTGGTTTTGCAAGTAAGACTGCCAAGTCTTTCACAAAATGCCGGCAAATGATCTACACCAGCAGTGATTTTAGAGTCCATAATCATTAATTTTGTGAGAACTTGACTCTCACTTAATCGGAAATTGCCCATAACATCTGAGGGAAGCAATCTACAATCATCAATGTAGGGTGCGGGGTAGATCGAGCTGAAATGCGTTGCAAAACCATTAACTATGTCTTTGGAGCATGTGAGTACATTATCATTTAGAGTCATAGCACCAGGTATCCTCGTTGCTTTTCGCTTTTGATTCATGAATGTCCAAAATTCTTTAGGATTCCGTTTGATGGACTCCTCCGAATTATTAATAAATTTTTTGTATGACATAGCTATTTTATATTTTAAGTTTAAGTTTGTTCTAGATGCTTGGGTTATCCCTGCACTTTTTCCGCATTATGTTTTTCTTCTTCAGATTATTTATTATCTCACTATCAAACCATACTGGGTAGGATCTTTTATTTATCGTTCTGCACAAATTTATCACAGACACTGTACAGTGTTGCATAGAAAGATTCACAGACATCATCAATATTTTCTGAATATTCAATGTTTGACCAGTCGATGCTACATAATTCTTCATATAGCAGAGGAAAATTGGCTCGACGAAAATTGTAAGTCATATCATTGTTGTGAGTGTTATAAAAACGGCGGTTAGCGATTTCCAGGATATTGTTACTTCCAAGGGTGGATGATATAAATCGACGGGAACTAAAGCGTCTTCAGAAAGTATGACTTTACAGTCTAATGATTCAAATACGAAAACTAGGTCCAATAATCTGTCAATGTTATTTAGTACATAGTTACACCAAAGAGGATTATATAAAGAGTGGCAATGGTTTTATATGGTTTGTAATGGACTGATTTTGGATCCAGTTTTAGAACCGACATAAAATCATAAAGACATAAACGACAATGACCAAAACTAGTTTAATAATATTTTTCAAACGTGGAATCCAAAAATCTTTTCATATATTTCCTCTAAATAAAACCTTTCCGCTAAAAAAGGTTTTATGTTCACTGGCGGAAAATACGAAAATTGAGTTTTATAACCACTTATATTTGTTTTCAATTTTTTATTACACCAGAAGATAGGCTTTGAAATTTTTTACATTTACAAAATTACGCTATCATGATTTGTTTCGAAGTTATAGCCAAAAAAAAATCGGTTGATTTTCGTGGGGCGAGTTCACCTCCTAAACATGTCTTTTAGTCAAAACAAAAAACACGTATCGATTATTTTGCCCCCCTCTACAAATCTACCAAATTTCATTTAGATCGGAGGGCAACACAATGTCTTATGGTTTAAATTGGGTATTATTAGAAAATAGTTCTCTAAAAGATAACAATTCTTTTAAGAGTTCCATTCCATCTAACTCTGTTGTCAATTTTCCGTTTTCGGTTACCTGTAATTTTATATCTAAATCCATACAACATATTCTTAGATATTCGAATGAAATACTAGCAAAAATTTAAACAAGGAGCAGCAATTTTCTAACAGTTCAGAACGTTCGGATATCAAATTAATAGCGATGTCCAAAATTTCAAAATAAAAGTCAATTCTAAATTTTTCCCTAGGATTCAAAACACTTTCATCGCATGACTCATAATTGGACATCCGCGGTTTTTTTTCTTACATGAACTTCAGATGCTTTGCTATACTTCTTCCGCTTCTTTGGCAAAAGCATTACCCGGTTAGAAATCGGATGCACTTTAGGCAGGGGTTCAGGCGACCGGCCGCTATTTCACAGATTTCGGACGCCGCGAACCCTCTATTGGTGGTCCGCGGGCTTCGCCGGTTTCGCCGCCTCCCTAACCGCCGCCCGCGTGCCATGCACGCTCTAGCCCCCCGGTAGGATCGGCCCTGAACTTTACCCTTTTTCCTTCGACCGCTATCGTACAGAAGAATTTCTTTCGTAATGATGTTTAGTCGCCCGTAGAAATTTTGTATAACTCGACAACATTTTCGTTCAGTCCACTCTGGCTAAGCTGTTCCGCATCATCTGAAATTTCATTACAATTAGTAATTTTCCTCTTTTTAAAACACACATTTTCTAAATGACCTATCTTTTTACAAAAGTTACAATTTGCATTCCTGAATTTACATGCTTGCGCTAAATGTCTGGGGTCACTACAACGGTAATAATGTTTATTATTTTCTGCACTCGTAATTGTTGTATTCTTCTTTGATGAGAATTTAGGTGAATTTGTTCCTCTTGTTTTCCCTTTCCAGTCTATTTTATGTACTTCCGTTGCGTTTGTCTGGTTTCCCATTACACTCATTTATATTTCCGTTGCTTCATAAGCCTTTGCGATCTCTCGAACTTCATCAAGATTTATCTCTCCCTTTTCCAAGAATTTCCTGCGTAATTCAGATGATAGGCATTTTTCAATAACTTGATCACGTATCTGCTCGTCTATGTTTGTATAGTTGCAATTTTTTCCTTGCTCTTTTAATTTTGTAATGAACTGCTCGATAGTTTCCCCTTGTTGCTGCTTGAAACTCCTAAAAACGTACCTTTCATATACTGTATTTGACTTGGGTGCGAAGTACGCGTCGAGAGCCGCCATGGTGGTCCCGTATTGGTCTGTCGATGCTGTGTGCTCGTAAGCTAGCTCGGCGGTGAAACTCCAGCCGCGTCCGTAATTCTGTCACTTTATTGCATTGTTAAACAAATAACTATTAATTCTACTGTACGCGGAAACAAGAGTATATTTATTGCCGTACATGATCCCGGCAATAAAGTTCGACTTTTTTCATGTATTTAGTGGTAAAATATTAAATTTTACTGTCGTTTAAAGAAAAAATAATTTTCACCACCAAAATGGAATCTATTCACTTGTTATAAGGCTTGAAGGTTTTATTTATTTTTTTAGGGTGATGCTGGAGCTCCACTTGTCATCAACAATTTACAATATGGAATCGCTTCTCATATACCCAGTGGAAGACAATGTGGTTCAGAAAAATATCCAGGGGTCTACACAAATGTGATTCCTTTCCTGGACTTCATTTGGGATACTATTGGAAGTGTTGTTATCCCAGTCTTGACAAACGTACCTGTACCTGCAGATTGATTGTGTCGACATAATTAAAATGTTCAATTTTTCCGCTAAATAAAAATAAATGTATATATAAAAATAAACATAAATAATTTGGTTTAGGTATTGGTTGTGCATATTATATAGGATGGTAATATGAAATAGATAATAATTCTACCAAATAAAAACTTATTTTAGTTTCTAAATTTTTAAAATTCTAGATTCGCCTTGTTACGTTTCATTTTTCCACACGGAGGATTTTATTCAATATTCGTCTTATGTTCGTTAATTTGAATTTATTAATTACTTATGTATCTCAAGTTGCCTATAATGATTCTCTATAATTAAATTATTTAAAAATTTTGGCGCATGCTCATTTTTTTTTTGTCTTTCGGAACGACCGTTCTGACCATTTTTCTTTCTTTTCGTCTTGGAGTGCGAAAGAGTATATACGGAGTATTAACTGCTAAATTTATTAGTGATTTTATTGATATCACTCCAGTTATCTGGATTTGTATAATTTAGTGAGTTAGAGTCGGTGTTCACTGGTTTAATTAATATTCCCAGTGGCCGATTAATCGATATTTTATCGGATAATTTTACTCTGGAAAAAAATATATACTCAAGCACGCGTGTTATCAATAACTCCCTTTCTAAGGGGTAAGTAATTTTCAATTTTCTAATTCATTTTACTAAAATATTTCCGCGTGTTTTTAGAGTTTTTTTTGTTGGGTTTATGCATGGTATTGAAACATCGCATTTTTACTGGATTTTCCGCGTGGAGATTAATCCCATGGAGTCGATGTGATTTCTTTTCTCTTCGGTGGACGTTATCGCAGGACGTATTTGGTGTCGTTGCTGTACATCCTTCCACGGGTCATCCGTTATCGTCCTACGTGCAGTCGCATCAGGTCAAATCACCGAGGCGAAGACAGCTGATGCCGATGAGTAGTTTTTTTCTTATTTCTTTCTTTTATCGTAATTATTCTGACATGATATATTATTTATTTAATTGTGTTTTGACGAAATGAAACCGTAACGCTGTAGTGTAATTAACTAATGAATATTTCCGTCTTGTTTTAAATTTCATTGAAAGTAATTGGTATTTTTTTTTCAATCAATTATTAACAGAGATCCTTAATGTTCACTATTTTTTTCTTGTTTAATTAAATTGATTTGGGAATTAATTCAATTATTAATTATTAATTATTATTTTTTTTAAATCTAACCATTTTCGTAGAATCGATGCAAGTAGTAATAAGATGAATCTTGATGATTGGATCATTAATTCTTGTTTGTGAACCGAAAGATATAGCTATATTTGAGGGCAGAAAGGGTAATGTAACTGAATTAATTGAGAGAAGTGATTACGAGATTATTATTAATGTTTTGTTAATTTTGTTGTACATTGATTTATTGAATTATTTCACATTATATATATATATATATATTCTCCCCTAAATGTGTTTACTTTATTGTTGTTCGTCATATTACCTCATCAACCATTAAAAGCATTTAATTAATTTGGATAGTTTGAAACTTAACGCGGTATAGTTGCAAATGGAAAGGGAGAGTGCACTTTTCTTGGTTTAAGTAGGTGGTATATTATAAACCAAGTGGCGCCCTTTAAGTACAAATCATTTAAACCTACGACAAACCCTCCATTGAAGCTGGCCGAGGTGCGTCGTTTGCCACCCGCCTTTTCCATGAGCGACCTTTGCATCATTAAATTTTTGGTGATAGATTTTATTTTTGAATTTTAACTTTATCAGTCAAGCGATGCGTGCTAATATACCCTAGGGCTGAAAAGGGTGTAGCATATTTTTGGCGCCCAACGTGGGGCCCTAAATTAAAAGGGATTTGCCCTAAATTGGAAAAAAAATAATAAACTGTTTTTTTGTTAGTTTGATTAATCTTGAATTTGGTTGATTGGTGAGGTAAAGACAACATCATATTGAGGGAAAATTAATTCCGTTGATTTTTAATATAATTGATTGAAATTATCTCTCTTAAAAATGGATGTAAATAGATTAACTGTTGATGAGTTACAATATGAATAACGCGTTAGAGGTCTCGATGCAGATGGTAATTGTGATTCGATGAGAAAATGTCTTAGAGGAATAATACGTTTAGAGAGACAGGGGAAAAAATTTCATTGTGTGCCGGTTGTAGATAGTGATTCTGAAATTGAGATTTGTGGGAAGAAAGTAACTGAACTTAAAGACGCAATTGAGGTGTTTTCTGGCTCTGGTAGTTCTAAACGAAAACTTGAAACTAAAATTAATCATCTAATTCCGCGATTAGAAAGAATTGATTCTGAAGATAGTAGGATTATTTCGTCTAGATCTAAATTATTAACTACTCTTATGTCTATTATGGCGGATTTAGATTCAAAAGTAGAATTGGCTTCAAGATCTCTTGACGTGACAATTCCTTCAGATCCTAATTTTTGTGAGGAAGAGGTTCCAAATGTTTCTAGTCCTTCAGGCGTAAATAGGTCAATTAATCAATCTGGGAACGATACGAGTATTAGAGACATTTCCGTGCTAAATTTTAAACCTGTACCGGTGCATAAATGGGACTTGTGTTTTTCTGGTGATGATAATAGTTTAAGTGTAACTTCTTTTCTCGAGAGAGTAGATGAATTGTGTATTGCTAGGAATATTAGCAAAGATGTCCTTTTTCACTCTGCTATTGATTTATTTTCGAGTACTGCCGCAGTATGGTTTAGAGCTAATAGAAATTTAGTTTGTAATTGGGATGATTTAAGAAAATTGTTATTGGAAGAATTCTTACCCTATGATTATAATGATAAATTATGGGAACAAATTAAGTCTCGAACACAGGGTGATAATGAATCCATAGGTGTCTATTTAGCTGTGATGTCGAACTTATTTTCTCGTTTAACTATTCTCGTCAGTGCGAACATAAGGATGCGTGTTCTCCTTAAAAACATTTTGCCATATTTTTAAAATCACCTTAGCTTAATTGATATTACATCTGAAGCTCAGTTGTTAGATCTCTGTAAGAAACTCCAGGTTACGAGGAACTCTATCAGTGCTTTTAAACCTCCTACCAGTAAGTCTGCTTTAGAACCTCAGTTTAGCTATCAATCAGGTAGTAGACAAGTATGTAGTGATGCCGTTGTCGAACCTCGAGTAACAAAATCGTGTTATATTTGTAAAGATCCAAATCACTTAGCTTCGCGGTGTGATAAAATAAAATGTTTTGGTTGTGGTAAAGTTGGTTTTAAGAAACCTCAATGTCCGAATTATTGTCGTTCGGGAAACGGGAAAAGGGTGTCTTAGGGGGTCGGCTAGGATTCTCTTCAAATTATCCGATCAAAAATTCTAGTGCTGTGTCGAAGAAATGTAATGTCAATGCTGCTCAAAATTTTTCCCAGAGTAACGAATTGTTAAGTAATACTAAACCAGTATTAGATTATATTTTAGCACAAGTGAGAGGTTCTGAGTGCCCTTATGTTAAAATTTCGATTTATGGTAGAGAATTTTATGGGTTATTAGACTCTGGTGCTAATCGGTGCTTTATAAATCAAGATTGTTGGGAAATCTTGAAAGCAATGGGTTTACATTTTAGAAATGTTAGAGGAATTTCTTGTACTGTTGCGAACGGTGACGTTAGTAATTGCGTTGGAATTGTTTCTGTTCCAATTAGATTGAAGGATAAAGTTTCTGTGATTGATTTGTATATAGTTCCTACATTAAGACATATGGTAGTTTTGGGGACATCTTTTTGGATTAAGATGGGTTTTGTTCCTGACCTACGACGTGGAGAGTGGTATTTCTCCTCAGAAGAATTAAATAATTGTCAGTTAAATTCACTAGAGTCTCGTGAACTGTTAACGCGGTGTCAGGAGGATGAGCTAAACAATGTGACGTCAAGCTATTTCGAAAAAGTCTCAGGTTTGTTAGGACGTACAAATCTCGTTCAACATAAAATTGATGTTGACAGCCCTCCAATTAAACAAAGGTATTATCCAGTATCACCACATATTCAGAAATTAATTGATTCCGAATTAGATGATATGCTTCAACATGGTGTAATAGAGAAATCTTCAAGTGCTTGGTCATCTCCCATTTTAATGGTACCTAAGAAAGATGGATCTTACAGATTTTGTGTCGATTTTAGAAAATTGAATAAGGTAACTAAAAGAGATGGTTATCCCCTTCCTTATATTTCTGCCATTTTAGATAAACTGAGAGGGGCCAAATATTTATCCACAATGGATATAAAATCTGCGTATTGGCAAGTTGAGATGGAAGAATCGAGCAAACAGTATACTGCTTTTACTATCCCTGGTCGTGGATTATATCAGTTTACTCGAATGCCTTTTGGGTTGCACAATGCGCCTGCGACTTTTCAGCGTTTAGTAGATTCCGTGCTAGGCCCTGATCTAGAACCATATGTATTCGTTTATTTGGACGATATAATTTTAGTAACTCCTACTTTCGAAAAACACGTCGAGATTTTAAGAGAAATATTCCTTCGGTTAGAAAAGGCTGGGTTAACCTTAAGTGAGGATAAATGTGTATTTTGCAAGCCTGAATTGAAGTATCTGGGTTATGTAGTAAATCGTAGTGGTGTACAGGTGGATCCGGATAAAGTTAAATCGATTGTTGGTATGAAAACCCCTTCTAATCAAACCGAAGTTCGAAGACTTCTGGGTATGGCGTCGTGGTATAGGCGATTTGTTCCGGCTTTTGCGACGTTAGTGGCACCATTAACTGCCTTGTTACACAAACGGAAGACTTTTGTCTGGACTGATGATTGTGATCGTTCTCTCGGAGATATTAAAAATGCTCTAGTTTCTGCACCCATTTTGACATGTCCTGATTTTGATTTGCCTTTTGTATTGCAAACCGATCCATCTGCCTATGGAATTGGCGCGGTCTTAACACAAACACATCAAGACGGCGAACATGTTATTTGTTATATTAGTCGATCCTTGACTTCCGCTGAGCGTAAATATTCAACCACAGAACGAGAGTGTCTGGCGGTAATCTGGGCAATGGAGAAGCTGAGGTGTTATTTGGAAGGTTCTAAGTTTACGGTCGTCACTGATCACTATTCTCTGGTATGGCTGAATAATCTATCACAGCCTCAAGGTCGATTAGGTCGGTGGACGTTGAGACTTCAGCAGTTTGATTTCGATGTTATCCATAGGAAAGGTAAAGACCATGTTGTTGCTGATGCTTTATCTCGTGATTGTTGTACAGAAAATAAAATTGAAAATGTAGATTCGGATTTTTGTTATAATTTAGTTATTGATAGTTTTGAAGTTGATGAGGTTGATGATCCTTGGTATGTTCGTCTTAGTAAAAGTATTGTATCTTTTCCTTTAAAATATCCTCAGTGGCGTGTACACGATAATAAAATCTATAAGTATACTAAAAATAATTCACCTTTTCCTGATAGCAATGAAAAGTGGAAATTAGTAATTCCTAAAAATTTGAGAACGAAACTTATTTTTGAAAATCATGATTCTAGTACTGCGGGTCATTTGGGTGTTTTTAAGACGTTTCATAGAATATCTTCAAAATATTATTGGCCTTGTATGAAAGCCGATATCACTCGATATATTCGACGATGTGCTGTGTGTCAACAATTTAAACCCGAACAGAAAAGTAAAGCTGGGTTAATGGGCTCGAGACCAAAATTGACTAGGCCTTGGCAAGTAATATGCACCGATATTGTAGGTCCGTTACCAAGATCCTCCCATGGATATTGCTATATTCTGGTTGTCTCAGATTGTTTTAGTAAATTTTGTCTCACTTTTCCAATGAGGAAAGCGACGGCTGTTACCGTAGTCAAACATTTAGAGGATAATGTATTTTTGATGTTTGGTGTTCCGCGGACGATTTTGTGTGATAATGGAGTACAATATAAGAGTAGGGAGTTTATTCGGTTGATGGCAAAGTATGGGGTAGACGTGCTCTATAATCCTGTCTATCATCCACAGGCTAACCCTGCCGAAAGGGTTAACCGTGTCCTGAAAACAATGTTGGCTTCGTATGTATCAGAAAATCAGCGAAAGTGGGATGAGGAACTACCGAAGGTGACATGTGCTCTTCGCACTGCCCGTCATGAAGTCACCTCTCATACTCCATTTTTCATAAATTTTGGTAGGGAAATTATTTTAGACGGTACAGATCATCAGAATAATGGGTTTGATGATAGTCAAGTGGAGACTAAGTCCGAAGTCAGAGAAAAATGTTTCCGTAAACTTTATGATACAATTTCCAAGAAATTAATAGAAGCACATTCTCGGGCTAAGGATAGATATAACCTTAGGCGTCGACATGTAGATTACGTGGAAGGTCAATTGGTTTACAAGAAGGAATATTCAATTTCTGATGCTACGAAATTTTATGCTGCTAAGTTGGGGAAAAAGTTTACTGGGCCTTTTCGTATAAAACGCAAGGTTGGGTACAATACTTACGAATTGGAAGACGAATTAGGCGTTTCCAAAGGTATATGGCACGTCAAAGATTTAAAACCTAGTTCGGATTGAGTGATTGGAAAATAAATTGCGAGAGGGGTTGTGATAACGCTTTTGGTCTTGTACTCCATCTTTCGTTGCGAGGTTGGGGCAGCGAAACCCTTAACCGAATGTTTAAGGGGCACTTTAATTTTGTTTTCTTTCCTTCAATAATGTCTTGTTTTTTTGTTGCGAGGTTGGGGCAGCGAAACCCTTAACCGAATGTTAAAGGGGCAGTTTAATTTTGTTTTTTTTCACGTCTTGTTTTCTTTATTTTTTTTCAATGAAAGTATTAGATCATGTAAACAACATTGGAAATGTGATTTGTGTGATTTTAAATGGTGATGTTTTGATTTTCTTGTGGTAAGAAAATTCACAATTTATTTCGTTAAACGGATTTAACATTACTATCATTGGCTGGTTGATTTACATGTTCAACTTTTCATTTTTTTATTTTTTTTTGGTTGTTTCAACTGAAAAAAAAATTTTTTGGTTATTCGCATTTTTCGGAAAACATATTTATTTGGGTTATCACTATTTGGTAAGGCATGGAGATGGGAACTGTATCTTTGTTTTCTCGCAATGTTTATCGAATTAGTTTTTTTTTTGGTTTGTTTATTTTATCAATAGTTGTAAAATTGGGTTACATTTATTGCAGACGAAGGTAATATGTTTGGCTGCTCGTGTAAAATTTTGGAGAAATTTTCACTCGGGAAGAAAAGGGGGAGTTGTTACGTTTCATTTTTCCACACGGAGGATTTTATTCAATATTCGTCTTATGTTCGTTAATTTGAATTTATTAATTACTTATGTATCTCAAGTTGCCTATAATGATTCTCTATAATTAAATTATTTAAAAATTTTGGCGCATGCTCATTTTTTTTTTGTCTTTCGGAACGACCGTTCTGACCATTTTTCTTTCTTTTCGTCTTGGAGTGCGAAAGAGTATATACGGAGTATTAACTGCTAAATTTATTAGTGATTTTATTGATATCACTCCAGTTATCTGGATTTGTATAATTTAGTGAGTTAGAGTCGGTGTTCACTGGTTTAATTAATATTCCCAGTGGCCGATTAATCGATATTTTATCGGATAATTTTACTCTGGAAAAAAATATATACTCAAGCACGCGTGTTATCAATAACTCCCTTTCTAAGGGGTAAGTAATTTTCAATTTTCTAATTCATTTTACTAAAATATTTCCGTGTGTTTTTAGAGTTTTTTTTGTTGGGTTTATGCATGGTATTGAAACATCGCATGTTTACTGGATTTTCTGCGTGGAGATTAATCCCATGGAGTCGATGTGATTTCTTTTCTCTTCGGTGGACGTTATCGCAGGACGTATTTGGTGTCGTTGCTGTACATCCTTCCACGGGTCATCCGTTATCGTCCTACGTGCAGTCGCATCAGGTCAAATCACCGAGGCGAAGACAGCTGATGCCGATGAGTAGTTTTTTTCTTATTTCTTTCTTTTATCGTAATTATTCTGACATGATATATTATTTATTTAATTGTGTTTTGACGAAATGAAACCGTAACGCTGTAGTGTAATTAACTAATGAATATTTCCGTCTTGTTTTAAATTTCATTGAAAGTAATTGGTATTTTTTTTTCAATCAATTATTAACAGAGATCCTTAATGTTCACTATTTTTTTCTTGTTTAATTAAATTGATTTGGGAATTAATTCAATTATTAATTATTAATTATTATTTTTTTTTAAATCTAACCATTTTCGTAGAATCGATGCAAGTAGTAATAAGATGAATCTTGATGATTGGATCATTAATTCTTGTTTGTGAACCGACAGATATAGCTATATTTGAGGGCAGAAAGGGTAATGTAACTGAATTAATTGAGAGAAGTGATTACGAGATTATTATTAATGTTTTGTTAATTTTGTTGTACATTGATTTATTGAATTATTTCACATTATATATATATATATATATATTCTCCCCTAAATGTGTTTACTTTATTGTTGTTCGTCATATTACCTCATCAACCATTAAAAGCATTTAATTAATTTGGATAGTTTGAAACTTAACGCGGTATAGTTGCAAATGGAAAGGGAGAGTGCACTTTTCTTGGTTTAAGTAGGTGGTATATTATAAACCAAGTGGCGCCCTTTAAGTACAAATCATTTAAACCTACGACAAACCCTCCATTGAAGCTGGCCGAGGTGCGTCGTTTGCCACCCGCCTTTTCCATGAGCGACCTTTGCATCATTAAATTTTTGGTGATAGATTTTATTTTTGAATTTTAACTTTATCAGTCAAGCGACGCGTGCTAATATTCCCTAGGGCTGAAAAGGGTGTAGCAGCCTTATTATGGCATTTTCTAGTCGGGAATTTCAAACATAAACTGAGTTTTTATTTGATAGAATTAATATCTATTTCACATTGCTATCCTTATTAAAAAATACTCTTTTTGTCAGCTAAATTATAGACATTTTCAGCGGTAAATTGGTTATATTGCTTAACTTAACTTAAATTATAAAAACCTAACTTGACAAATTCGCTATTCTTATTGTTAATTGAATAATATTATTTAGATGAGGTACTAAGCTTAACTAAGGAGCTTATAATACACAAAGTGGTTTAGGATATTCTGTTCATACTTATTGTTGTAGCGTGGGTTAACAACGTATTTATTTTAATTTTGGTTCAGTTAATCTGACACGGTTAGTAATATTTAATAAGATGTTGACGGATTAAGGTTTTACTCAAGACTGCTTTATTTCTCTAAAAATCATCATGTCCGTACGGATGCGCATACAACGGTTTTCACTTGCGCACGAACTTATATTATTAGCGCCACAACAATATGAATTTAAACATCTCTACACTTATATTATTAGCTGCATAATCAAATACTGCAGATATTGATTTACAGCAAAATGATATGATGTTACTTTTCTTTATTAACACTAAAACTAAAACTATGACGTAATATTATTTTGTATTTCAAAACAGTCAAACATTGTATTATGTGACTTAAGGGATAAGGCCACTCCAGAATTTTCAAGATATCGTTTTATTTATTTTTGTTAATATGCTGCCTTGAAGGTCGTTTTCTAAGGGTTTGCCAAGGCACCCCTTTGCGGGCTCCAGGCCGTTAAGGCCACCCTCAAGAAATCGATGTTTTTTGTTTGTTTGTTAATTGTTGTATTAAAGTCTTAGGAATAAGAGAAATATGTTTCATAGCCCGGAGAAATCTTAAATAGGTCGTTTTCGAACGATACAGCGCGCTTGAATTTCAAATTGGACGAAACAACAACCACAAATATTTTTCGATTCTATTGAACTTTTTAAGGGTGACTTCTAAGATATATTATCTAATGAACAAGGAACGGATTTTGCAGTAAGTTATAAACTTATGAGGCAACCTTGCTTGTTGCAGAAGCATTAAATAAATTTAATAAAACGAAATATAGCCTGAATATGTGAATATTGAACGTGTTCATGACTCAGCAGAATTAAGTCTTACTAAGACTATAAACAAATAGCTTATTGAAAATAGTTTTTCCTAGGTTAAAGTTTGATGTATGTGAAATTGTGTTCTTTATGTAAAATTGTGAAATGTAAAAATGTAAGAAAAGTAACTGGTGACGAACGACGGCTCCGCTGCGCTGCGCCGTCGTCCATGCGGGGCCTATCAAAATTAAGCGATTAAATTGGTGACGGACGACGGCTCCGCTGCGCTGCGCTGTCGTCCGTGCGTGGCCCATGAAAATTGAGCAATTAAATTGGTAACGAACGACGGCATAGGGTGGCCCATTCAAATCACATTTTGACCGCTTGAATTTGACAATATAAGTGGTAAAGATCGACGACTCCGCTACGCTGCGCCATCAATGAAAAACATATTTTTTTTCTAAATTAATTTTAATTTTAATTTGTGTGTGTGTGTGTAATTTTTCATTTTCCGTTTTTCATTTTCAATTTTTCGATTTTTCGATTTTCACTTTTCACATTTAATTTTTAATTTTTAATTTTTAATTTTTAATTTTTAATTTTTAATTTTTAATTTTTAATTTTTAATTTTTAATTTTTAATTTTTAATTTTTAATTTTTAATTTTTAATTTTTAATTTTTAATTTTTAATTTTTAATTTTTAATTTTTAATTTTTAATTTTTAATTTTTAATTTTTAATTTTTAATTTTTAATTTTTAATTTTTAATTTTTAATTTTTAATTTTTAATTTTTAATTTTTAATTTTTAATTTTTAATTTTTAATTTTTAATTTTTAATTTTTAATTTTTAATTTTTAATTTTTAATTTTTAATTTTTAATTTTTAATTTTTAATTTTTAATTTTTAATTTTTAATTTTTAATTTTTAATTTTTAATTTTTAATTTTTAATTTTTAATTTTTAATTTTTAATTTTTAATTTTTAATTTTTAATTTTTAATTTTTAATTTTTAATTTTTAATTTTTAATTTTTAATTTTTAATTTTTAATTTTTAATTTTTAATTTTTAATTTTTAATTTTTAATTTTTAATTTTTAATTTTTAATTTTTAATTTTTAATTTTTAATTTTTAATTTTTAATTTTTAATTAATTCTTAATTAACCTTGCTAGCACATTTGCTAATTGTCGGGTTTTCAGTGAAAACATGACCTGCAACAGTAGGCCCATGAAAGTTTCATAATCTAATTGACTCAATCTGTCCATGTCTAGCGATGAAGCTCACTTTCACCTATCGGGTACCGTAAATAAGCAACATTTCCGTTATTGGTCGGCAAATAATCCACAGGAACTTCATTAACGACCACTGGTCACACCGTCTGGTGTGCAATATCTGAGTTAGGCGTGTGGGGTCCTTACTTTTTCGAAGAAGATAGAACAACGGTAACAGTCAACGGAAATCGATATTTTGATATGCTTAACAATTTCCTGCGTCTAAAAGTTAACGAGTTTAACGATAATCACCGAGAAGATTTTTGGTTCCAGCAGGATGGTGCTACATCGCACACCACCCGTCGTTCACTTAATCTTCTTCAAGAAATGTTCCCAAACAAAGTGGTGTCTTTGCGAGGTGATCTCGGCTGGCCGCCTCGCTCGCCGGATTTGTCGACTTTTTTCTTTGGGGTTACCTTAAATCGAGAGTTTTTAAACATCGTCCGCAGACTTCGGAACAATTAAAGGCCATAAGAGAAGAAAATGCCGCAATTCCCCAAGAAATGATCCATCGGCTAATGACGAGCTTCCGTTAGAATCTACAAGAGTGCATGGACAATAACGGCTGTCATTTAAAACATATCATTTAAAAAAATAACGTTCCTAAATGGCATAAAATGTAGATTTCAAAAATAAAAAAAGATTTTTTTTTGCTTTGTGTGGTTTGGTTTTTATTGGCATCCCATATAGTACCTATCATTTTGCCGCACCCTGTAGTTTGTATACCCATTTGTGAGGCTTCGTTGGTAGATATTGTTTTATGTAATGCCTACTTTTCGTTGCACATAATTATTCATCTACACATAAATATCATTTAATTTATTTATTACTGGACGTAATTTATGCAACCTGTCATGATCCGGATGATCTCTTTGCTTCATCTCTGCATTATCATTAAAATGAAAATAGCGCCTAATTTGAACAAATTTATTATATCTCATGGTTTCTCTAATCTTGTCAAAACCTAGTGTGGATGACCAGTAACTGCTTACATCGGGCATATAAACCAAAGTCATATAAATACAAATGCCAATATATTGGCTGATGTCCTTCTCGGTTATATTAGCAGGTCTACTGGCGTTTAGGAGCACAGAAAATAAATTAGATTCACTCACTATTATTGACATGAGCTCTTTATCCAAGAAATACCCGAAGAAGGCCAAGGCAGTACTTAAATTCTCAATATTCGCTGGTAAACTTGAATCTCCTTTAAATTTGAAAGCATCTTCAGTGATATTCAAATTTCTCTTTCGCCTTAAAATATTTATATACCTATCTTTCAATTCCTTCGCTTCTTGGGGTCCCTTATTTCCTTAAAATTCTCTAATTCTTCAGCTTGAGTTTCTTCCTCTATTAGCTCTTCTTCATATCTTTGAACTTCTTCTTCTTCAGTCTTTCTGATACTATCAAAATCATTTTGATTTTCAAGCAATAAATTCGATAGACATATTCAATATAGAATTCGTGATTTCTTGATCCATAACTAATTCTTCATCATCACTATCATCTTCGTTGTCAAAATCGTCTTCACTTTCTGATAAAATTACAATTATATCTTCCAACAGCTTTTGTGTATAATATATCTTCAAATTATTGGCCATTGAAGAAATAATATTATCTACAATATAAATGTTCCACTCAAGCACAATGTATCAGATATGATACATCTCTTTTTGTACGATGATTTTTCTTCCAAATCATATTTGTATCGTTGAAATATAATTACAAATGTAATATTGTAACCTTCAATTAAATATTTTGACTCTTATTGGTATTTATTTTGTGTTAATAATGTATTTTTGCAATTTCTTTTATCATGTAATTAGCAGCACTCAACATACTGTCATGCATCAACAAGTAAACATAACCAAACAGCAGACACCCGCGTTACTAGGAACGCCGGTATAGATGGCGTAATAAACATCATTGGGTGTATTAAAAGTCTCGCAATAGAAAACTATTGTTCAGTGAATTATATTTTCGCGTTTAAATGTAGACGTATAAAATCTGCTACATTGCGGAGTATAGGGTTAAAACAAAATTATCAAGGAGCATAGTGTAAACGCATGATTGACGTGCATTCCAATGTTCCTAGTAGCCGTCATCAATCTGTATATGCAGGCTAGTTTTCTTGTTTAATTCAATTTTAATTATATCAAGAAATCCGAACAAGTAAGTCAGGGAGTTTGAACGTTTTAGGAATATGATGGTGTAATTCATTTACTTAAATTATTAAACTTATTTTTGGCCTTCCCCGAGGCCGATGCGAAAAAAATAACCACAATATTACTAATACGCAGAGACGTTCGCACTATTGCAGGGTGCAGACGTATAATAGCCTCTCTCTTTTAGAATCGCAGGCGCAACCTTGAATGTATTATGATAAATGGGAATAGCACCGAGTTAGTTTACCCTCTTTATACGCTGGGTTGTCTACAGTCACGTCATTTTGATTTAATCCCCCTCACGCGGATGTCTATCGTACTTCTGATGGGTATCCTACCGTTAATTTTCAAAAACGCTTGACGATTGAAGCCGCGTTCTTACATATTTCGGCAGTTTTTTGCTTTATTTGAATTTGCTGGTTCAACTTGCATTTTGCAGACGTCGCCTTCATTTTTGTTTATATTTTTAGCGCATTTATTTTAATATTGAAAGGATTTTCTTTTAGCACACTATTTTCATCATTCATTCCTTGGATAATTTTATTTAACAGATCTACTTGCACTTTAAGGCCTTTATCAGTTGGGTTTATTAAATATAATACGAATATTTAAATAACAGCTATTTGTATTGTATTCAAATTATTATTTTTAATGAAAAAAGTCAAAAACATGTTTAAATATTTTCATCATATAAATTAAAAATTAAAAACTCGAGTCTGGTTCAGTTATTTTCTTGATCCAAGCTAGATAAGAGAAAGTGAAGGTATATACCGTGGGTCCCCTGTTACACTTCTTGTTCCATGATATAATTCCATACAATTGATTGGTTGTGGTCACTGTTTTTATTAGAGGCCCACCCGTATCTCCCTAAAATAATTAAAACAAATATGTCGTTAGCATAACACTTTTCGAGGTTTAAAGATTTAATATTAAAAATTCATTTTAAGACCAAGCAATAATACAGTGAAATAAAAGAACGGGGTTTTATCAAAATCTTAACAGTTTTTGAATCAAATGGGTCTTGTGGGCTAAATAAAAAAAAACTGGTTATACATGGAATTTTGATATGTTAATGTAGGTGTTTCTAAAAATATGCGTGCATAACTTCCCTATATTTTTAGATTGAGCACAACAAACAAACTCAGATTTTATTCAAAACTGATGAGATTTTGGGAAAGAAAACAATTTCTTTAAAAGTTGTTTAATTTTGCATTTTAATAACTTATAATTTTTTGTAATGAAATTGATTGTCGACGCGTTAAACCGAAAATATCGGCTCCGTCACAAATCGAAGAGTTAAAGCGGTAAAGTGACTAAAAAAGTAGTGGAAAGTGTTGAGCAGGAGGAAAAGAGTCAGATCAGTTAATAGACTCGAAGAGATTAACATCATTAACCATTAAAGTGAGTAAAACCAAAAAACAAGTGAAGTGAGGTTAGGCGAACGAAAGAATTGTGCATATCGGCCTACGAGGGGACGACCCGGGCTGATAAGGCGCAAAAACGGAATCACGCGCGACGAATAAATATCGAGGCAGCAAAATAAAACGAACGAGAATACTAAAAACGCGACGTTGACAACATAGAAAATAAATACAAGGAAATAGGGAATTATAAACAAATTAAGAACGGATCAAAGAAGGGACTAGATAGTGAATTAAACACATTAAATGAATATTAATAAGAGAGAGAGAGAGAACGTGAGGCAGAAGGAAGCTATATAGATAACCCAAATAATATATTTAAAAATAGCAAAAAGATACTAAGATCGCCTGAACAAAGAAAAATAGAACAAGAAAGAATAATATCTAAAGAAAAACAACAAGATATAAAAGAAAAAAGGATAAATCTTGAAGAAAACACAAACAACATGGAGGAAATAAAAGAAATGCTGAAAGAAATGACGAACGAACTGAAGAGAGAAATGAAATACAACGAAGAGTTATTCAAAAAGGAGATACAAGAAATGAGAAATGAAATAAAAAACAATGAAGAAAAGTGGGAAAAAGAAAAACAACTACTAAAAACAAGAGTACAAGATCTGGAGAACAGGATCGAAGGAATTGAAAAAGAGAAGAAAAGAAATAATGTAGTGATAAAAGGTCTGAAAGTGGAAGACAGGGACGTAAGAAGAAAAGTAGAAGAATTAATATTAAGTGAGATGAAAATAGAAACCAAAATACAAGACGCATATATAATAAATAAAGGAACAGACACAGAAATGATCATTGCAGAGACAGAATCATGGGAAATAAAGAAAAAAATAATGAAAACAAAAAACGTACTAAAAGGTAAAAAAATATACATTGACAACGATTTAACAACGAATGAACTAATGATACAAAGACAAATAAGAAGCATCGCAAGAGAAGAAATAAACAAGGGTAATATAGTTAAAATGGGATACCAGAAGATGACAATCAACGAGAAAGAATATAAATGGAACAAAAGAGAGAAGGGACTGATTATGATGGATAAAAGACAAAATATAGAATCAAAAAACGAATAAGAAAAAACCCTCAAAATAAAAAGACAAATAAAAAACAAACGAACAAGGACACGAATACGGAAACAGAAAAACAGACAGTAAGAGGAAAAAAGTGGAAAATAGCAACCTGGAACATAAGGAGTATACACGGTAAAGGAGAAGAGCTAGAAAAAGAGTTCGAAAGAATGAAAGTAGAAATATTAACAATAACGGAAACAAAAAGAAAAGGGAAAGGAATGATTACAACCAAAAATAAGCACAAAATAATATATAGTGGAGTAAGCAAGGACAAGAGAGCAGCAGAAGGTGTAGGTTGTATTATACACAGAGAAATAGTAAAACAAATAGTAGCATGGTAAGAGATATCATCAAGAATAATGAGTCACACTAAAACAAAACAACAGAGAACGAACTATAATTGTAGCGTACGGACCAAATAAAGATGACACGGAGATTAATAAAGAGGCATTTTGGGAACTATTAAACGAAACAACGGAAGCAGCCACGGGTGATATATATGTAGCAGGGGACTTTAACAGTAGAATTGGAAAAGAAATAAAAGGTAACGAAATGGTGAGAGGAAGATATGGAGAAGAAGTGGTTAATGAAAATGGAAAGAAATTAATAGATTACTGTAGAATGAACAAGCTAATAATAACGAACACAATATTTAAACACAAGGAAATACACAAATATACCAGGGAAATGGTAAGTAGAAACGAAAAATCAGTAATAGATTACATAATAACAGAGCAAATAAAAAAGAACAAAATCATAGATACAAGTGTAAAGAGAAGCTTTGAAATTGGAAGTGACCACTTCCTAGTGATGATGACAATTGAGGATGATCAACAGGACACCACAGGAAAAATAAAAAGACCAAACATAGCAATAAACTACAGCAAAATAAGAACATACAAACTAAGAGATAAAGAAATAGCAACACAATATAAGGAGAAAGTGGAGACTGCACAGGAAAAAAGTAAGGGCAGTAAAGACATAGAAGAAATGTGGAGCGAATTAAAAGGCATTATGTTGGAAGCAGCGCAAGAGGCTTGTGGAGTGAAGAAAAACACAAACATGAGAAAACAAACATCCTGGTGGACAGAGAGCATCAAGGAAAAAATAAAAGAAAAGAAAAAGGCATGGCAAAGATACATAAGTGACAAAAATAGCATTAACTATGAAAGATATAAAGCAAAGAGGAAAATGGTAAAATATGAGATCAGAATAGAAAAATCTAAACAGTGGGAACAGTTTGGAATGAATGGAAAAGAATGCTAAGGAAAATCAAAAGTTATTCTACAAAATCATAAAAGGAACGAGACAAGAAAAAGGTCAAGAAACAAGATACGTAAAAGACAAACAAGGAAAAGTACTAAAAGAAGAAGAAGATATAATAGAAAGATGGAAAGAACATTTTGAAGAATTACTAAATACAAACAATGAAAACGGGCAGAAGACAACTAAGAGTGACACGAATATCATTGAAACAGAAGAGGAGTATATCAAAGAGGAAGAATTGACAGAAATAATAAGTGAACTGAAAATAGGAAAAGCAGCAGGACACGATCAAATTACAGCAGAAATGATAAAGAACATTGATGAAAAGGGAAAGGACAAACTACTACAGATTCTGAACAAAATATGGATGACAAATACGATACCAAAAGAATGGCAAATAGCTCAAATTGTACCGATATACAAAAAAGGTGACAAGACAATGTGTGATAACTATAGAGGCATAACATTAATATGCATAGGAATGAAAATTCTAGAAAAGACTATTAACAGGAGAGTATTAAAAAAAATAGAGCAGACACTTGAAGACTCGCAAAGTGGTTTTAGGAAAGGTAGATCCACACAAGACAACATATTCACAATAAAACAAATTATCGAAAAAAGGATTGAAAATAACAAAGAAACATACTTAGGATTTATAGACCTCGAAAAAGCTTTTGATAGGATACCAAGAAACCAATTATGGAAAATACTGGAAGAGAGAGGGGTAAAAAACAAGATAGTCAAAATAATACAGAACATATATAACAATAACAGTAACGTAATCATCTATAAGGGAAAAACATCTAATACATTTAAGACAAATAATGGATTAAGGCAAGGAGGAGGTCTCAGCCCAACGTTATTCATATTATATATGGATGAAATAATGAAGAGCATGAAGCAAGAAATAATAAAAACAAACATAGGATATAAAAACATGGAAATGATTAAAATATCAGAAGGTGCGTTTGCAGATGATGTAGTAGTGATAGCAGAAAATGAAGGAAAATTGCAACATAACATGAGAATATGGAATAAACACCTAGACAAATATGTTATGAAAATGAACTACAACAAAACTAAAGTAATGGTAATAGGAAAACAGAAAGTGCACACAAACATAAAAATAGAACAACACACGATCGAACAAGTAGAACAATTTAAATACTTAGGTGTAGAACTCACAGAAGATGGGAAAATGGAGGAAGAAATAACAAACAGAATAAATAACACAATAAAAGTGTATTATGCAATGAACAACATACTCATTAACAAAAAGGAGATAAGCAGGAAAACAAAAATGAGTATCTATAGAGCTATATACAGACCGATATTGACATACGGGAGCGAAACATGGAAGTTGACAAAGAGAGATAAAAGTAGAGTACAGGCTATGGAAATGAAATACCTCAGGAGAGTGAAACAAATAACAAAAAGAGATAAAATAAGAAATATAGACATCAGAGAAGAATTAGAAACTGAAGCAATAGACAAGTTTATTGAAAAAAAGCAACTTAGCTGGTGGGGCCACCTAATACGAATGGAAAACACGAACCAAACAAAACAAGTGTGGGAAGCAAGAAAGGGATACAAGAGAGGAAGAGGTAGACCTAGACAGACATGGAATGGCATAATAGAAAAAACAATAAACAACAGAGAAGTGTCAATCAACAAAGCCAGATTATTGGCAGGGAACCGTAAGGAGTGGAAGGAGTTTATAAATAAGATTTAAGATGTATTATATTAATTTACACACTCCACACCCTATATGGGTAAAGGAGTTTATTGATAATAATATATATATATATATAATGTTAATTTTTGAAAAAATATCATATTATAGTTATAGATCTAAAATAACAAAAAAAAAAATTAGGCTGTTCATGAGAAATATACATTGTGTACATAAAGTAAGGAATCAATTCGATTAAAATTCAGGGTATTTTCTTTCAGAAAAATGCTCGGACACGTGTAATATTTTTTTTAACGCGCATTTTTGAGATAAAATTCAAATCTACAGGGTGCTCCAAAATTTTCAAACGGGAACCCCCATTTTTGGTGAATTAATGAATTCTACGTAAAATTCTGAGTACTTTTCATGTAGTATACCCCATGTTGATATTCAGCTGTTTTCGAAGAAATGGCGTTTAAAAAAGTACTGCTAGTATTTTATTTCCGGTAAAAGAAACATTGGAATGAATAACGAAACATCATTATTTACTTAAACACTTGACTATACTGTACACTAGACAGAAACAAACTAAATTGTAGAGAAACATAAATTTCTCTTAATGGTTTTTACAATATGTTGGAAATACCCCCACTGCCTCTCATGGTTTAAATCCAGGTAAAAATAATTTCAATAATCTCATGATATAAGGGACTCGAAAATGGGACGTGATAGGCCATTTCTGTGAAAAGGTGTTTCAATAATTACCCAAATGAAATACAAAACAGCATTTTCATTAATGTTACAAAAATCATGTAAACCAGTGTAGTTAGATTTAAAATAAAAAATTTAATTTCTTCAGCAAACACTGATCAGTATTAACTTCTAAAATCAAAGTTTCCATTTTCAACTAAACTTACCATGCATGCATTTTCTCCAGCAGCTCCCATCGAAGTACATATCATATCAGAATTTACTGACAAGCTTCCCAAATCGGTTGTGCACTTGGTTCTGTCGTAAAATTTAACATCCGCTTTTTTCAAGCTGCTACTTAATTCTTCTTCTTCTTCTCCGATACTACCCCAGCCATAAATTTGCAACGTAGCTGCCTCGGCTGTGAAGTTTCTGTCGAGTAAAGTGACCACACTACTGGCTTCCACCAATTCTTGGACTTTGATGATGGCTATATCGTTGAACTTAATATCGGCGTCGTAACCTTCGTGAACGTGTACTTCCGATATGTACCGGATGTTGCCTCCTTTTTTGTGACTGAGTGAGTTTTGGCGAATCGTGATCGCGTTTTCTTGTAATCTAAAATATTAAATATGATGAGCGTTTTATGAATTATATAGATTTATGCAAACAATTTTCATATAATGTAGGTAGGAATGTTTTATCACAAAGTATAAAGTTTATTTATTTATTTATTTACAGAATCCCCTGTTCCATGAGAAAATACACAAAGTTGTTCAACTAACCAATAAAAAATACAGCTAATAAAATGAAAGACACTTTACAAACCAAAACGTGTATAAAAGATAATTTAAATATATAAAACAAAAATAAACAATTGAATTTAGAATGATATACCAAAAATATAAAATAATAATAATAATAAGACTAAACATTGATCGCATAAATAGTCTTAAAACAGAGCAACTTGGTTCACGCGATTAAATGAGGCGAACGATTTCGAAAAAAATAAAGAAGAATCCCGATTCCAGATCATATTGCCAGTTCGCATCATTCGGGAGATAGGATTTAACATCCCATAAGTGGTTGAATGAAAATCCAATCTGAACAAGTACTTAGATCTAGTATTTCTAGCGCAAGGAGTAATAAATTGCAATTTCGCTAATAAATTACTGCAATCAATAATTCCATTTACTAATTTAAATAAAAAGCACAAGTCAGCCCCAATTCTCCTATTTTCCAACGACCTCAAATCCAAAGCCGCCAATATTTTGCTGTGGCTAAAGTTAGACCAAAGAGGATTATATAAAGAGTGGCAATGTAATGGACTGAATATGAAATCGAGTTTTCGATCCGATGATATATCTGTTTCAATCATTCTTCTCCGTCGCTCAATCCATGATTGGCAAACTAATGGGAGAGATAACACCCCGCTGATGATTGGCAGTGAAACCCAGTGGCGGTTTCAAGGGGGGGGGGGGCAATCGGGTAATTACCCCCCCTAAGAATTTTTCGCTTAACAGTTTTTATGGTTAAAAATTATCGATATTCCATATTCCAGACAAATAATATAACCGGTAAATTTTTCTAACGCTTTAAAACATTGGAAAATGATAGGGAGATTTCATGGAACAGGTGTATGCAGTGGCGGCTCGTGAAACATTTGGATGGTAGAGCCATTTAACATATAATATAATAATGCAAAGTGGGCCAAAAAAAAAACGGTACAAATAGTTTTGTACTGTTATATTTTCGTGAACTATTAATATTTTAAAATAATTAATATAACAGTGAAAAGCCCAATTTTTACAGATAAGATGAAGTACTTTTGCTCTAAAAAATAATACTTAAACTTGTACCCGGAGCAGTGGCGGCTCTAGGAAAATTTTGACGGTAGAGCCAATTAGCATACACAATAATATCTCACCGTCTCGTTTTAAGGAAAGAAAAATCGATCATTAAAAATCTTCACTTGTTGCAGAAGCACAAAAAAAAATAAAGATGAAAAATAGTCCGCATTAAATCTATAATACCGTTCTTTGTCCACGGAAATCAATCAAACGACGAATTGTATATTGTAACCTTATCTACATCTCCTTAACGTCTTAGGCACGGCTGAATTTTGCACGGGGCTGTTTCTCTGTACGGCAGAGTTCAATTTGAAAATCGCATCCGCGAAAGCCACTATAGTGGCGCATAATTTAAAACTTATTTTTGGTTAAAAAACGGAAAATTATTTTTTATCTTATTTATATCTCTTTAATGACTACCGAAAGGAAAAAAATTAAAAATTAGAAGATTTAAAACGTTGAGTTGTGGTAAGTTATTTTATTTGAGTTTATTTTGTGTAATGGTTTGTTAGTTGACCCAAGTTACTCTTTATTTTGATGTGTCTCACATTGTAAATACAATGCAAAAGACCAACTCTTATCTTATTTTAAAGAATATGCAAAATATTTCCTTTCGTTCAAGAATTATCCTCAAAAATACAACACTTTGCTGAAAGAATTTGCCAAATTTGGACATCCGTTCACAAGTTATCTTAAATAAATGATTTTTTGGTCCTGTACATTTATTCGATGAGTAGAAATACTTTTCAGGAATTTTTAAAATCGGTCATTTTGTTCAAGAGCTATCTTCTCAAAACCACAGAACTATTGAGCAATTATTATTTTTTATATACACATACTTTGCTGAAAGATTTTTCAATATATGTTTATCCGTTCAAGAGTTGTCCTTAAAGACCAGAAAACAATTATATGACAAATTTAATTTTTGGTCTTAACTGCATCTATTCAACTTTGCTGGAAGAATTTCCCAAATTTGATCATCCGTTCAAGAGTTATCCTCAAAAACCAGAAATCAATTGAAGGAAACATTTAATTTTTTGGTCTTATCTGCATCCAGTACAACACTTTGCTAGAAGAATTTGCCAAATTTGGTCATATGTTGAAGAGTTATCCTGTGAAACCCGAGAAACAATTGAACAAATTTAATTTTTTTGTTCATTTTTTTAATTTTATTCAAATTTAGATATAGTACATGACAAATTATAACAAAGTACATCACAACAAAATCACATTCTACAGCTAATTGAATACGTCACAGAAAACAAGAACAAAATCATTTGCAATTGATATAATCCTCTACTGAGTAATATTCTTTTTCCATCATTCGAGACATTTTTTCTACATCTTCCGGATGAATATAAGACATTGCCGAAAGAATTTTACAAATCTCGTCCTCGGTTCAAAAGTTAAAATGTTGAAAATTAAAAAAATGCAATTTTTGCTTTTTGTATTAATGTCAAGAGAAAATTTCGTAACCCGTAATAAAATTACATAAAATTTGCCATATTTTGAAGTTTAAATCATCACAAATGAACAATGCGTGCGACAGTAGTGCAATTTAAAAAAATCAAAATCTTGGAAATTTAAAAACTGCAATTTTGCATTTCGTGTTAATTTCACGAAAAAATATGGTAATCCGTTTTAAAATAACAGTAAATTCGCCATATTTTGACGTTTAAATAATTAAAATCGGACTACGCATTCGGCAGGTGTACAATTCCAAAAATTGCAATTTTTTTATATTTTGCGTTAATTTCGCGAGAAAATATATGAATCCAGTTTAAAATAACACTAAATTCGACATATTTTGAAGTTTAAATAATTATTATCGGACAACGCGTTCGGCAGGTGTGCAATTTCAAAAATCGAAATTTCGATTTTAAAAAGTAAGATTTTTGCATTTTGTGTTAATTTCACGAAAATGTTTTGTAATTTGTTTTAACATAACACTAAATTTGACGTATTTAAATCATCAAAAGGTGTGCAATTTTAAATTTCAAAATCGCGACAAAAATTATAAATTTAACGATGGCTACTTTTAACTGTCAAAAATAATAATTTTGAGCTACAAAAAATGACAATTTTCAACCTTCAAAAACTACAATCTTGAAATGCTAAAATTGATCATTTTCAACAACCAAAAACTTATACTTTGAACTGCTAAAAATGGCAATTTTTAAACTGCCAAAAACCACAATTTCCAACTGTCAAAAATGACACTTTTCTGAAAGAATTTTTAACATCTGCCATTTTGTTCAAGAGTTATGCTTTCAAAACCGCAAAAAAATGAACGACGAATTTAATGTTTTATCTTATCTGCATCAATTTAGTGAGCACAATACTTTGCCGGAAGAATTTTCAAAATCAGATTATCCGTTACATGAGGTATCCTCAAAAAAGGAACGACGGGTAACACTGCTGGATGAATTTTTAAAATGTGGCCATCCTTTCAAACAATTGAACGACGAATTTATTTTTTGTTTTTATCTGCATCTATTCGATGAGTGAACAACACATTTCACCAAGAATTTTCAAAATCTGGTGATGCGTTCAAGAGTTTTTTTTTTGCATACAACATTTTTTGTGGGACTTCCAGGAACGAAGATATGCTAAATGACTTTAGTCGTAAATAGTGCTTAAATCGACTGGATACGCATAAAAATATAGTTTTTAGCCACTGGGTGTATGAGATTGGAAGCACCAGTTTATTTATTTTTTTTATTACCCCCCCTAGACTAGTTGGTTGGAAACGCCCTTGGTGAAACCATCCCCTCCCGTGGACGGAAGACAAATATGAAATTAGTCCACCAATAATAGTCGGAGCGACAGACATGGAATTACTATCAATCCTTCCCTCTCTGTTCTTAGTTAGTACCGAATCCGGAAACTAGAGGCTCGGTTCTAAAGCTGGATCCAAAATCAGTCCATTACATTGCCACTCTTTATATAATCCTCTTTGGTTAGACCTCTGAATACCAAGTCTCCTGGACATCAACTGTAAAAATTTACTCTGAACTCCCTCAATATTGTTTTTCAAATAAACTAAATACGGTGACCAAACACAGGAAGCATATTCCACATGCGGTCTTAGCAAAGTTAGAGGTAAAGATGTTGTCGGTGATTTAAAATCTTGAGAGAAGCAGTTGATAAAACCCAATACCTGCGACGCACAGTGGTTCAGAATTCGAAAAAGCTGGCCAAAAGTCAATATTTTGAGTTTAGTACAATATAGTCGTGTCCAGAGGGCTCCACTGGATGCCACAATAGAAGAATATTATGTATCTACTACAAAATGCCTCGTAATCCGCATTCAAACTTGTTACTTTGTTAGACACGTGTGAGACGTTCGGACAAGGTAAAACTTTGGCGTCGGTTTTTCACTATAAATACTAATCTTTATGTGCTGGGATTTTTTTCCTTGTTATTATGGATCTTCCTGAAGGTAAATTAATGGTTATTACATTTAATATGCATACAAAATTTTTGTTAGCAATTATAGGAATTTGCGTTAAAAATAGGTAGATACATTTTAAATATTCATGGAAATATTTTTTGTCTGTGTGTGCCTGTGTTCCTATAGCAATAAAAATATTTATTATAGTGATAAACAACAATTAGCTGCATTCACTTGCATTCCTCAGTGTAGGATTATTTTTATTACTGATGTGCAATATAGTTAAAAAATTCGATTTTATATTTGATTGAATATCTTGTATTTGTGATGTATATATGTATACAGGGTGTATATGAACAAAACAGAAAGGATTTTCAATGTTAATGAAATGTTTTTTTTTTTATTGGAATATTATCTTGACCATTGTAGAGGAAGAATCTCCTCCTAGCCAAATTAGTAAGAAAAAAGAAAAAATAAGGAATTTGAAAGAAGTTTGTACGGAGAAAGTAAAACATAAAAAAAGACAGACAGATAGACCAAACGGCAGACAGTCACACAGACTTTTTTTTAACAAAAATTGTCGGAATCGACGAAATGGATATTTCCACATCCTTTCTCGTAGTTTGCACGTTGAAAGTAAAAAATAAATATAACAGACATGCAGACACACAGACACACATTTTTAATAAAAATTGTCGGAATCGACGGAAATGGATTTTGCCACAAAAAAAAGTTTGGATTTTTATTACGATCACAATAGTTTCCCGTAGTTAGTATCGAGAAAGTAAGAAATAAATATGACAGACAGACAGATACAAAGGTTGACACACATTGTTTTTAATCGACGAAATACACTTTTTCGCAAAAAAAATATTTGGAATTTTTTTACGATCACAATATTTTCCCTTAGTTTGTAAGGAGAAAATAAAAATAAATACGACAGACAGACAGACACAAAGGCGGACACACAGACACTTTCTTTTTCACAAAAATTGTCGGAATCAACGAAACGGCTGTTCCGCAAAAAAATGGAAATTTTTTACGATCACAATATTTTCCTGTAGTTTGTGCGGAGAAAGTAGAATCTAAATATGACAGACAGAGAGACACAAAGGCAGACACACATTTTTTTTACAAAAATTGTCAGAATCGAAGAAATTGATATTTCCGCAAAAAATATTTGGAATTTTTTACAATCACAAAACGTTCCCTTAGTTTGTACGTAGAAAGTAAAAAAAATAATTTGACAGACAGACATACATTTTTTTAACAAAAATTGTCGAAATCGACGAAATGAATATTTCCGCAAAAAAAAAATGTTTGGAATTTTTTTTTACAATCAGAACACTTTCCCGTAGTTTGTACGGAAAAAGTAAAAATTAATATGACAGGCAGACACTTAGTTTTTTTACGAACATTGTCGGAATCGACGAAATGCATATTTCCGCAAAAAGAAATGCTTGGAAATTTTTTGGGATCACAATGGTTTCCCGTCAATTTGTACACATCCTATATAGTATAAGTTATGGTTATGGTTTTGGCCCTAGGATGGAGAGTGCTCACCGACTCGAAGCCGAGGGCCAAGTTTTTCACTAATTTTGAAAATAATCATTAAATTGTTGTTAACGTTGCGAATTTCTTCAGGGTGGCCAAATAAATAAATAAAAACAATTGCGACCAACTTGAAATTTTAAAAATGTGCTAAAAATTGATGCTGCTTTATGATTTAAGAAAAATCTAACAAGTCCCTTCACTAACTTTGGAAATAATCATGTGATAACCGAGTAAATTGTTATACGGAAGTTGCGAATTTCTCCAGTCTAGCCAAATAAATGTAAAAACAAATGATACAAACTTGAAATTTTCAAAATTTAGTGAAAATTGATTCTTCTTTATGGTTTAAAAATAATCTCAAACACATCTTTACTAAATTTCAAAATAATCACCCGAGAACTGAGTTAATTGTAATACTGAGATTACGCATTACTTCAGTGCTGCAAAAAAAAAATATTAAAACAATTGCTACCGATTTAAAATTTTCAAAATTTACTCGAAATTTATACCATTTTATGGTATAAAAAAGATATTCTCACACCCTGACTAAATTATAAAATAATCACCGGAGACCTGGGAAAATTGTTATTCTAAAATATTGGATTTCTCCAGTGCGGCCAATAATAATTTTATCACTTATGTCCGCCATATTGGATCTGCCATTTTGAATTTTTCTATTTTGACATCAAATTCATAATCTGCGATTAGTACAAATTTATGTCAAGATTTATCAAGATTTAGACTTTTGGCCGGCTTTTTCGAATTCTGAACAACTGTGCGACGCTTTATTACATATATTCTTAATATTTTTGTTGAAATTAAGATTAGAGCTAAACGTAATGCCCAGATCCTTAATTTCTTTGGTGTAGGACAACTTCTGGTTTCGAAGATAATAAAAATTAACAGCCCGCTTCCCTCTAAAAAAAAAAATGAAATAACATTTTTTTTACGTTTTACGTTTTGACTCAAATATAGTGTCCAAATCAAGCTGGAAAACAACATGCTCTTAACGATTATTTACCGACTTATATAATTTAAGATCGTCGGCAAACATGAGAAACTTACTTGATAGTAATCTAGATCATTGACAAAAATTAAAAACAAAATTGGAACGCAATGCGAGCTCTGAGGTACACCAGACGGAACCAGACTTCTCGCGAAGTCGTTTTACCAATGCGAACAACCTGAGTACGGCCATGAAGAAAACTATGATGCCAATGAACTGCACCCTCTCCCATGCCAAAACACTTTAACTTATGAATTAACAATTTGAGATTAACCCTGTCGAAGGCTTTGGAGAAATCAGTATAAATTGCATCTACTTGTTTACCGTTCTCAAAAGACGAGTGAAATTGTAATAAATTTGTTGTTGTATATATGCTTTTAAAGAAACCATGCTGTACATCAATTATAAAATTATTGCAACTCCATATAAATTGCACACTAACTAGTTTATCAAACATTTTAGGTAAAACGGACTGCAAAGAGATACCACAATAATTCTGTATATCTTCACGACAGCCGCTTTTAAAAATAGGTGGTATAAAGCATTTTTTCCAAGCAGACAGGAACGAGCAAGTCATTAAAGACTTGGTAAATATATCATGAATCGGCTTGCACAGTGAATACATACATTTATTTAAGAAATACGCTGGTATACCATCAGGACCCACCTCGCAGAACTCGGGGAGATCATTCAGACTATTGAAAATATCTTCCACCGTCACACTGAATATATTAATATTAATAGAAACGGTCATGCTGTAATCTGGCATACTAGCTATATTGCTGGACTCAATGTAAGCACCCGAAAAGTGATCAGCAAATAATTCAGCACATTCCGCAACCGTATCCGAGGATTTGTCAGCTTGGGGGACCCAGTAGTTTTACGACGCTGGTTGACAAAAAAACAAAAATATTTGGAATCCGAATATATACGCTGCTCCGTACGAATGATATACTCGGAATACAATCTAGCACTAAGATCCGCGCACTGTTGACGAAGTTTACTGAAAATAACGTAATCAGATCGCCTTCCACTACCCTTGTATTTCGCATGACTTTTTCCTCCGTTTTGACTAGTTGAATAAGATGGCTGTTAAACCATTTAGGAAAATTAGATACTTTTACAAAATTTCTCGGCATAAACAAATTAAAAGCCTCGTATAACACATTATTAAAATTGTCCACCATGTCACTAACTTTACCGCACTCCAAAACATCCGACCAATCAACCATCGACAAATGGTTGTTAATCGCAGTATAATCCGCAGATTTAAAGTCATAAATCCAGTCTTTGGCATCAGAAACGTAGCACATATTATAGTTTGACACTTCCAGGGAATAAGGTAGGAGATGAAAACTAGCCTTGCACAATGGATCACTTGATAACTCGATATTCATGTTGCTTAAGTTCCAAAAAGTTAAGTCCAAGTACGTTCCTCGATCATTTGGTAAATTATTAATTTGCCTTAAATTATGAAATTAAAAAGATTCGGCCAATACTTCGGCTGCATATGAATTCTTAGAGTGTGCTAGTACGTTATTTCTAGTAAAATCCCACTCAGCATTCAGAACTACATATATTATCAATAGCTTCACAATACTCCTGATATAGTAAGATACTAGAACCGGGAGGAATGTAAGAGGCTCCAATTACATACTTTTCATTTATTCTCACAAACTGAACTACACGCCTCAAGTCTGCAATACCGCAATTGGGATCTCACCGCATTCATTACTCCTCCACCTCTAATCTTGGAACTAGTAGAATTCGATCTATCTGTTCTGAAAATACTGAAGCCCTACAGAGCAAGCTCAGCATCATTTACATACTGATCCAACCACGTCTTAACAAAAATAAGTACGTCATAAACAGAACAATTAATCTTTAACAATATGTCCTTAATTTTCCCTTTATACCCCCCACGTTCTGGAAGTAAATATTCAGGTTTTTTTTATTTATGGTAGATTGAACAATTTTCGGATGTCCGTCAAATCCGTCTCTCCCTCTGATTTTCGTAAACTAAGCTCGCCTCTAAGTTTTTTAATTTGATCACGCTGCGCTAAAGTTAAATCACTTCCAAACCTCATGGTGCCTGGTATCAATAATACGGCAAACTCTTAAAACCTCTACGGCAGACTTCCGGTTGGCAAATGTGAATTTAATGGACCGGGGTTTGTTATTGTTAACTTTCCCAATTCTTATCACCTTACATGGTTCGAATTCAGCACCAGCATCCAAAATATTTCTCAGGGCAGTAGTGTCCTTTACTATATTTTCTTCGACCGACCCCAATGATTCCGGTAAATTAAATACTATAACATTCAATGACCTACGCTGACGCTCTTCAAGTTCGTTAATTATATTAGACTGGCTGGAGTTAACAGAAGACAAAATCCCTGCATCACACGATTTTCGCTCTAATTAATCGATGCTAATTTTAATATCCCGAATCTCATTAAATATATCACGCATTACGGCCTGGAATTCGGTTTTAAATAGCTCCCAGAGTTCATCTTTTAACACCAAGCGAATCGAATCCGTCAAGAACCCTGCTTAGTTTTACCCGACGCCAAAGGCGCGGAAGACAGCGCAGACTCGTCAGCGGGCATACACGATACGCAAACCTATTTATAGGGCCTCTGTGAAGAGTCTAAAAAGGACCTGGACATTCCATCCACATGGAATTTTAATTGTGGGATGGTTTGTTGGGGTAAGTGATAATCACCACTGGCTCATAAAAATGTCAGGGCAATTGCCGATCGGCACGAGGCCCCCGACGACATTTCATACTTTACGGTCAAGGCCACGCAGCCCCTTTTTCGGGTATGGCGAAGCGCAGGTAGTCCCAAAAAAAGGGATGTATCACAATACGTCGAGTATTTCTGTTACGAATTAGAACTCATAGGCGGAAAAAATTAACCATATGTCATAGATTTTGAAATTATTTTTAATAAAATAAAGTGCATTTTCAATTTCGTTCGATTTAGAAAAAATAGTAACTTGTAAAATATGTCATAGATGAAAACAATCATTTTGAATGGACATTTATTCACTTTAATTTAACAACATTTATCGTTTGTAGAAACTTTTTTTTTCGATTCATTAAACTCATCGACATATTGAAACGCTCAATACTTATTAAAATTAATATTTTAAAAATTGAAATAAAGAATACTATCTTTTTTAATATCACACTTATTTATCATATAGTAATTATATTTTGAACTATGTACTGATCACTTTCAAACTTGAAGTAAATAGAGAAACAAGTATTTATATTATATCAAATTAGATAATGAAGAAAAAACGAAGTGGAACTGCTTATTAATTATGGAAAACTTAAGATTATGCTTCACTTTTTCAAGTAAGCGATTTGCGAATGAGAAATTGGTTTGATTCAATAAGGGAAGATATATTTCTAATTCTAATTTGTCTTAATGTTTCTGTAATATTTTTCATATTTAAAAAATTATGGAAAAGAAACTAAAAACAGTTAAGGCAAACACCCAGTTTCGGTGTACGAAATTTTACTAAAAGCTGATTATCAAATAAGATTTATGTTCAAAGTTTCATGTTATTTCCTGTATTAGTTTTTGATATACAACTCACATATTGATTTGCACCTGACCTTACATAGATATCATAAGGTCAAATCAAGGTCACTACCGTATGTTCCCCTCCAAACCGTTTATTTTTTATCTAAAACATTTTTCTTAATCATTGATAGTTTTAGAGAAAATCGATTTAATCCACCCTGAATTGTGTATCTTTCCCGTTGCGGCGTTAGGTAATAAAACGGTTTTTTTTTACATTCTCCTTTAAAAAGAAATTATACCACTATTACACGATGAATTATTGAACATTAACTTTGAACATTTTATGTTATTGTGACTTATGTGACTTTTCCTGTTACTTTTAGTGTATTGTGTATATTTTTTTTTTCTTTGAACATTTAATTTTTGTGCCGTGTAAATATTTCTGTCTTGTAAATAATAGCGATTGTTATCGCGCCAATCTGCTTTTTTATGCCTCTTATCCCTTTCTTTGCATTCTGTGGTAATCTCATCACGATACCGGCTCCGTAAGCTAGCCGGAGGTCAACGAGGTGCGGCTCGCCCATTCTATGAAAATGTTTTTCCTAGAGAAAATAGTTTTGCATATAACCATATCATTACTTTTCTTTACTTTCTATACTAAGGGGAAATCGAGAAAATTTAAACTATTATGAAAATAGGTGGTGTCCTGGAATTTTTGAAATAAAAACCCCTGTTAGCTATCATTACCATTGTAATGTTTTAATTGCAAATTTAGAAAAAAACGTTATTAATACATACATTTAAACAAAAGGCATGTTGTTTAAACTGATTTTTCACGCATAATTACTTGTCAGATAATATAATAATTTAATTTAAATTATTTCTTACAATTGATAACCTTATTAAATTAAATTACCGAGTAACAGCAATTACATCTTATGGTTTGTTTTTTTCATCGTATTGTGCTCTTGGCTCACCCTAGGCCAGGACTACCTGCACCGGGTAGCCCGTAAAGTATCAAATGTCGTCGGGTGGCACGTGTCGGTCATAAATTTCAATTTCTTCACGGTTTGGTCTTGAAAAGGATCACTAATGGTTGGTAGTAAACAAACCGCAAGTTGGACCCTTTGTTGCTGCCGCTGTGGATGAAACGTCCTAGTCGCGGTTTATCACTATTCTTACATTATGAGCAGGTGAACCATTTTGTTGAAACAACATAGTTAAATTAATGGTAATGTATCCAAAAAGTTTTTAATAACGCGGTGGTCTAAAATTTTAGAATAACGTCGTGTATCGAGGTTTCCTTCATAAATTTCGTATAGTAAAATTTTGTTTCCTATTAGGGCACACCAACCATTAAAACCAAAGCGTTCTTGGCACTGGACATCAACAACATTCTAAGAGTTGGAATTAGACCAATAATGTGCGTTATGCCTGTTAAATATTCCTGCAGAGCTATTGTATGCTTCGTGCGTCCAAATAATACAACGGTAAAAAGAGTTGGAATTGAAGATTTTGTAAATGTTGTTTTAGAACAGTGTAAGGCCCAAATTTACTTTTTTTAAATTGAAATCTCAGATTTCTCTCAAGTTTACGAGTTGAAATCGCTGGCTCAGCTTTGATTACGCCAATAGCTGATTTTTCTGCGTTTTCACATTCATTTCATGTTGATCTTGAACAAATTTTTTTATTAAAAAACAATTAATGTTTCTGCAAATAACACAAACCGACTAAGATGAAACTAAGAAAATATATTTGATGTTTCAAAAATAATAATTTTTAATAGATTTTAATAAAATTACTGATATTGCCCACATGCTATATATCGTTGAAAAGAGGAAAATTACTGTAATAAAATAGGCCAAAGCAAACTATAGGTTGTATTTAAAAAAACACAACTTAATGTTATAAGTTTTAAATTAATGAAGATATCGGAATTCTGTTAAGCTTATTTTATTCTTTTCAAAAAAGTGCCTCAACAATATATAACTTTAATTATTGTCAAATGATAACAACTGAGATATTTCAATATATCAAAAATGGAAAAACATGTCATTTTGGCTATAACTCGAAAACAAAAGGTGATCAATATATTTACTTTTCACCATTAAGTTTTTCTCTATCTGTTATATGTAGTTATCGAGATCCCCCATAGAAACAACGACTTTTGTCCACCCAGTATACTACGGCTGTAGCGGAAATACGCTGTGTATCAGCGGCTGCAGACGTGTTAAATAAAGTTCATTTTTTGTTCTTTTTTGAATAACTTAAATGTGCAATTGTTTGATCTGTAGGAAAAAAAACGGAGTGGGTTTTCAGGTCTAGAAAGTCTTAACCACCACGTCTCAGTGCATGAATAACCATTCTCTTTAAGAAGGCTATTATTTTCTAACAGGATGTTTTATTTAAACTTTCCAATTCTTGTATGATTGTTTTTAATAACTGTTTTTTTTTCATAATTAAAAAAATATAGCAATGCGATTTGTTGAAACCATAAAGTCAGAAAAATAGTCGATCGAATTAATTAAAACAAAGATTTTGATATAGTTATATAATTCATAAATGATTTTATTTGCAACAACATTTAATCGAAAGAAATAATATTTGCTCATTCCAGATTTACACTTCTTCCTTATTTCAGTGATTTTTTAAAATGAAATTACGTTAATAAAATTCATATAAATGGATATTTTGTGTATATTGCACTTTCAAATAAGCCCCAATTATGTATCTAATGTTCATTTCATGGTTTATTTTATTCGTTCTCATTTCACTTTACATGTGTTAATGCTTTTATGTGTTAATAATTGCCATTTAAAACTCGAAAATACGTGTAATATGAAATAAATATGAATTGATTTTATTTCATGAATATTTGTTTGGACCGGATATTGAGATGCAACGCATTCATTCGAACGAATTCCTTTCAAAATTTAAAGGGACGGTCGAAAACAGGTAGAAAACTTGGGGGGTGAATCATGCGAACATCTGTATAAGATACATGTTCGAAAGCATGGCTCCTTATTTCAAAATAGATTTTTGTTATAGCTATTTAAATTAATCATTTTCTCTAAGTATTTTGCGGTTTGAAACTACACCAGTGTGCGTTTTAGAGTTTTAATTTAAATCAGGGTTCGGACGATATATATCACGATATGTATCATGATATTTATTCGATTATATATATCATGGATATTTATGAAACACACAATACCAAAAAATTCCCCTATTTCTCAAATATCCCCAGTTGCAGCAATATGAATAGTGAGTATTTGCTTTAATTTAAACTAGAGATGGGCGAAATGACTCTTTTTTGTCGAAAAGAGTTGATTTTTGAAGTGACTTAAAAATGAAAAAGGAAGTGTGAGCAAAAAAAACTCAAAAAAAAGGTCCTCACTATGAAAATTCTTCAATTTATCTCTGAAAACATAGTGAAGAGCAAAAAAGTCTTCATTTCAAAAAATTTTCAATTTGATGTCAAATATTTTGAGATTTTAAATGTTATTTTTTTACTATCTTGTAAGCAACTGTGTTTGTTTGCAATAAATAAATATAATATAAATAAAGTATGCGCATTATATAATTAATAAGTCATATAAACATTAATATTAATGACCAAGAATAAATATCAAGAAGTTGATATATATCCGAAAAAAAAAATAAAAAGTACAGGTTTTTATTGCCTCTTTGACAGTTGTTCTACATGCTCATATATGGTCAGTTGTGGGTGTTTGAATTTCGAAACAGGCCTAGCTCGCTTGATGATTAAAATTTGAATACAATTTATGGATTCCGTGGTATTGGCAAACTTTTTAGCTAGCCGCAAAGCTCGCTGCGAGAAAGGGATGATTTTAGTTTTTTCGTACAAAAGATCATTTGACGGATTATGCAAGGGATTACGTGGGTGTCTAATTCTTGTGAGAATACGAAGGCAGGATATATATCCGATTTATTGATATTTATATAAATATCGGATATTTTCCGAACCCTGATTTAAATGAAAGACTCATGATATTCTTTGATCCTTTACCTCTTAGATTTAGTCATTGTATAATTTAATTGAGCTCTTACTTCACCAGGCAGGAAAAAAAAATGATTAACCCCTCAATAGCATTAAGAATCATGCTTTTATTTTTAATAGTAAATTTTCCTTCTGTGGGAATCTGATTTATGGGGGGCTATTGTTCGGCCGAACTGTTTTAAAAACATTTTTAAAAATAATAACATTAATTAATATATAATATTAACCATTTATTATAATTATAACAAATATAAATGAAGTTGATATGTTAATTTAAAAACTAATTCAGTCATTATCTTACACCCCTCATACTATAACATACAATAACTTGTAAATTGAAAACAGAACGGTGCGTTTAAGTAATTTATTTTATCCTATAATGTTAACATGCCAATGACTCTTTAGCAACGAGTTACTTTAAGATAACTTTAACAACACTATTGTTAGAAATTCCTAACAACACTAGTTTTATTAAATGCATCTTAACGCAACTCGTTGCTAAGGAGTTATTGGCATACAAACAATATTTCGCTTTCTGACAGTTTTCATTAAACATTTTCTTTAAATTAACAAAATGGAAATAGGATAAAAAAACCGTATTACAACATACGTTCCTCTATTTTGCATTGTCATAATCGATAACAGAAAAACGGTAATTAGGTGAGTATCTTTTAAAATTATAAAAACATGATGTTCATGACATTATGACACTGACATTAATTATTAATTTTACTATTGTAGCAAAGCAAACTATTCAACTTGTAATAAACCATAACTTTTCCTGTTCCTTATGATTATTTCATTTGGTAAATTATCTACCCAAATATACTGCGAGCTTGGATGAATTATCAAAAAACATTTTTTTCGTACCTGTTACCTTTTAGTAATTCATCTCGACATAACGTTTGTTGCCAACTGGTTATTAACCGAGAGCGTTACAACAAATGTTATTGTCTCGTTATATACTAGGTAACAAGGTACTCAAAAAACCATTTTTTTGATAATTAACCTCGATCTAGGTATATTACTACCGATAATTTAAAAACACTCGCTCCTATGTCGCTCGTGCTTTTTAACTTTACTCTCGTTATGTAAAAAGATTCATTACGTTACTTATATCATAAATTATTATTTAACTTTATTGCGAAATCTGCCTCTACTTCATCTATTCCATTTCATCCGGTAATCTTACTAAATTTAAAAGCGGGTAACAACCAATAATTATTTTATATTGAGAAACAATTAAATCTTCAGATTTACTTTTCGGCGTCAGATTTTAATTATCACATAAATGCCCGTCCTCTTAAGATCCCGCAGAACTGGGACCGACTACCTGATCCCAAGAAGGTCTCGACGGCACGTGCGGCATATGTTTCCTTCCCAAAGTGTCTGTCGGTGTTTTTGCGGTCGGTGTTTTTCCCCTTGCCCTCCACCTTTTCGGGAAGGAGATGCAACGACCGAAATTTTAGACACTACGCGGTGGTCGCCTATTTATCACCGCTCGCTCTTTTTGCCTCCTCGATATAATATGTAATGTCATCCAGCGTCATATCAGATAAACAATTGACGTGAAACTATTGCTTGCACTCATCTTTACTGCATTTTAAAGCCATTGTTCGAGGGCCAATAAAGTTGTTGCAATTATAACAATATCTGCTCTTTCCCATGATTACTTTAGTTAATAGAACCAACAACAGTGTAGCAAATGAAGCAACTATCTACTTAATATATTAATACAAAATTTAATTGGGGTAATGATTTCACAATAAAATAAGGAAAGTAACATCGACACTCACTTCACACCAACGCGACCCGTCGCGTCGTGGTGACTAACAAGTATATGACAAAAAAAGTTACGTGAGCATAGGCCACGGGATGGAAAAGCAGTTGACACAAAGGTAAATAAGGGTAGGGGAGCACAAATAAAATAAAATTAATAAAATTAATTGAGTTAAAATTTGGTTAATTGGATGGCAGGAGAAAATATAAAAATAATCGGTTCAGTGACCGTCAATAAAAATCTATAATTATTTTGTATAGAGGACACAAAATAAACATGAACAGCTTACAAATGGCACACGCAGACTTGGCGTCAAGATTTAAAAAACGCTTGAGTTTTTATTTCGTCAATTTAAGAAGACGGCTACTCACTGTTTAAAAGAAGATATCTCGTAAACATTTCAAATCCATGCGTTGAGATTTTAACACAGTAAAGTTAATCACTGACTGTAACATCACACCAAATTTGATAAATAACAGCTCGAGATAACCAATAATAAACGGAGAAAAAGTCGGAGCACATTTAACACACGTCTTTGGTTTTAATACAAATTGTTGAAAAAGTTATACAAATAAATAAATAAACATTTATAAATAGATATGGAAAGCAAATGTAGAATGGTAATTTTCCAAATATGTCGATTTTACATTTTTTCTCTCTTAAAAGTCATTTAATAAAAATTAATTAATTTTGTTCTCCCGGAACAAAAAAAACTTTCAAAATTTTATTGAAAAGGTCGCTTGAATCAGATGTTAGATGACTGCACTGGAAAGAGTTAGTGTAGTGACATATTAACATGTCTTCAAAAGGCAATTTGCCAGCGGCCTTTCAGCTTCAAATATGTTTATTATTTTAATTTATATTATTTATCATGAAATTATGGTCCCATCCATAGTACAATTATTCCACTAAGGGGGGAGTCTCGTGGAAATGGCTAAAACAAATGTGTTTTTTAAGAACTTTTTATTCACAAAACAGTTTATTCAAATTAATTGCACTTTTGTATAGGATGAAATAGATGCTTAAAAAAGCAGAAAAAACATTTTAATACCAAATATTGTAGTTATATATACATATATACTACTCAGAACATAAAAGTAGTCACTTTTTTGATTAACGATATGTCAGTTATTTGTTGATAGAATTAAACAAAACTCGGTAAATATTATTCATTTAAACAATTTTAACAAATAAAAAAAAAATTAAAAAATCAAAGCCTACAACTGGATTTCATGAACAACAATGTCAAAAAATAAAGTGTTTTAATTTTAATTTAAAAAAAAGTAAGCTTAGGTGCTTAATTTTGGGCCATTTTGTACTTTTATACTTACAAATACAAATAAAAATAATCTTTATTCCCATATAAACATACAAAATAAATACACTTATTATCGGAATTTCCGTCAATGATATATAGATTATAGATATTACGTAAAAGTATAATTTAAAAATTCATTTTCATCATAAGGTTCAATTTTTATCAGCAATTCAAAAATACTTCTCTTATACAAATTAAAATTATTTCCAATTTTAATTTCTTTAGGAAGTTTGTTAAATAATTTGATGCCACCGTATTCAACTCCTTTTTCTCTAAAACGGTACCTATGAATGGGGTAGGCAAAATCTATTTTGTTACGTGTTATTATGTTTATGTTTGTGCTCTGCAAGAAGGTGATTTTGTTTCCACACAAATAATGGTAGTTCCATTATAAATATCCCAGTTACTGTAAGAAGGTTGTTTGAGAAAAACAGAGTTCTGCAAGAATCTGTTGGTTTAGGTCCCAGCATCCCTCTGAGAGTTCTTTTTTGAAGAATGAATATTTTATACAATTTTGTAGAACTGCCCCATATCCCCATTACCCCATATCTTAGAATCGACTCGAAATTCGCGTTATATGTCATTTTTAAAATAGGGAATGATACATTATTTTTCAAATACCGAAGCATGTAGCTTGCCTTATTTATTTTCTTTGCAACATAATTAATATGATCTTCCCAAATTTATTTGCTGCCAATGATAATACCCAAAGATTTTGCTGATTTAGTTACTTCTATTTCGGTGTCGTCAAATTTCAAAACGGCTGGAGTTGATGTTGCTTCCTTTTTGTTTTATAACAATGCATTTTGTTTTAAATTTGTTTATAATTAGTTTGTTCTTATCACACCAGCCAAATATCAACTTCATTACCTCTGTCCCATCAGTAAATAAATCATCCCAATTATCTCTAATTATGCACACATTTGTGTCATCTGCATAATTTACTATTTTGTAAAAAGGCTGATTATTATATTGAAAAATATCATTTATAAATAAATTAAATAATAAAGTCCCAAGAATGCTGCCTTGCGGCACATCACACCTTACATCCAAGACTTCTGACTGCATTGTATTATTTATTTGTTTGTATTCTACTAATTGTTTTCCATCAGTCAAGTATGATTGGATCCAATCATAAGAGACTCCCTGAAAACCAATATCATACAATCTTGATAACAATAGTTCATGATTAATATAGTCAAAAGCCTTGGACAAATCCAGAAGTACTCCACAGGACACCTTCTTGTTTTCCGCAGCTGAATATACAAGTTGTGTAAATTCGTATAAAGCCCACTTTTTAAAGATTCATTGATTATAAAGCATAGAGGATCTACTATATAATCTATGCATTTTTTTTATCAGATCTGATGAAATTTCATCTAACCCGGAACTTTTTTTATTGGGCATATTGTTTACAATATCTTTATAATCTTGAGTTGCTATGGGATGAAAATATAGAGTGTCCGTAACTTTGGACGTGTTTGTGTTGACTGCTGCTGTTGCTGATCATTTATTTAGCAAATTTGCTGCCGAATTCACAAAATATTGATTGACATTATCGGGTGGTACCTCCTCTAGCCTGTACAAGTGATGCGCAGCATCGAGGCATAGTACGTATCAGCCTGCGGAAAGCTTCTTGAGGGATATTTTCCCATTCCTCAACTAAAGCCTGTAGTCCAGTCAAATTAGACGAAAAATGAGCCTCAGATGGAAAATGAATATGCATTCCCGGTTTCTTTTCAGGAGTGTAGGGGGAGTTGAGAATAGCTTATTTTTAAGTTGTCGTATAATTTTAAGTAGAGCTTTCTTTTTGAGAGCTTAAGGAACAATAATATCGGTTTTTGCAATAACTCTGCCTCCGTTAATGCTATATGAACGAACCATCCCACATTTTGTAGATCTTATTAAGCCCTACATTATTTATGTATGCTACTCTGATCTACGATCGATCTTTTTTAGTTATAGAACAAGGAAAATAAAATAAAAAACGGTACAGCGTACTTTTAGGTTGTTCTCATTTCTCGTAATAGTTATCGAAATTTGGTCAGTTACAAAGTAGTAAAGCTTAAAAATATCTATAATTTTAGATACAATTTGTCCATATCATTTAAAAATTGAGCCGGGAAGAGCCTCTTAAAATCGTGTAAGACCACAACTGGCGGCTCTGACCAGAACAGACATTCACGTGGTTATTCTCTTCTTTCTCGTTTCTCAAAATTGCTACCGAAAAAATGATAAGACAAAACTCATTCAGCATGAAAATACCTATAATTTTCTGTAGTTTAGATATAAATTTGACGAAAATTGCGACTGGCGCCTAAAGTCATTAAAACGGTATGAATCGGTCATTTCATTTATATAATCGTTCTATTTCATCAATCCTAACTAAAAAATGGTGATGTGGCCAGCATGTTACTTTCTCCAACTTGATGGTATTATAGCCATTAATATTTATGTTTTCATTGTTTATTTTCAATTAAAATCATATTTTAAATGTACATCCAGCGTTGCGTAGACTCGGATGAAACTGACGTTTAAAACGTCAAAATTATGAAAGATGGAAAAATTATAATTCAAATTCAAAAACTCGGTTTATTCAAAAACTAACGAGATTTCGGAAAAAGTAGTTCATTTTGGCATTCTCTACAATTATTATTCACATAAATTTGCTGTAACTATTATCGTTTCATAATTATAAACCAAAAATTTAAAAAAAATTAATAATTTTTTTCTCGAATAGCAATGATTTTATAAAAAAATATTTTCAAGCAAAAGGTGTTCATTTCTTTGTTGTATTTAATGTTTGTTTAAATGTTTTTGTGATATTTTTCATATTTAAGAAAATATTGGCAAAAAACAAAAAAACAGTTAAGGTAAACACCCACTTCCGGTGTACGAAATTTTACCAAAAGCTTTTCAGTTCTTCGGATTATCAAATAAGGCGTATGTTCAAAGTTTCATATCAATTGAGATACAGCGCACACAGACATGACACACACCCACACACAGTCACACACATACACACACAGACACAAATGTTTTTTTCCAGAAATTGTTGAAATAGTATCTAGGGACCCCAAAACGGATATTTCCGTAAAAAAAAATTGAGAAAAAAATCACGATCACAATACTTTCTCGTACTTCGTAACGGAGAAAGTAAAAATTTAATAAAAACATTGAATACCTTAATATTAATGATATTGTATTTTTATGTTGAATTTTATGTTATGTACTTTAATAATATCAATATTAATAAATAACTTAGTAGTTTTATTTATCATTGCATTAATAACAATAGGCAAAGTGATTAAGGATGCCCCATATATTTAATGTTTAAATGTACAACAATGTACTTTAATTCCAAATTTTGCATCCGTTGATCCGCGTTTCTTAAAAGCGTAATACTTCAAAGGACCCCTTTCCTCTATCTACACGAAAATTATACATTGTTTTGTTTTTAAAGCCGGTCCTAGTAAGGTTGACCACCTTATAAAATAAAATTAAAATCCTTTCTTATACGTACAAATGTCAATGATAAATCACAGATTAATTTACACAGCAATGTTCATTTGTTTATACACATTACAGGTATTAATATAACAAGAATATTATGCGATACATAATAATCGAGGACGTTTTTAGGTGACGTGGCGCTTACCTAAAAAACGTACCATCAACGATGCTGGCACTAAATCAAATCAAGCTATGTATACCTGACGTAAAAATAAAAACCTCAAAATGTACAGGTTTTATTAAAAGTATTACGAGTTCGTAACTATCGCACTACAAGTAACTAAGATACCATTGATGATGCGATAAAAGTTTGTTGATTCGTAACAAGTAATAAACGTATTATGAATTTAATATAATATGATCCTAATAATGATAATAAATGTCTAACATAAAATGAACATAATAGACGATGATATAATCTAAATAATTATGCAACGAATTGTTTGTGGTTATATTTGCTTAAATAGAACAATTATATAAATGAAATGACAATTAATCTTGAGACAACCTCACTTCTTGCAGATGCATTAAATAAATGTAGTAAAGACGAAAAATAGCTTGAATATATGAATATCCAACCTGTTCGTAACTCTGCAAAATTAAGTCTTACTAAGACTATAAACAAGTAACTTATTGAAACAACTACTGCTCAGGTAATATAAAACGGGTTCAACATTTCTTAATTAATTTCGTAATCTTGTCAGTGGTGCAAGAATTGTTGCGTATAAGTGTATTTCATTCTTTAACTTTATTTTTACATCCAATTCAAAAAGCCAAACTGCACGGATGAGAGATAAATCTAGAAACGTGTCTGCAGATGGGTATTTACTTAATTTTTATATATTTTATGGTTCAATTTTCATTTATTGTCAAAATGTCTTCTAGCTATTTTAATAATGATAATAATAACATTTACAGTTTAAGTTTTCAAATTTAGATTAAAAATAATTTGTTAGTCCTGTACGTAAAAATAAACGATCTTAAATCTATGTACAAATTGGGAATAACCTTACTTGTTGCAGAAAGCATTAGATAAATACAATAAAACGAAATGTAGCCTGAATATATGAATATTCAACCTGTTCGTTAATCTGCAAGCAAAAATTAAGTCTTACTAAGACTATGAATAAATAACTTATTGAAACAACTACTTCCCTGGCTAGTGCCACGCCGGATATTGAATGATACAAAAGAAATTTGCATGTTATTACTAGATGATAACATTGGTTTAAGATCGTTTATTTCTACATACAAGACTAACTTAGAAAATTATTCTAAAATGAAATGTGAAACTTTAAACTGTAAATGTTATTATTAAAATGAAACAACCAGAAATCTAGTAACACTAGATAAGTTTAGCACTGTGTGTCCTTGTCAAAATGTTTTCTGGTTTTTTTCATTTTAATAATGAATGAATTTAATGAACACAATAAGCAAATACATATTTTAACACTATCTGAAACCTGGCTGGCTCCTAATATTACTGATATTTATTTGAATATTGATAACTACACTTTTATTAGAAAAGATCGTTCAACTAGGGGTGGGGGTGTTGGAATGTACGTCTTAAACTCTTTAAAATTTAGTATAATTACCTCGCTTAATAACATTGAAGAGCTATGGATTTTAGTAAAAACAAGTAAATATAATTTTGCAGTATCATCTTTGTATCGCCCCCCTCATCTTAACATCCCGCAATATTTAAACGACCTTGAACTTTCTATAATTAATTGTCTTCCATTCACTGATAATTTTGTATGCTGCGGAGATTTAAATATAGACCTCTCTAAACCTGACAACAATTCATATGCCCTCCTTTCTGATTTGTTGGATGGTATGGATTTAATCCAAATAATAAATGAGCCAACGCGAATAACCGAGACTACATCTACAATTCTTGACATTATATGTATTTCCCGCACAATTAATTTGATTTCTAAATGTGTCGTTGATTGTTATTTTTCTGACCACGACGCGGTATTTTGTGCCATCACATTTAATTCTCCAATCTGTGATAATAATTTAAAAACATTTAGACCCCTGCGCAGCATAGATTATGTACAGTTTGATGCTGACTTGCAAAATATTCCTTTCAGTAATATTATATATATATGACTGATATTAAGGATAAAGTAAGCTTTCTTAATAAATGCATACTTGATTTATTTGATAAACATGCTCCCTTAACAACAAAAAAAATATCAAAAGCCAGCTGTCCGTGGTTAACTGACAATTTAAAACTATTAATTGATTTGAGAAACAAAGCTAAAGCAAAATTTAAAAAGACTAAACAACCATCTGACTGGAATTATTTCAAAAGTTTACGAATTATACAACCACAGCAAGCAGAAATGAAAAAAGAGCTTATTACAATTATATTACTGAAAACTGTGACCAAAAGACTCTATGGAAACATCTTCGATTCCTGGGAATAAAAAAAAAAACTCCTCAAATTCCTAATTCTTTAAGAAATGCTGACGATATTAATACATATTTTCAGAACTGCATTCCACCGATCAATAATGGTACTATTAATAATAATACTGCATTTTTAAATAACAGGCACCCAAATGCTGGATTATTTCACTTTACTTTAATAACTGATAATGATGTACTTAGCTATCTCAATGAAATTAAATCTGCATCAATGGGATCTGATAATATTAATATTAATATGATACGTATGTGTTTTCCTATTATAATTCCTTATATTACTCATATTATTAATACGTGTTTACTAGAATCAGTGTTTCCTGTTTCTTGGAAGGATGCTATTGTCAAACCAATTGCTAAAATAAATAATCCATCTGAGCTTAGTCATCTGCGGCCAATCAGTATACTTCCAACATTATCAAAAATCTTAGAAAAGGCTATTAAACAGCAATTAGGAAATTATGTTGGGGAGTCTCACATACTACCTATAACTCAGTCGGGTTTCAGGGATGGTTACAGCTGTGAAACCGCCCTAGTCAATATAACGGATGATATACTGTCAGCATCTGATAAAGGTGAAGTATCAATTTTAATCCTACTAGATTATAGCAAGGCGTTCGATACTGTTACCTATGATATATTAGATAATATTTTCAGCTATATTGGTCTGGATGAGTCAGCGAGGAAGCTGTTAAGCAGTTATCTACGTGGTCGAAGACAATGTGTTGAAATTGACAATGACAGGTCAACTTTTGCTAATATTCAACGAGGTGGCCCTCAGGGTTCGGTCCTCGGACCACTCTTATTTTCCATATATACCTGTACAATAATAAAACAAATACAACATTGTAAATGTCATATGTATGCTGACGATAGTCAACTGTACCTTTCCTTTTTGCCCCACTCTTTCAATGAAGCAGTATCGTGGGTTAATTCTGATTTGCAAAGAATCTATAACTTTTTTTGTTCTTTGAACTTGGTGCTTAACCCCTTAAAATCTATGTTTCTGCTATTTGGCAACAATAAAATATGTAATGATCTACGAAACAAGTTAAATATTGTAATTAATGGTACACCTATTCCGTATTCAGAGAGTGCTAAGAATCTAGGTGTTATCGTTGATAATTCCTTTAGATACAAAAAGCAAATTAATAAGTATATCCAAACTTCTTACTGTAATCTAAAAAAACTGTACCCACATCGACTTAGTCTGCCAATCAAGTCAAAAATATCATTGTGCAATGCATACGTTTTGTCTCATTTCTCTTATTGTTCAACTCTCTATAGTCCTGCCATTGATAAAATAACTTCAAATCGCATACAAAATGTACAAAATTCTTGTCTACGATTTATATATGGGATTCGAAAATATAACAAAATATCTCATAAGCTAAAAGATGCGAGTTGGGCCAACATGCTAACCAGAAGGTTGACTCGTGCAGCCACTTTCTATCACAAAGTGATTTTATTGAAAAAACCGCCGTATCTGTATAATAGACTTAAATTTCGTGAGGATGTTCATACACTAAATACAAGATTTAAAGGTCGACTATCACCCCCTGCACACCGCACTTCACTTTTTGAGCGTTCTTTCTCATATCAAATTTATAAAGTCTATAATGCTATTCCTCATCATTTTAAGGTACTAACAATCAGTAACTTTAGACGTCGGTATAGGTATTTCAAAATGTCACTGGCTATTTAACATCATTGATGATAACATTATTAATAATAATATTAATTTTGAACACAATTACAAGTAAATTCAATTAGTATGCAATATTAAACTTGTTTACTTAATTTCTGTATTTTTGTATTTCCGTTTCTTGATACATTTAATTTTTCGCTCTTATTACATTGTATTTTATTTGATCATATGTATGTGTGTGTGTATGTATGTATATATACCGGGTGACCCAGCGATCTGTAAAAGCCCCATAACTTATTTGCTATTTGAGATATCGACTTCTAGTTTTCTTGAACTGGTACCCACACTTATTCTACATATTTTAAAAATATGTATGTTTTTGTACAGGGTGTCCCAATATACATAACAGAACAAAGTTATGTTTTTTTAAACGGAACACCCTATATTTTATACTTTATTTTCAACCCTCTTGAGAAGCTGATAAAAATAGTATCAGATACTATGGGTCTATTATGGACGGTTGGTTAGTTATGGGCAAATTTATGGCAAAAACATGTACACATTGAAAACATTGCAGAAGCGTTCCTAGCAAAGATAGCATTATTATTTATACACTAGAAAATTTCCCACATCATAAAGAAAAATACACATCGGCTTTGGTTCTCTTTTATTCATAGTGCTATACAGGGTGTCAACATACGCAAAACAATGGATAACTATTTTTTTTCAAATGGAACACCCTATATAATTTGCCACCAATCTATGGCATTTTTAATAAGCTTTCTAATGATATACAGTTTGTATAACAAAATATTAAGGATTCTTGAGATTTATCAATAAAAACATATTTCTTTTGCCACCTTCTGCTGATTTTTGGATTTTCAGCCAAAACTATGCATTTTCAGGAAAAATTATAAGAGACCAAAGTTGTAGAGCGAAAAATTTCCGATTGATATAGGTGTTTCAACTTTTAAGATAATGCGTGCATTGCCCGCCAAAGCGCGCAAAATCGTGACCGTATATGCATTGTAGCGTCATCTTTTCAAATTTTTTATTAATAAATTGCACTTACTTTATTTTCCGCACCCTCTAGCGGAAAAACGGGAAATTAGAAGGAAATTAAAATGGCCCATGTCGATTGACAATGTTCCGCTCTACAATTCTTAATAGAAGCAATTTTTGCCAAAAATGCATGGTTTTCCCTGAAAATGCAAATTGAAAATGTATGTATCAATTTTTGCGTTTTTTAATGGTTTTTTGCATTTTTAGCGGAAACTATGCATTTTGGGCAAAAATTGCTTCTTTTAAGAGTTGTAGAGCGGAATATTTTCAATCGATGTAGGTCATTTAAATAATTCTATAATTATCCGTTTTTCTGCTAGAGGGCGTGGAAAATAAAGTATAGTGCAATTCATTAGCAAAAAAATTGAGAAAAACGCTAAAATGCATATACGGTCGCGATTTTGTGCACTCTGGCGGACAATACACGCATTATTGGAAAAGTTGAAAGACCCATGTCGATCGAAAATTTTCCGCTTTACAACTTTGATCTCTTATAATTTTTTCAGAAAACGCATAGTTTTGGCTGAAAATCCAAAAATGAGCAGGAGGTGACAAAACAAAAATATTTTTATGGATAAATCTCAAGAATCCTTAATATTTCATTATACAAATTGTACATCATTGGAAAGCTTATTAAAAATTCCATGCATTGGTGGCAAGATATATAGGGTGTTCCATTTGAAAAAAAATAGTTATCCAATATTTTGCGTATGTTGACACCCTGTATAGCAGTATGAACAAAAAAGAAGCGAAGCCGATTTGTATTATTCTTCATGATGTGGAAAATTCTTAAGTGTATAAAAAATGACGCTAGCTTTGCTAGGAGCGCTTCTGTAATTTTTTCAAGTGTCCTTGTTTTTGCCACAAGTTTGCCCATAACTAACCAATCGTCCATAATAGACCCATACTATCTTATACTATTTTTATCAGCTTCTCAAGAGGGTTGAAAATAAGGTATAAAATATAGGGTGTTCCATTTAAAAAAACATAACTTTGATCTGTTATGTATATTGGGACACCCTGTACAAAAACATACATATTTTTAAAATATGCAGAATAAGTGTGGGTACCAGTTCAAGAAAACTAGAAGTCGATATCTCAAAAAGCAAATAAGTTATGGGGCTTTTACAGAACCCTGGGTCACCCGGTATATATGTATGTATATATATATATATATATATATATATATATATATATATATATATATATATATATATATATATATATATATAAGTATATGTATGGCACTTTATTAGTTATTAGTTTTTATTAGTATTAGTTTTTAGTTTTAGTTTAGTATACTTTATTATTATTTAGTTTTTTTCTTGTTATATTTATAAGGTTTAGATGGAAGAACAGTTGGGTATTTCCCCCAAAACTGAATCTCGCCTTGTGGTTTGTCTTCCCAGATTAATTGGTAAAATTTTGTACATATGATTCTGCATTGTGTGCAAATTCATTTACGTATCCCTTATACACTTGTTTTTATTTTTGGGTTGAACAAATAAAGATTATTATTATTATTATTATTATTAATACATCCTTTTATAGTCACTATATAATTAATTATCAATATTAAAGTCAATACGGAAGAAATTTATTGAATAAATTTATATTTTTATAATATAGGAAATTAATGGTGAGGCGATGCCCTGACGAGCCGCCACTGGCCTAATGCGTTCCGAGAAGAGCGATAGCGGAAACTGACCGGCCCGCTCTCGCACTTTTTGCTGCTCGACGCCCATCTTTATATTTCTTTATAATTCCGATTAGAAACGAGATATTGATTTAAAACTTTGGAAATAAATTCTCCAAATAGGTGAGTATCGATTTATGTCAAAAAAAATCGATTTTTTTAATTGGTTGCACGAGAATCCCCGTTAATATATTTAATGTTTAAAATTGTACCTTACCCATCTACGCATTGAGCTGCTGTAATGACATATTCCTTTTTGTAGATGACACCACCACAAATGTGTTTTCCAAAATATTGAACAGAAACGACGAAGTTGGGTGCTGTTACATCAGTGCCTCCAACTATTCTTCCAATAGATGATCCCTCACTGACTAGAATTAAGTAAACATAATTGTGTATTTACTTTGTAAACTCAAGGGTGAAAAATTATTAAAAATAGTATTCCAAACGCGCAGTTTATTAATAGATCTAGCCTATAATGACGAGCAAAATCTCGATATCTTGCCAGTAGAAAGAAGTTCTAATTTCAGCTGCAATTTTAAATAAAAATTTGCGTTTTTACTTAGGAATACATTGTTGTATTTAATTCAACTATAGTTTTACTTAATATTTTCTCGACTGGATTGTAGTAAAAGTGAAACAACTTCAAAAATCAAACTAAGAAATAAATTCAACTCCCGTTTGGAATGATTGCCTTGCTTAAAAGTTTAAAATACCAATTCATATATATTCTATATAATAAAACACCCAACAGCGAGAATAAATGAGCCAACCAACGAAAGACCGACAAGAAAATAGAGAAAACAACAAGCAAGAAAATGTTAAGGTTGCCAAAAGAGAGAACAATATAGGAAGAAAGAACAATTGGAAGCGGGTATAAGAACAAAACTATATCAGTTGGAAATACGAAGAAACAAAAGAGATGGATGTACTAAAAGAAATGATGGATGGAATTCTGCAATACATGAAAAAAGCACAAAAAGAACTAAAAGATTAGCTGAAAGGAATATGAAAAGAAATACGTAAAAAGAAGGAACGATCAGAAGGCGGAAATAGAGAAGAGACTTGAAAGTAGGGGTCCTAATAATTTGAAGCGTCGCAACTTCGAAGTTTCGAAGAATCCGAAGAAACGAAGAGAACTTTGAACATAGTGTTATCGGATTTTTAGAAGATTTGAAGAATCGCAGTTCCGAAGATTTGTAGTATCGAAATTGTGAAGTTTTCGATTTTTTCATAGAATATAAGTTGCAATGTTTTCAAAGTTTCGAGTTTTTAAATCCCAAAACCCTAAACAGTTAGGGATTTAAACTTTTATTTAATTTCAACATTTTTACCTCGAAAACCCAAAACGAAATTTAAGTCGCGCATGCTGAGTTACCAAAATAATAAATTAAAATGAAACTATTATATTGGCAATGTAAAAAACAATAACAAATCTTGCAAAATTAATCGTTTTTATTGGTTTTGAAGAATATACTATGAATTGACATTTTGTCAATATTCGCGAGAGTAATAATAATATTAAAAATATTTATTGTGCCAATAGCTTTACAGCTTTACACTTGTCAATTTACAATTTAAACAACAAATACTACTATTATTCTAAACTTTGAATCTTCAATTTTCGAAGATTTTCGATCGAACCTTCGAAATTAGAAATCTCAGAAGAAAATTTCCAGCCTCACTTGAAAGACCAGTGTGAAAATAGAAAACGAAGAGAGAGAGAGAGAGAGAGAAAGAAGAGACAAATAACGATAACAGTCAAAAGATAATAATAATCATCTTAATTGTGCCAATTAGTGATGGGTATGTAGTGTAATTGTATGTATATACAGTTACTACTTTATTTGTCTCCAATTTGTTAAAGGTTTTTCTACAAGAAGAATTAGCCTCTCTCTCTCTCTCTCTCTCTCTCTCTCAGCGTACTGAATAACTGAATTTTGTTTATTGTTTTGCTTTTTTGTTTTGTTTGTTTGTTCGTATAAGGGCTAGGGTATCAATCCACTTCCTTACACCAAAATTTAGTAAGGTATTCATTTTGGCACGAAACAATCGTTTCCACAAAAATCCACAAAAATTGTTTCTCCATATAGTGGCTTCATCAGGTAGATACAAATACTTTTTGTCTTCGTGATGAAGTCACTATGTGGTAATACAATTGTGGAACAATGAAAAAAAAATGGAACCTTACTATACGTCAGCGTTTTACTGAGTAAGAATTCTGTCTAAAGCATAAGTCTAAAATTAGAGTGTAGAATACAAATTTAATTTGTGCTGGTCAATATCGAACATTTTATGAAGTTTTACAACTATACACAAATTCTAATAAAAGTTGACTGCTGTTAACAATAAATTACGGCATTATTGCGGCAGATATAATTTGAATACTTACTTTGCAAAATGGCTAAAGCCAGAACAAACACACACTTTCCCATCATCGTACTCGAAATGAAGTACTTATTAATTTACTTGACTTTTTATATTAACTTTAATCATCCATAACAATTTCAATACTCTTCAATTGTAGAGGATTTCTCGGTATAGTTATCTTATCTTATATTTATCATAAACAAATACTTAAGATATAATTGTTTTTAGGTCGCTCATAAGTTTAATCTCAAAATGAAAACAGCAAAACAACTCGGATCCCAATATTCCTTTAACCAAAACATTTTTGCCATTAAAACTGTTATTTTTAGTTATAACTAAAGCACGGACTATATGTAAAATTTATATCTTAAATTACACAGGCCTGCGTTCTAATTTTTTTTTAATTTGTTTATGTTTTATTAACTGATTTTGTATGAAAAAGTGATGCTAATTCCAAAGATAACTTCAGTTTCTCTCCATCACGTAAGGTTTTTTCGGCTAGAAAGTAATAAAGTTACCCAGTAAATTATAAAAAAACATATTTTGGGAAAGTTTTGATTTATTTAGATTCTCAACAAATTTTAACAAACACATTAACAATAAAGATAGAAATGAAACAAGTTTAACATAAAATGAACACTACTTTTTACTGTCTTTAGGGAATCTTTATCTTCTGGGGTCGTCGAGGCGCCCATCCCTTGCCGGGGCGGCCGTCGGCTCGTTCGCTGGTCTTGCGTTTGCTCGTGGTTGCTAGGTGGTGTGTATGCATATATATGGTTGCCTAGCGTCGGTCCCCACAATGACATTTAAATTTGAGGTTTTTATGGTTCTCCGATTTTCATTGCTCGGTTACTCGTGAATGCGCAAGTATTCGCACTAGGTTTTTTCGTGATTTGTTCAAGTAATATTTGAAGTATTTTACGAGCACAGGAGCTTAGCAGGATCTAGCAGGATTCGTAACTTATAACTCGTTAAAGCTTATAAACCACCTAAATAATTGCGCAACTTTAAGACGTACGTAGAAAAAGAAACAAAGCTTCCTACAAATTTATAATTATATCATTATTTACATATATGCCTGAGGTTACTTGTCAGATAGGTCAAACTTTTTTTGAGTCCACAAATAGGCCCATGATTATAAGTGTAATATGCGTAGAAATATCTTACGTGATACTAACCAGATTTGTGAATTTATTACTTGGAAATTGAGATAGTCAAAGCCTAACTGAGTTTACCAATATGCAGATTGAATATTGAACAATTAAAAAATTTAAACTACTAGTGTGAAGTTGGTAAAATAAGGTTTTGTTCGCGAATTTAGGCATTTCGCCCTATTGCGCGGCGTAGCCCATAGCAGTGTGTATAAACACGTGAAATTTTTTTATCCGCCCGAAACTAATTTCCCTTGCCCTGCTGAGGGGTAAAACTATTTTTCGGCCAGGGATGACGCTTCGTCCGGCGGCCCACCTCAAAGAACCTCAGGGTGCGAATCACCACTTACCCATATCGAATTTCTAGAAAACTAAAAAAGGGAAATTCTGGGTTTGATTACGTGTAACACCATAGAGGAGTGTATAGTCCTCCCAGATATATTGTGAACATTCAATATTCAACAGCTATTTTTGCTATACTGTATAATGTTTTGAAGTGGATAAGGGCTGGCCTTCCATAAAATATCATAAAACTCGAAGCGTGGTGGTCTTCTGGTCATTAATCAATTGATCATTCTACCATATTTACCATAATTATTCCTGTGAATGGTAGAAAATACTATAGTTTTTACCGTAAGTAAACTTATTGAGGTACGGACTGTACCGGCGTAGCTCAGCGGAATAGCAAAATGGGAGATGGTACGACTCTGTGAACAAACCAGATATTAATGACCAGCACGTGTAAGGTGGCCCCCGTGACCTCATTAGCAAGTAAGGAGCGCATGTCGGACTTTATGGACCACTGAGTGGATAGGGGTTGGAGCAAGGGTGCACCGATTAACAACGGCAGCTAGTCGATTAGCACTCAGTGGGTCAATCGGTTTTGGACATTGCGCTTTCTACCTGAGCTCCAGTACCACGGCAAGGTGAGGCACTGAACACTGGTGTCAACCGGCGGATAACGGTATCCGCCGGAGGGTTCCAAGACCGAGTGAAGAGGTGATGTTTTCGGCAGCCACTATAACACTGGGCACTGCGGTGAGCGTTCCTGTGTTATATTCCCGAGACACTAGGCACTGTTCCAGGTTATACTTGGCAGTGGCCTCGCACGAGGCTGGGCACTATTCCAACTTGGGCACCGTGCCAGGGTCACGCAACAATGTAACTGCTACATTTTAACAGGACCTGTAACTACTTTTCAAGAGAGTTCCCGGACCGAACCGTTTTATTACGGCCTGCGGTTAGTGGTTGTAAAAAATACCATTACTTACAATTGAATGTTCACAAAAACTTTGGTAAGCCTCTATATGTAAAAGTTTAAATAATAGCAATACTGACTTAATTATTTTATTAAATAATTTGCAATTATTAGTAAAGACTGCATTATATTTTAAATATAGATATTTATGTACAGAGTGGTAAAGAAGCAAAAACATACGAATGTTATATGACATACGCTGTCATAATTAAATACAAAGTTGATGTTATTGCCAAGGCCGCCTATATAGATACACAAAATCGTCCCAAAAGTAACAAAAATCGTTCCGAAAGTAAAGAAATCGTTCTGAAAGTGAAAAAAAATCGTCCCGAAAATAACTACTTTCGGTACGATTTGTGTTAAGTGGTACTTTCGATTTAATAAATCAAACCGAAAGTTTAATTTTCGGGACGACTGCAGAAAAAATAATTTTTCACTACGACCACTGCAGAATTTATGTAAACATCCATTTTGACCATAAAACGTGCACATTCTCACCCTTTAGTTATGCGTTTAGTTTACATTTCATTTTATAATTAGTTCGAGTATGAATATACTCACATTATTAACAGTTGTTCAAATTCTGTTGAAGAAATTACTTTTTCGCATCTTATTAACTAATATAAACGTTGTTTTGATTGAGAAAGTTGTCCATTATTTGGCCGAATAATTTTCTCCACAGGTGACATTCAATCAAATGATAGCAATTTCATTGCCCAACTGGTGACGTCCAATCAAATGATAGCGGTTTCACTGCCCAGCAGTTTAGTTGTTACTATGGTTACGATTCGCTTTTTGTCAGCGAACTGCCGCAATTTCCAAATAGAGAAATTATTCGTTATAATTTAATACAAACGGAAAAATCTTTAAGTAATTATTTAATATGATGCGAAAAAATATAGTAATAAACTCGTGAACAAGTTGGCCATTGCTACTCGGGTGAATTGCAACACAAGCCGTAGGCAAGTGTTGCAAACTTCACCCTCGTGGCAATGGCCAATTTTCTCACTCGTTTAATAATACACTATTATTTGTATTGCGGTATATTTAACAAGTGCGGATTAATTTCAATATAATCAATTCAAATGCGATGAATGATTTCAAAATACCCCGCCCGAAATTGGACAAAATGCAAATAGCCTGACAATTTATAGGATTTTTGTGGCAGTACATTGTCGGTTATGCTCTTTAATATTTTACATTTCTCTTAAAAGTAATAAGAAAACTACAGACGTTTAGCCAGAAATCAGGTGCTCCGACATATTTGCCCAACTCTGTTTAAGCAATGTTTTTTAACCCATTATAAATTACCATTGTATATATTCTTCTTATTTATTAAAGTATTTTAATAAATACCACTCAAGGTTATCATTTCGGCAGGAATTTTTTTATTTTTGAGCACTCGACATTTCATTGCAATTTTCCTGAATGAATTGAGATTAGGCAAAATTATTTCCATTTGAATTAAATGTCGCTTCATCACTAAACATAATGAGTTTTGTAGAAAATGATCTTCTCACTTTGGATTGAAGCACAAAATTAAAATCTCATGAACGTATGATTGAATTCGGGCTAATATAGACAAAAAATATTATTTCTTGAAAGGACACCGGTCACCGCTTATGGAAATGTGGCCCTGGTTAAATTGGCTGAAATTTTGGGAACAAGGAGATTTCGGGCAGTATAAAAACGTCTCCACGCCACCAGGGTCCGGGAATGGCCAGATTTTGAGATATTGGGATCTGAAAATTTAAAATAGAGCTCTGGAATGATAACCATATCAGTGGTTTTTTACTGAAAACTTTGTCGTAGTCGGTCCAATCGGGCTGATTTTTTGTGCAAAATGTTCATTGAGATCTCAGGAACAAAGCTGGGTCCAATGTGGATACGGATCATCGTCTCAGAATCTACCTTTATAACCCATCCGAATATTCTATTTGTGGAGTTTCATGAGATCTCGATCCATTTTTGGGGTAAATTGGACCTCATGGCCTGCCAGCGGGGCGCGAAATGGGACTCAGTGATCAAAAAATGGTAAACACGCCGAATTGAATTCGCGTTAGTAAAACTAGGCTCTAGGGCTTTCCAAAAGCTGCCAGGGGTGCGCGAAATGGGGTCCAGGGGCCAAAAAATGATAAATACACCCAATTGAATTCGGCTAGTAAAACTAGGCTCTCGGGGTTTTCAAGGATATAGATTTTTTTTTGAAACCAATCTGGCCTTGGCGCCGATATCAGAGGCGTATAAAAGAGGGCCTCTTGAGTGCACATGATTTTCTCGTTTCCATTTCCGTTTATAATGAGTAGCATAACAGGGCTCCTCACGATTGAGCCCTTGTGACCACATTAGGGGTATTGAAAGGGGAGTCCTTGGCCTAAACTATGGCTACGAAACCTGAAAATGGGTATAATGTCATGTGAATTTCGACCCCGTGGTTGTCTTTTTACGTCAGGTATTGTCTACTATGTATGTGTCTATAAGCTGTTATAGATGGGTGTGCGCGGCTACATCTGTTCGTACGTCCCTAGTTGACTATTGCCCACATGTATGTAGGCTTGTCGACATTATTATTCCATTCTTTTTCCCAAGAGTGAATTTTTTTAATGAAGGTTAGAAAATCAGTGGGAAATTAATTTATATAATAAACGTGTGTACGTAAATAATGATCATACAATAATCAATGCATTGATTGATGAAAACGCAAAGTGTTGGTAGGCTGTTGAGATATCAGAGCCGAGAAGGGTTATTCTAAGCGAAACCTCGTGTGCAAGGCTAACCAAGTGACTGCCACAAGGTGGGGTCACTTTGTCCAAGAATCCAATGGGTTAGGGCAACGGAATAACCGAACCTCTGGTTGTTTGTAGACTTTCGGCCACAGATAACCACTCGAGTATTCTTTATCTCTCTACCTTCACAACACTTTACTAGTTGAATTTAACGAACATTGATAGAGTCTACTCTTCTTCTTCCACGATTTCTATCTGTTGCACATTTCTCTGGCGTGGTCTGTGTCCTGCATCCACAACATTATCGAGTAACGCAGTAGTTGGGTACCTGATGTGTGGTTGATGTAGCGTAAAGCCCAGAAACCATAATACGCTAGCAATATGCGCACAGCATCCATACGTCCTCGCTCCACTTCTGCAAGTACAATAGTACCCAAAGACAGGCCCTTCGTCGTGCTCCTCTGCCCCCTCTCCTAGATCATCCTCAGTCCTATAGGCAATAAAGAGTTGATATTTGACCGCATTCCGGAAACGTGAGTAAAGGCGAACTCGAATCAACCCAGGTTCATCCAAGCGCTCTCCGTTCCCTCTCTCTCTCTGCAATTTATCCTGGATGTAGGAAGAGGATGAGTGGATTTGGTAGATCTCTATCGTGATCTCTTTTAGATAATCCATTTTCAGTCTTGGAAAATGCAGTGCATGATCCTGATTAAAGCGAACCCATCCTCCGTTCCGGCGTTCAAAATTTTCAGTTTCAACCCTAGCTTGAACGACGCACAGTGTGTTTATCGGAGCCGCAAAGGTTCAGAGGTGGTGGGGGTAGGCAAAAGTCAAATTGATATTGAAAAAAAAAATAAGTACGGCATATTGTTAAGAATACTTCAAAACTGATCAAACTGAATTCCTAGATTTTTGGTACAATAAACCCTCAAAGTCGAACATTTCTGAAAGTTGTTCAGCGCGCCATAATGTGCATCATATTTAATTATCTCCCAGCTGGCCCCCACTTACTTTATCGTAACCATTTTGTAACACAATCATAAACACAATTCGCTCTTTTCTATGAAACGTGTTTTCGTTCATTATGTTAATTTAGATAGTAGTTATAATTAATGAAAGATGGGCAATTTTTATTATTAAATTTTAACTTTATAGAGGCCGAAATAAATGTTAACAAAAATTAGAGGTATGGCGGTAACTTAAAAAACTCGACCACAGACTCCTCTAGAGGCGCGTGTAAAAAATATTTAAATATCAGTCCCCATTCGATAGTTATGATTTTTTTTCTTCCGCAAGTCATGTCACAAATTGCTGCGTAAAATATTATAAACAGTTGTTTAGTAAACATTTTGGAAAATTAGAGGAATGGTTCTATCACTAATTCATTCCCTACGGTGTCTGTTATCTCAGTGTGCAGAAATAAAATTCGTACCTGTCCCCGTTAAAGAGTTATAATTTTATTTCTTCCGAAAGAAATGTAATGCAGACCATATGAAGCGAGCCAAATGATGAAATGCTCTGTTTAGGGAGCTATTAATCAACATTTTGGAAAATTAGAGAAATAGTATTATAACTAATCAATTCTTCATGGTATGTTATCACGGTGTGAAAAAATTAAATTCCTATTACTTCTCGGTAACATAACAAACGCGCTAATATTTTCTGAACCAGTTGTAAATCAACGTTAACTATTTTATTGTGTTGAGGGCTATCATTAAAGTGTTTGGCTTTGATTTTTTATTTATTAAATAAAATTGTTTATGTGCAATATTTTGAAATGGTTCCACATGGTGAGAAATAATCACGTTTTTGAGTATCGTTTCCGAAGTGAGTGTAATGCATCTGTTTTATGTCCTAGTCTTAAGGGTCCCTTGACAGTGCCACAGATATAATTTCAAGTGACACCCTCTGGGAGATTTTGAAAACTCGTATAATTTATAGCTTTAGCAATCTGGGAATCTTTTTAGGTATTGGCATTTAGTTGAGCGACGTTTGTCGAACCTATCGTATCAAATCCTTTTTAATTCCGGGTTTTTCAGTGTGTTTTAGTTTATTATTTAGTATTGTTAGTTAGTTCTACAAAAACGTCAGTGTAATTATTAGTGACTATATTTAATATACTTTGTAGTGCTTAATGTGTTTTTAGTTAATTGGATTATATTAGTGTTTAAGTTTGTAGTTAATAATAAGTTACATTTAAAAATGGCAAATATAACAAATGGAGACTTATTTGTTAAGTGGTATAAGCAGGACAACAGACAAAGTGCTACTTCGGCTGCTACAACTACGTTGTTACTAGATTAGATTATATTTGTAACAATAAAAAAATATCGTCTTCGAAAATTCGAA